>BTHU01000001.1:127543995-127986495 GCA_036184795.1 Tokudaia tokunoshimensis | reverse complement strand
ATATACATTATTATCCAAACAAGCCTTAATCCCAGCAACCTTCAACATTTGTGGAGACCCACTTCCTACTGGCTCTGCTCCAGGAGTGGGAAACCATGCCGTGACGCCATCTCTTCCAAGACCTTGCAGGACTCAGGACCCATCCTTTAAAAATGTGTGCTCTCAAATGTGTGCTCTCAGCCAGGCGGTGGTGGTGCACGCCTTTAATCCCAGCACTTGGGAGGCAGAGGCAGGCGGATTTCTGAGTTCGAGGCCAGCCTGGTCTACAAAGTGAGTTCCAGGACAGCCAGGGCTACACAGAGAAACCCTGTCTCGAAAAACCAAAAAAAAAAAAAAAAAAAAAAAAAAATGTGTGCTCTCCTTTTGGGACAGAGTTCAGATCCCAAACTGGCCACCTCCCTGAGTGCTCAGAAAATGTTAAGCTTCTGTATCTGAAATGAGTTTTCTTGGCTTCCGTCCTGAACCCAACAACCTGAGCCAGTTGTTTTTGTTATATTCCTGCAAAGCCTGTCAGGGTATTTTTCATGGTTCTAAAAGCCTGAACAAGGGGGATTATTTTCCAATCTTTGGTTGGGTCAGGGGGCTGTGAGGGAAGGCGAGAGAAGAAAGGGGAGGCAAGAAAGATGGATCCAGGCAAATGACATAGTTCACAGGACACTTGGCAGCACACGTGGTACCGCATCATAATCTGGTCAGTGCCGGATCATTCATATGACAGTGGTCTTGCTTTCCTGTTACCTGGTGATGTTCACTTACTTACGCATGTGTGGTGATGCCCCTGTACACAGAGGTACCACACTGACACTTGTCTAAAAGAATGACCCATACAATTATGGCACCATGTGTCCTACTTGGTAAGAAATGTCTCTGTTCCTGGTTTAGATTATTTCCTATAGCGTCTTTCATAGCATTCTTTTAGCCTGTTCTTTGCACTTGAGAAACAAAGTGGAAAACAAAGTCCACAGTAAAAACAAAACAAAACAAAAAAAACCCCACCAGGTTAAGCAGCCAGCAGCCTCACCCACTTCATGTTTATTGGGTCTCTTGATAGCATGAAAGAGAAGGACTGAAAAGGAATGATTTAACAAGGTATTCATTCAGTATGTGTCTGCTAGTAAACCGTGCTGTGCTATCTGTGAACAGTGACAAGCAAGCCTCCAGCTGCCCTCAGGATCTCCCAGCCCCATCTAACACACATTCTTTGCAAATGGTTTAATAACCACCTTGCCTGCCACACCAGCTTGGTGCCAGGGTTGCTGTGGATCCAGGCTGTGGATCTCCCTCCCTGGTGTAACCTCTGAGCCAGCAAGCAGCAATTAGCCACCACAAATGGAGTCTGATAAAGCACCATCCAGAAGTGGTTAGGGCAAATTCCAAACATGCAGGGCATCTATAACCAGCTAGGACCAGGTCATTACGAAGCCTGTTAAGATGCCCTGCCCTGCCCTGCCCCAGCTGCCCTGTTGCCCCATGCAGCCAGCTCCACAGCTGACCTTACTCTTCTCTCAGACAGTTGCTACCCAGCAGCTACTTCTGAGTCCAGGCACAGATGTCTGACAGGTGGCAGAAAAGCACATGAGGTCTCTCATTCCAGGTCTCATGAGGCCCTTAAGTTATCCACAACAGTCCCTGCTGTGCCCCAGAGGTCCAGTGTGGCCATGCCTCTGTCACTTTCTTTAAGTCTTTCTATCTTAAAACTGTACACTGTTTAAATTTTTTTAAAAAAATTGTGGTTGGGCATGGTGGTGCATGTCTTTAATTCCAGCTCTTGGGAGGCAGAGGTAGATGAATCTCTGTGAGTTTGAGGCCAGCCTGGTCTACAGATTTAGTTCCAGGACAGCTAGGGCTGTTGAAACTCTGTCTCAAGAAACAAACAAACAAACAAAAATTGTGGGGTGTGTGCGTGTGGGTGGTGGTGGTGGTGGTAGGACAACTCTGAGCATGTGAGACAGGGTCTCTCACTGAACCTAAAGCTCACAGTTTCACCTAGGCAGGCCAGGCTATGAGCTCCTGGAGTCTGCCTATCTCTGCCCCGCAAATGCTGGGGTTATAGGAATACAGGGCCATTCTCAGTTTTTACACTAGTGTTGGAGTTCATACTCAGGATCTTATGCTTGCACAGCAAAGCTTCTCACCCAGTCCCGCCCCCCTCCTCCCCCACCCCTTTTCTATCCATCAAGGCTTGCCCTTTCTTCAAACTCTGGTTCGAGTGGGCAACTGCCAACTCTGGGGCAGATCTCTTTCTCTCAATTCTCCTGCTAACAACCCTCCCTTTGCTAAGTGACAGTGGATACTTGAGTCTTCGCATTGTCATCCAGCCAATGCACAGGGACACAGAAGACACAGAGAAGAAGAGAGAATAAGGGCTTGACTCCCCCTCCCCCTTATTTTCTAAGTAAGTTGGTTTTTTAGTATCCACCAGAACAGTCAACTGTCATTACTATAAAGAAGGATACAAGGCAATTAAATTATAAAGAGAAAAAGGCTTTGTTGCTGATGGGACTATTCCATTCCATCTCATTCTATTCTAAGTGGCATTTAAAGACCACCAAGGAGCACTAGATGTGTATATGCTATTTGTGTTACTCAAAAACACTAGGTCTTTTCAGAGGGTGTGAGTAAGACTTTTAAAATGTATTTATTTGGGTGCTAAGGAGATGACTCAATGTGTAAAGTGATGGCCACACAAGTGTGGGGACTGAGTTCAAATCCCTAGCACCCATGTAAAAAGAGGGTGGAAGATATCGTTTGTAATCCCAGCTCCCGGAAGACAGGCAGGGAATTTCTGAAGTGAGCTGGCTACGTAGCCAAATTGGCAAGCTCCTGGTTCAGAGAGAGAGAACCTGCCTCAATTTGTAAGGTGGAGAGTGGTGGTTCCATAAGAATCCATAACCTCAGCCTCTGTGGTATGATTTATCTTGTGTGCCTTGTCGTCTAAAGGATCCCTAGTTGCTAGTCCACTGGTTATTTAAGAGAACTGCTTCATCCTTTGACCTTCAGGGACTTCTGGGAACAGGAGAGGATATAAAAAGTCAGTAGAGGCCGAGAGAGGGGGAGTAAGGTCCAGGTGGCAGAAGTGTAGAGTCAGAGGGTAGGTTAGACATACAGGAAGAGAGAAGATTGAATAGGACTGAAGGAGAGAAGATGGCACAGGAAGGAGACTGAGCAGAGTGAAGACAGGAGACCAGGAGAAGCTGAGCTGAGCCAGAGAAGATATTGGTAGGAGACAGCTGAGAGAGGATTGGGTTAAGAGAGTGAGAAGACAGAGGTGACAGTTGATCCAGGAGAAGCTGAGCTGAGCAGGTGTGAGGCTAGCACAGTCATTACAGTGAGGCTAGTAGAAAGACTGGGAGGAGGGACTATTCAAGCTGACTTGGGGAACTGTGGGAGAAACGTTTGAAGGGGCTGGGCTAGAAACTGGGAGGAGGGCTGGCAGGGAGTTAAGAGAACTGTTACTGTTTGCAAGAAAAGGAGACACTAAAAGAAACATTTAAAACACATTTTACATCTTGCCTCCATGTGCACCCATACACATGTGTGCCCACACACATGTGAACATGCATATGTAACATTTTCCGTTTGGAGACAGCATCTTGCTGTGTGCCTCTGGTTCGGTTGCCACTCACTGTGTAGCCAGGCTGTCCTCAGACTTAGGGCAGCCTGCCTACTTCCATCCCCTAAGTGCTGGAGTCATAGGTCCAAACCACTATGCCTGCTTAACATTTTTTAATCTCAAGATGAAAGCCAGGCACTGGTAGCATAATCCTTTAATCCCAGCACTTGGGAGGTAGAAGGAGAGGCAGATGGATCTCTGAATTCAAGGCCAGCCTGGTCTACCGAGCTAGTTCAAGGATAGCTAAGGCTATACAGAGAAATCCTATCTCAAAAAATAAATTTATAGAATATAAATATAAGATAAAATTTATAGAACTGGGGTTTTACTAAGATTAGGGACACAGATGGACAGAGGTCTTTGTGCTCACAGACATGCACTAGAGGAACCTGGAATAGTAAGCACATAGGGTTGTTCACCAAACGTGTTATCTGCCCAGAAGGCTGGAGCACACGTGTCCTTTAGCCTAGTGACTTTTGTACTATCAGTGTGTCTAGATACTGTTCTAGCACTGGATTCTCCCAGACCCTTACCATAATTTATTTTTTTCAGTCCGTCTATAGAACCTACTCTTTCAGACTTTACAAAGAGTTTTGACATTACATCTGATCTTGTATTTCGCTTAATTCATTCCCCAAGAAGCTCTAAGTATGCTTGGTTTTGCACATGGCATCGAGTTAATTATCACCAGAATAGTTTCCACCAAATTGTGCTGTGCCTAAATAAACTACTCAGGGTCAGACTCCCGAAGTTTGAACCAATACTAGCTACTGTGTTGAGCCAAACTGACTTCTTTTTTTGCCTCCCATGGCTTGGCTTATTGCTCTCCTGGCCAAGAAGGTTGAAAAGACATTTTTTTGGGGGGGGGGGTCTAGATGTCTTCCCCTCTGTCCCAAATCTCCATTCTTGAGGACAGCATCCTAAATCCTTATCTGTATTTTTCTTTAACTTATGTTATTAAAGACAGCTTAATACTCAGTTAGTGTGCTGTTTGTCCTAGAGCAAACCTCACCAGGGATAAGAAACTACTGTGTGATGAAGTCACTTTCAAGAGTTCCTCTGCATTTGTGCCCCCACTTCAGCACACAGGGACATTTTGCTTTCAAATTTTAGGAATCGATTTTGTGAAGTGAAGTCAGAAAAAAGCCAGAGCAGAGTTCTCAAGTCTATAGGGATGAGTGAACTGATGAGAGCATTTGGGCTGTAGAGAATTAGAACCTTGTACATCCAAAGCTTCATGCTCACAGTGCCTGTAATAACTCCTCCTGTGTTTGACCTAGCGCCCTTGTAACTGTCAAGAGGGACACATTAATAGACTCTTAGTTTTTGCCAACCCAAACCTAAGATCCTCATAGATAATGTCTGTAAAATTCACAGCAGTTTTTCTTGTTTGGCTATAACTCACCCACATGACATGTCCAGTACCGTGTTTAGAAAATGCCTTGATAAGCTGGATGTAGTAGCATACACCTTTAATTCCAGCACTCAGGAGGCAGAGGCAGTCATATCTCTGTGAGTTCCAGGCCAGGCTGGAGTACATGAGTTCTAGGACACTGAACCACATAGTGAGACCCTGTCTAAAAAAGCAAAGAAATGAAAGGTGCACAATTCTCTTTTTTGCACTATATTATTAGAAAGCCTCATGTGACCATCAATGTTAGAAAATGTTATTTTGTGAAAACTGAATCCAGTTCTCAGGCCATGGACACTCCTATTTGGCTCAGAATAAATTATCTTTTATTCCCTTTGAGGTGGGAATTGTGTCCTCAGTTTAGCTTTTCATTGTGGCTTTTTGGTGCTGGAGATGAACTTGGGGATTTGACCATACCAAGCACATTCTATAACTGAACTGTATCGCCAGCCTGGCGATTGCTTTTAAATTTTAATACAGGGTCAGTGAGATGCCTCAGGGTAAAGGTGCTTTCTGTTAAACTTGATGATCTGAATCCGATCCCCAGAACTCACATGATAGGAGAGACTCACTATTGAAAGTTGTCCTCTGACCACCACATGCATGCTGTTACACAGGAGCCCACACACCTATGCATATGCAAGATAAATAAATGCAAATTTTAGTTTAATGTTATTAATTAGAAAAAGATTTTCTCATTATATTTTATATGTATGAGTGTTTTACCTGCAGGTATGTATGTGCCTGGTGCTAGAGGACTTCAGAAGATGTCTGGACATTAGCACCCTGGGCACTGTAGTTATGGATGGTTGTGAATCACCATGTGGGTGCTGTGAATTCAATCTGGGTCCTCTGCAAGAGCAACATTTTAACCACCAAGCTATCTCTTCAGACCCTAATGTAATTTTACAATCACCTAATTTTATAATTATGTACAACATATACATTCATGTCAAATGCAAAAATAAGGTACATTTAAAGTAATCTAGAGTCTCTTTTCTCTGCATTGCTCTATCTCAACCACCATGTTTATGAGGATGTTCATACCTACACTTTTCAAGTTTGCCTTTTGTCCCTTTCCTTTCTAGACAAGCCCTTGCTTCTGAGCATCTCTTACACTCTCCTCCATCATGTTTTCTCCCTTTAATGAGATGCCTCCAGGACCACTCTGCTTGTTTGAGGAGATCTTCCTGGTTCCTTCCCTGGTCACAGAGTGGTCTGCTGGGCCATGCTCTGGTTATACCCACACTCTTCTTCTGGACATTTGGCTTCTTCCCAGGCTTTGACTGTCACAGAGAGCTTCAGTAGATAACCTTGTCCCAGGACTTTGTGTATTGTTTGCAAGGGATCTTTAGGATGGGTTCCTGGAAGGGGGGTGCAGATCAAAGAGCAAGTGTACAGGCTGTTTTTGTTAAGCGTTGCCAAGTTCCTTTCCATAGGGACCGCGCCATCCTCATTCCCAGCAGCCATGTGTCACCATGCTGGCTTTCTCATAGCTGAAACAAGAGAGCATTCTGTTAAGTCTTTGTATTTTGGTCAATCTGATCGGTGAGAAATAGTTCCTCAGGGAAATTTGAATCTCTTTTACTATAAGCAGGACTGAGTGTCTTCTAGTATAGTTTAGACTTTTGCCTTTTTCTTAACTATTGATATCCTTAGTGTATTTTTCAACCAGGTCATTGACTTTTGAATCCATATTAGAAGTACCGTGTATACTAATAATGTTAGTATATAGGTATATTGAATGTATAATTTTATTTATTATTTATTTACTTTGGTTTTCTGAGACAAGGTTTCTTGGTGTAGCCCTGGCTATCCTAAGCTAAGAGGTTTGCCTGCCTCTTCCTCCTGAGTCCTGAGATTAAAGGTGTGTGCCACTATCACCTGGCCTGAGTGTATAAATTTTTCTATAATATAAACTGAACATTTAGGCAGTTATTTGTTTTAATTTTGCTCCTTTACTCACATAAATTTTAAAGATTTATTTTTATTTTCATTTGTGAAAATGTGTGTCTGAGTGTATATCACATGTGTGTAGGTATCCCTGGTAGACAGCAGAGTGTCAGATTCCCTACAGCTGGAGTTAGCCGGCTGGTTAGTTAGCTGTTTGTGAGCCACCAGATGTGGGTCCTGGGAAGCAAACCTGGATCCTCTGGAAGAGCTGCAAGCACTCTTAAACACCGAGCCACCTCTCCAGCTCAAGCTTGCTCATACACACACACACACACACACACACACACACACACACACACACACACACACGCAACTTGATTACTTGTTTTTGGCCACAGATAATCCAATTTCTTATTCATCTTTCTCCTTATGGCTTTTGGATGCTGTGTGAGAATTTGGAAAGTTTGCCTTACTCCTACATTATAGGAGACTTTATCCATATTATTTTTCATAGTTTTACTTTTGGTTGGCAGGTTCTCATGAACCCCCTGAAATTCACTGTGTATCTGAGAACGGCCTTGACTTCCTCCTACCTCTATCTTCTGAGTGCTGGGATCACAAGTGGGTGCTGCATACCTGTTTTATGTGGTATTGAAGATCCAACCCAGGGCTTCCTGCATCCTAGGCAAGTACTCAAGCAACTGAGCTACATTTCCAGCCCCAGTTTCCTTTTACATCTAAATCTCCAGGCCTTTCAGGAGGCATTGTGGTTTGTAGCATGAAGAAGGTGTATAGGTGTTTCTGTGTCCGCACATAATGCCAGGATAATTTCAATTATATATTGAGTTATAATTTCTTAAGCAAACAATACTGAGTGTGGTTGTGCATACCCATAATTCTAATACTCACGAGGCAAAGGGATGAGGATGTCAAGTTTGAAGCAAGTAGAGGGAGGCTACATTGAAAGACTGAGTCTCAAAAACCAGGACTGTGCCTGGGTAGCTCATGTCACCCATTTGAGCGACCCATTCTTCCCCATGGCTTGGGATGCTGCCTCCTTCATGACTCTCTTCTCCGCTGGCAGTAGGGCTGCTTTTTTGAACTTATACTCTGTTCCCAAAAGGAACATATTCGTGCCTTCACCTCTGCCTAGACCCTCCCTAAGTAACCACAGCCTGTCCAGGACAGCATAGCACCAGGAAGAGCATTTGTAGGGCTAAGGTACAGGGTGGGTCTGGCTTTTAGGCAAGAGAAGGCTCAATCTGTCAACAGCTCTTTGTTCCAGACATAAAGATCAAGCTTTGGAGACAAATGATCTTCAGAAAGGGACCTTGTTTTTTGAGGCGGAGTCTCCCTATGTTGCTGGCCTGGCTTGTTTACTTGCTATGTAACCCAGGCTGGCTTTGAACTATTATTACTCCTCCTGACTTAACCTCTCAAATGCTGGGATTCAGAATGTCCTCCCACCTGAAGGAACCTTGCTTTTCCAAATCCATATTAATCCACACTTGGCATAGAGCATTTCCGGAAATTTACCTTCAGAATACAAGTTGTCAGGGAGGAGTTCTGTCTGGGTGGAGGAGACCCCTGTCCTGTCCCTGGGGAAGAGATGGCAGGGAACAAACATTACAAGCTTTACAGTGATTAATGGTCACCCAACCATCCACTCATAAGTACATCCCTAATATGTAATCCAGGCCATGGCAAGCACAAAGGTTGTGCTTCATAGAGAGGAAACTAAAGACACTGCCATACCACTTAACCTGGGTTTTTGCACTGGGGATAAGCACCAAAGCCTGAGCTCTTGAGAACTGGGAGCATCATACAGATGCATCTGAACAGAGGCCTAAACCTTGCCTTGTGAGTCAGCCTTGTTGCATGTGTGTGACTCAGTGGCCTCACTCCTCAACTCTGCTGGTTAAGAAGGAATTCAAGTTCTAGGACAAGGAGAGGCCCTGGGGAACTGACTGCTAGGATAATCTCAATTATATATTGAGTTATCATTTCTTAAATAAACAATACTGACTGTGGTTGTGCACACCCATAGTCCTAATACTCACGAGGCCAAGGTATGAGGATGTCAAGTTTGAAGCAAGTAGAGGGAGGCTACATTGAAAGACTTGAGTATCAAAAACCAGGACTGTGTCTCGGTAGGTGAAATGACCTACCTGGCTGAGCAAGCCTGAGCATCTGAGTCTGATCCCCTGGCACCCCAGGCCCCATGTGGTGGAATGATTCCTGTGAGTTGTCGAAACTTACTGAAGTCTTACAAGTTAGGACATTGGGGTGAATTTGTTGGGGAGGTTTTGATGGATTGGCCTTGGACAAGTTGCTTTGTTTGTTTGTTTGTGTGTTTAAGACAGGGCTTCTCTGTGTAACCTTGACTGCCCTGGAACTCATTCTCTAGACCAGGGTGGGCTCAAACTCAGAGATTTGCCTGCCTCTACCTCCTGAGCCCTGGGATTTAAAGGTCTGTACCACCACTGCCCAGTTGCCAGTTGCTTTTTAATAAGCCAGTCTGCCTGTAGCAAGGGATATACACATGGAAGGCATGCTTTGGGAGGGTAGCATGTCCTCATTACTCCCTGTAATGGTAGATCTGAATGGTCTAGAGTAGGGCAGGACACAGGAACCAGAGAACTTTCTTACTCCCCTTTCCACCTGTGTGACGTAATTCCTGCTCTTCTCACCTCCCAAAGTCACTGTGAAGATGGATGTACATGAGGTGTGCCACGTGACCTAAATATCCTTAAGGTATTATTATTGTTCATTGGACTAGACTTTGGATATTTATTTATTTTTATTTTGTGTGTAAGTATTCTTCCCCTATACATGCATATGCATCACACATGTGCAATGTTGGCAGAGGCCAGACAACGGCATCTGATCTCCTAGAACTGCAGTAACATATAGTTGTGAGCCACTAGAGAGATGTAGCTCAGTGGCCTAGGCTATGCACCTACTGCTTTCACCACCAAAGGACAATTCATGTTCAGCAGCTCCTATGCGGGCACCTTCACAGCTCTGTTTGATAGAATGAAATACAATTTAAGAGTTTAAGTGGAGCAGGGACCAGTGGCACATGCCTGTACTTCTGCTACTCAGGAGGCCGAGCCAAGGAGACCCCAAGTTCAAGACTTGCTTGGAAGATGGAGTGAGTTTGAAGCCAGCTGAGGCAAATGAGTGAGGCCCTTTCTCAAAATAAAAAGTGAAAAGAGGCTGTAACTCAGTGGTGGAGCAGTTACCTCACATGCGTGAGGCCCTAGGTCCGTTTCCTAGTTCTGGGAGATAAAGAGGTAAAATGGCCTCTGAAATTGGGGCAGGAGCTGAGGAGGTGGCTATGTGAGGACACAACTTTGACCCCCAGATCCACCAGGAAAAGCTAGACATGATGGTGAGCGCTTGTGACCCCAGTGCTGAAGACACAGAGACGGGCTAACCCCGGGGACTCTCTGGAGAGCTAGTCTAGCCTCAGTTAGCAAGCTCCAAGGTAGCCAGACAAGGTTTCAAAAACCAAGGTGGGTTGTGGCTGGGGAAAGGGGAAGCTGGAGAAGAAATGGTTTAGCAGTCAAGAACACTTGCTACCATGAGGCCTGAGGCTTACTTCTTTGCACCCACATGGAGGCTCACAACCTACTACAACCCCAGTTAAAGGGGACCCAGTGCCCTCTTCTGGCCTTCCCTCATGCCACCTTCCCCCCAAAAAATAAAATAATAGAATAAATATGAAAAAAAAGATGGATGGCACCTGAGGAATGACATCCAAGGTTGTCCTCTGGCTTCCACACGTGCAAGCACACATGGGAAATCATGGTGCCATCAGCTCTCAGGGCTGGGTGCTGCCATCACCCCATCTCTGGGAGCATGGCTTGTCTCTTAGGTATGTGCATAGGAAAGAGTGACCCAGAGTGTTTGACCTTTATCTTGGGTCGTCCCCATGTTGGCCTCATCTGGGTCACCCTCCACAGGCCCATTACCTCACTCCCCTGGAGTGAGGGAGATGTGGTTCGGCAGGGGAAGTGAAGCTGTGAAGAGGAGACGGCCTTGCTTTCTGTCAGCCTTGTTCTTCTCAGAACCTCTGACAGGCTGGTTGAGAGGCATTCCACCATCTCTGTCCACTCACACCTTCACCAACAAGGAGCTGACACTTCCCTGTAGGCAGTTGGAGCACCCCACTCCCGTCAGAGGTGTTTCTGGAGCAGCAGGATCCACGCCTGCCATTCTCCTTCGTTCTATCAAACACTCCAGCTTCCAGTCAATGACAAATCCATTGTGAATGGGGGTGCAGTGGTTGCTATCAGGGATGAGAGTGGGACAATGTTAGTGAGTCCCACTGTCTCCTCCTGCCTTGGTAACTCCCCTCTCCAGAGATGCATTTGCTTCTGCTGCCTCTGTGCTTCTATAGTCCTTACTGACGCTAGTCACATCCTCATTTTCCAGCTTCCTCTAGTACCTGGTGGGGATACTGCATCTCTTTATGTGCTAGGAAGCCAAAGATCACTCCTAGCTCTCCCTTTGGGTCCCCAATAGGGAGCTGGGTAGGCATAAGGTGACTCAGAGTAGACACCAAGGACTCAGAGGACACTAAGCTTAGGCTGCCTCTTCTCAGAGCCTGTGGAAGATATTGGGGTTGAGACAGAATTTACAATGCCTCTGGAAATCTTAGTATTTTCAAATTACCATTGTTCCAAATTATAACAGTGCTGGGCATGATGGTACACACCTTTAATTCAGAGGCAGACTGAACTCTCTGAGTCCCAGGCCAGCCTGGTCTACATAGTGAGTCCCAGAACAGCCAGGGCTACATAGATAGACCCTGTCTCAAAAAGCCAACACTCAAATTAATTACACTTAGGCAATACATTCTGTCTGTCTGTCTGTCTGTCATCTATGTATCTATGTACTTGTTTCTTTGAGACCAGATTTCACTGTGTATCCCTGGCTATCCAGGAACTCATTCTGGATATCAGGCTGTCCTCAAACTCAGAGATATGCCTACCTTTGCCTCTTGAGTGGATTAAGGGCATATGCCACCATGCCAGACCTCATTTTGGTTTTTTTGAGACAAGTTTTTTCTGTGTAGACCTGGTTGTTCTGGAACTCTCCGTAGACCAGGCTGGCCTCAAACTTAGGGATACACTTGCCTTTGCCTCCCGAGTGCTGGGATTATGTACTAGGCACTTAAGTTCTAACTCACCTGATTTTGAAGCAAGATAGAAGTCCAGGGGAAATTATGGGGCTGTAGGAAGGGAAAGGAACATCACCCTATTCTGGTTCACTCCTTTCAACAGCTGAGAAGCAGAAATTCCAGCACAGCATCTGCTGTGAAAGTTGTGGCCACAAAGATACATCTCTTTCACATACAGATTTTCTATGTTATAATAGCAGTAAACTAAGTTTGAGGTCTTAGCTAGAGCCCCTCTCTTTCCCCAGACATATTCTGAGAGTCTCCAATAAGACAATTAACTTTTTTTGTTTTGTTTTGTTTGGTTTGGTTTTTGAGACAGGTTTCTCTGTGTAGCCCTGGCTGTCTTGGAACTCACTCTGTAGTCCAGGCTGGCCTTGAACTCAGAGTGAAGACATCCTGTCTTCCTGTATCCTGGGATCTAGAATGTTACCTTATTCATTGGAACCTGGTCTGTGCCGCTCAGGACTACCCTGTGGCCTTATTTGGTTTTCTTAGAAACCCTTTCAAAAGAAGACATTTAGAACCAACCTAAATGCTATACATGGCTATTGTAAAGACAGCAAGGCTGTGTCTCTTAGATAAGCCACACCCATGCTCTCTTCTGTGTCTTCTCTAGCTTTTTGTATTTTCTCTTAACACTTGTTTTAAAACATTAAAAAACAAAAACCAAAAACTCTAATGCCTTTAATCCCAGCACTTGGGAGGCAGAGGCAGACAGAGCTCTGAGTTTAAGGCCAGCCTGGTCTACAGAGCCCAGGATAGCCAGGCCTTCACAGAGAAACCCTGTTTCAAGACACACACACACACACACACACACACACACACACACACATACACACACACACACCCACCCCTCTTTTAATAAACCCAAACCATCCTTCATACTGGCTTGTCCTGAAATTCTTTTCTGCTGTGAAACTAGGAATCTTGAGTTTGCCAGGAGTGGAGTTCTCTGAGAAGAGCCCCTGGGATTGCTGCTGGTGACAGACTGCCCAGGGGAGGGAGGGGAGGCTACACATTACAGCAGCCTGAGGCCAAGTGAGTGGGGTTTCCAGAAGTGAAACTTCAATTTCCTCACCAGCAGGGACACACAGACCAGGCAGTCAGAGCAGTAGTCATCTCTGCCCTGCACTTTAAAAGCTCCTGTTCTCCAGCCTCTGAATTGCCGCATAGGTGCCAAAGAGGATCCACTCCCTCTTCTCCTCTCTAAGGTAGCCGGCATCCTTGGATGCAGTCCTTAGGAGTCATCCCAGGAGTGGATAGAAGGGCCCGGGGCCCGGGGTAGTTTCGGAATAAAGGAAAGGAGAAAAGAGACAGAAAAAAATTTCCCAGCACAACTTGTGACCTTTGCTGTCTTGCTGTTCCTATTAGTATTGAGCAATACCCCAGAATCAGGGCCAAGGCCGGCACTCAGTCGTGCCTCCAAACCAATCTGCAGGAAGAAGACAGTGCAGAAAAAGATGTTTTTCAGGCCCCCCGAATGGCCTCCCTCTCTGCCCACTTCCCCCTCCTTCTCAAATTCTTCCCGCCCACAGGAACCAGCTCTTTCTGTCCCATGATGTGTGTAGAGGAAGTGGGACAGCTGCCTGCCAGCACTCCTCCCAGCCAGTTGGCTGCCCACTGTGGGTCACAGTGTACCGAGAGATCCCAGGGCGATGGTTCAGACACCAAATGGCAGCCCTGGGAGCAGAGGGTTCTGCTCTTGCCTAAACCATACAGTGGTGCTCAGAGATTTTGTTTTAGGATGGCTTATTGGGAGTGGATAAAGGTCTCTGACAAGATACAGGGCTGCTAACCCCTTCGGGGATAGTAACTTCCAGGCTATAATTTTCAGGAGTCAGTTTTTAGGGGTGGGGAGATGGTTGAGTCAGTACTACTTGCCATGCTAGCGTGAGGACCTGAGTTAAGATTAATATCTCACATAAAAAGCTGGGTGTGGTGGCATATGTCACCCCAAAGCTGGGGAGGTAGAGACAGGAGGATCCCTAGGACTTTCTGGGTAGCCAGCTCAGTTAGTTGGTAAGTTCCAGGTTCAGCAAGAGACCCAGTCTCAAAAATAAAATAAGTAAGGTAAAGGGCTGGGCATAATGGCACATATCTTTAATTTTAATTCTAGCATTGAGTGGCAGAGGTAAGCAGATCTCTGTGAGTTCCAGGCCAGCCTGGTCTACAGAGAGTCTCAGGCCTATCATGAAATATATATATGTGTATATATATATACACATATATATATTTCCACATATATTCATGCACATACAAACATGTAAACACACTTACCCACCCCAGTCAGTTTACGTTTAGTGTTTATCTGACTTGGACAATTGGTTGAATGAGCGACCATTTGCACTATGGACATAACTACTTTCTCCAAAGAAAGTAAAACAGAAAGCTGAGATGATGGTGTATGCCTATAACCCCAGTATTTGGGATGTCTAGGCAGAAGGATCATAAGTTTGAGGCCAGAGTGGGTTACATAAGTGGTTACAGCCTAAATTACCTAGTGAGACCTTACCTCAAAGCAAACAAAAACAAAAAACCCTCAACAATGAAAACTCAATAAAAAATGAGTATAGGGCTTGAACATAGACCTCTCAGACTCAGAGTCTGGAGAACATATATAAACTATCAGCTCTGTTTTTTACTTTTCTTGTTGCTATGGCAAAAGCAATCAAAGGAAAGGACAGTTATTCAGTTTGTGGTTCAAGAGGACATAGACTGCCATGAGGGGAAGTGTGACAGAGTTCACATGCAGCTGGGACACCTCACCTTTGGGCCACACAGAGAGCAAGAAATGTTGACACTTCTCTCCTGTTCAGACTGGGCCCCTAGTCTAAGGATAGCACTGTGACACCTTCCACCTGTTCACACTGTCCTCACCCAGGTGACTCCTGTCCCCACTGATGCCAACTTCCAGAGACTGCTAGTGAGAAGTGTTTTGTTAAGTCCTGATTCCTAGTGAGAGAAAACAGGAAACTGCTGTTGCAGTCCACCAGATGACACGTTAGAGTCCTGGACCACCTCTGAAAGGCTGTCAGGAAGTTACAGAGTAAACATTGTCTGGGGAAAACAAATGTCTATTCATCCCAAATAGAGCTACAACAAAGACCAAAGAAACTACTCCACCAGTCCTGGTTTGTCCCCTTGGCACAGCTAGAGTCATCTGAATAGAGGGAAACCTCGGTTGAGAAAATGGCTCCATCCCACCAACTTGAAGGTAAGCTTGTGGGGCATTCTCTTGATTTATGACTGATGTGAGAGAACCCAGTCCACTGTGGGTGGTATTATCTCTGGACAGGTGGTCCTTGGTTGTATAAAAAAGCAGGCTGAGCAAACCACTGGGAGTAGCAGTGTTTCTTCTTTGTCTTTCAGTTCCTACTCCCAGGTTCCTGCCTTGAGTTGAGGCTCTGACTTCCTTCACGATGAAGTGTGAATCAAATAAAGTCTTTCTTCCCCAAGTTTCTTTTGGTCGGAGTTTCATTGCCTGATAATAGCTCAAGACACTACTCAAGCCTAGCTTTGTGAATCAGTGAGTTTAATTAAGGTTACTTGCAGGAGTATATGAGTGAGGGGTTACTTTACAGGGGCAGGGGAACTTATAAGTAGCTATACCTTTAAAGAAAATGTCTTGCACTGCCAGTAACTGCTAATATATTCTCAGGGAGGGACAGGGTATTGTAAGGCTGTACCACTGACTGTCTCTACATCCTTGAGGTGCTTGGCCTTATGAGCCCCTCCGTCATTCATGATGGAAAGTTAATGGGCCCAATCTTGTTTAGGCATCCTGTGTGTAGCCTAACTGCAGAAAATTCAAGAGAGAAATGGTATATCCTTCCCTGAGAAGAGCATTCCAAGGCAGTTTTCACTCACACAGGAAGGGAGAAGGTAAGAGGGCTCATACACACGGATGCACTAGCGAAGCCAGGGAACTGTAACTTGAATGCTTGTCTCTTCAAAGGAAGGAGGTGTTTGCCTGTTTTCCTCTTGGCTGCCGGGAAAGGATGTAGTTTACGACCTGGTGAGTTTTTGCTATCTGTAGGACCAAGCTTCACCTGAAATCCTCCAGAATATTGTTTGTTTATCCCAGACTTTCCCCTCATAAATCTTGAGTGTTGCTTCTTAGTCCATAAAACCCATCTTTATGAGAGATATTGCATATATTTACGATAGCCTAAGTGATTTCTATTTTGTATTAGGGTCAGACCAATCCTGACTACCACAGGCATTACTTTTAACTCAGTCATTCTCCCTAGATGCTTGTCTTGACCATTATTCCTAAGTCAATAGAATCCATCTTTATGAAAGATGAAAGAATGAATTTAATGTAAACACATCTTAAGCTTTGTTAACATACAGACTGAGTTAATTGCTATCAGGGAACTTTTTTTTTTTCCAAAATTGTTTGGTTTTTCTTTTCCTGATATTTTGAGACAGGGTTTCTCTGTGTAGCCCTGTCTTTCTTAGAACTCTCTCTGTAGACCAGGTTGATCTTGAACTCATGGGGATCTCCCTGCCTCTGTCTCCCAAGAGCTGGGATTAAAGGCATATACCATCACCTCCTGACTTTTGCTGTACTTAAATATTGCTAAAATAAACTGCCTGGTATGAGGCTACAGAAGTTTGGCTCAGCATCAGCAAACTAAGTTATGTGGAACCTAGTTTCATTCTTACATCACCTGGATCGTTTCTCCGGTATGCTTGCAGGGACCCCCACACAGGTACATGAACTAAATTCCTTCTGTAACCAAATACAGATTGAAAATCATCTGTGCAGACCAATCTCTGCCCCTTTTATCAGAGACTCATGAGTATGGTTCCTCATTTAGTTGCTCAAAACTACAGTCTTTTAACTGATTAGTTGTGGTAAGTGCTTTTCATTGAATGACCCAATGTCTGCCTTCTACAAAGCCTGGGTGGCCAGGCAGTTTCTAATTTTTTTCCAGGAAGGTTTCAGAATGTACAGTCTTGAGTTCTTAGGGGGAGAAAAAAGTCTTTCTTTATTGATAAGGTGTGTCACTTTCCTTAGGAGACATTAACAAACATTTATTCACCCCAGATGGGGCAGAGATAACAGTATTGATTCCACCAGTGTCCAACTTGGCAAACCAATGCATTTATTGGACTTACTTATAGAGCTTGAGTAAGAATTTATAGGATCATGGATAACTCAAATGCAGGTGTATTAATGAAAAGCTTTCCCCAGCAGAGGGTGAAAATTCATGTAAGCTGCATCCCTAGGGGCCTCTGTACTTCTGCAGCTCAGCTCCTGTGTGTATGACCCTCAGGAGAGGCCTTGTTATTCTTGTAAGTTTCAGGAGCATCTTGAGACTTGTGAGTTGTCTACTCCCACACTGGTAAGTTTCATTTAGTGTTCTGAATTTTAAGAAACCTACCTAGGACAGAGTGTTTCAATGTAGAGGAAATTATTACACATCAAAAGGGCAAATCTGAGATGTGAATTTTTTTGTTTTTGATGTTCCAATTTATGGATGTGGGGGTAAAGTGTGATATATGGGCCATCTGTGACCATTTTAATACCCTGAGAAAAGAAGCTATAAGGACCTTAAAGACCACAGCGCAGAGCTCCCTCAGTCTTCCTATATGAGAGACAGATTCTTTATTAGTTATGCTTATCTATCTGTAATTAAAAGCATTCCTGTGTCACTAAGACCCTCATTTTCTCATATTTCTTGAAAAGCAGGGGAAGTCATTTTTGTCCTTCATGTTTCTTCAGGTGGTTTTTGTTGTTGTTGTTTTTGAGAAAGAGTTCTGGGGTGTTAAGAACAGGCTATGTGCCAGCTCGAAGTTTCTCCATATTATATAAAATGTTGTTTTCCCCCAGATTAAACTTGCCTGTAATGACTCCATTTTACAAGCAGCGTTTAATTTCATTTTGTATGCAAAGACAAAGGCAGTTAATCAACCTTACCACTCTTATACCACACACAGGCACAGACTGATAAACCACTTATTTCTTTTTTCTTTTTTTAAAAGATTTATTTATTTATTATATGTAAGTACACTGTAGCTGTCTTCAGACACCCCAGAAGAGAGCATCAACTCTCAACACGGATGGCTGTGAGCCACCATGTGGTTGCTGGGATTTGAACTCAGGACCCTTGGAAGAGCAGTCAGTGCTCCCAACCACTGAGCCATCTCTCCAGCCCCCAAACCACTTATTTCTAAAAGTAAAAAGGGTGCTTTCCTATAAAAATTTATCAAAGTTGTGTCCAGGCAGTGGTGGTGCACACTTGTAATCCCAGCACTCAGGAAACAGAAGCAGGTGGATCTTTGAGTTCAAGGCTAGCCTGATCTACAGAGTTATTTCATAAACAGCCAGGGCTAGCTATACTTAGAAACTCTGTCTTGAAAAAAAATCAAAGTTGGGACCATTGAGAAATGGATGAATTAAAATAATAAAGAAAACTAGGCCTAAGACCTTAACAAACTCACCAGAGGGTAGAAAGGGCACAGAACCCTTACCTGGACCCCATCAAGAGGAGGACACTTAACACGGATGATAATTGCCCCTCTGACCTGTCATCTGCCGTCTCATCCAGACTATGTAAAGGTGTTGACAAGCAGAGAACTCTCAGCTGTCCCAGGGACTTTGTTCTGGTTGGCCCACTATATTTAAATTGCCCCTGTCTCTCCTCTCGTTTATTCATCAGGACCTCCTTTTCCATTTTGTCTATCAGTTCATCTACTGCCACCTAGTCAGGCCTTCTGCCTCTATGACAGCCATCTATGGTCCCATACTTTGACTCAGCGGCCCTCAACTCTGCCTGAGCTCTGACCCTTTGGCTTGACTCTGCAGAGATGTCTTCCTCAGACCGCCAGCAGGTTAGTCTCCTTCCCATAACTACTCCCACAGAGCCTCTGCATCTTCATCTATCTCCCACATCTGCCTGTAAAGAGGTCTCTTTGCAAGTCACCAAACTCTGCTGTAGCCACTTTAACCATTTAGTCATCAGCAAGTCAGTCTCTGTCTCTGTCTCTCTCTGTCTCTGTCTCTGTCTCTGTCTCTCTCTCTCTCTCTCTGTGTGTTGAACATACATTTGCCTTTGTCAGCTGTTATGGAATTCAGGACTACTTGGTAAATTGATGCCAATGAAACTGAAGTACCTTGTAAATTTATTAGGAAAGATATGATCATGTTCATTTATATTTCTGACATAGTATGCTCACCTCATGGTAAAGAGTGATTTTCTGTGGGCATGCTGTGATCATTGGTTGCCAGAAGCATCCTATAGTCCTGTCACCAGGCCTGAGGCCCTTCTACCTACTACATTCTACTGAAACAAACCAGGAAAGGATGACTGGTAGAGACATTATTTTATTCAAGTCCAGGCTTTGGGGGTTGAAAAACTCTTTCACAGGGGTCACCTAAGACCATTGGAAAATGTAGATATTTATATTGAAATTCATAACAGTAGCAAAAATATAGTTATCAAGTAGCCATGAGAGTAATTTTATGGTTGAGGGTCATTACAACATTAGGAATTGTATTAAAGGGTTGCATCATTAGGAAGGTTGAGAAACACTGGCCTAGACTGTCTTCCTACCACAGCCTCTTAAGTTCTGGCATTGCAGAATGTGACACCATGCCCATCTCCTGTCAGATTTTATCTCCTAGAGCTGGAAGTACAGGTGGAGGGAGGAGGAGGAGGGTACCATTGCCTTGAGGTTGAGCTGGTTTGAGAGTGGGATTTTCAGCAATCTTGTCTTGGAGTACAGCCTAAACTGGCTCTCAGCACAACAAAGCCAGAGGATTTCCCAGTCCTTGAGCCCCGACCATGTGACGGTCACAGTTACCTTTCCTGGCCTGATGATCAGAGACTCCCCTGATACTATAGCTGGCAAGGGTGAGAGCTGACAGTTGTCATGGCTGGTGAGTTAAATCATGGGGTAGCTCTGTCACTGGTGGTCTGTCATATCTCTCTTCTTTAACTTACTCCCTGAAGACAAGTGGTTGAAACCCTCATCCACGTTGTATATTCTACTGCCCAGGCCATAGTCTCTGAACAGCTTAAAACACTACTGGCAGGTGAGATTCCCAGAGCAAGCAACAAATGGTCTTGCTCACACCTGACAATCAACAGGTGCCCAAGTTAGCAGGAGAATACTCTGGTGACCCAGAGTCACACAGCTCCCTGTAGAAACAGGAGGATCACAGGTTCAAAGGCATGAACCACCATGTCTGACTTGGGTTAAAGATCTTAAGACCATAGATAGATATTCTGCTAGCACCTCTACCTCCTTGACTTGCTTCTTGCTGTAGATATGGCTGGAGCTACAGGGGAGGTCGGAGAAAGCTGAGAATTCTGGCCTCTACAGAGACATGATTCAAATTTTCTCTCTGGCTCCCTGGGAGGCTGAGCTGCTGGGAAATTCCCTGGGAGGTTAGTATACACATTTCCTGCCAACTTTCCTGGAACCTTCTGTACAGTGAACCAAGAGAGGATGCCTGTAGGGCTCTGGAACAACAAATCCTCTCTTCTTTCACCCACAGAGTAGCAGGGAAGGCTCCTGCCTTACCCTGGCCGAATGCCTTCAATAACAATAATACCAAGTAGGAGTAGGTTTGCCATTTAATGAATCCTTTGGGTGTACTAGGCAATCTTTACACATAACATCTCATCTAGTCTTTGATGAGTTAAAAAACAAAACAAAACAATTGCCCTAGGAGAACAGTTCTCAACCCTTTGATGAGTTAAAAAACAAAACAAAACAATTGCCCTAGGAGAACAGTTCTCAACCTGTGGGTCACGACTCCCACATGGGCTGCATATCAGATATCCTGCATGTCAGATATTTACATTCCAACTCATAACAGTAGCAAAATTACAGTTAGGAAGTAACAACCAGAACAGGTTTATGGCTGAGGGGGTCACCATAATGTGAGGAACTATATTAAAGGGTTGCAGCATTAGGAAGACTGTGAACCACTTGCCTAGAGGGTCACACCAGCCAAGATGTGCCATGGCCAGAAATCCCAGTCAGGTTAGTTTACCATCTCCCCTACCGCAGGTCTCTTTCCATAATGTAGAGGAGCAAAATCTACAGCACAGTGCACAGGGCACTAAGAGCTCTGGTCCTCACCACCTCTCACTTCCTTCTGATGCTTCAGCCAGTACATGTGAATCACACCTCTGCATATGCTGTTCCCTCTGCCAGGAAAATCTCTGGCACCCCCACTCAGTCCTCCCATTCTTCCTGACCAAGTTCTATCAGTGGCCCAAGACTCCCTCCCATGGGTCTATACGTTCAGCTAAGTTCCAGAGCCAGGGTTTGAGTGAAAAATCTCATGGTGGGAGCCATCGTGGCTGCTTGACAGGGCTGATTCAGCGCTGTTTCCTCCAGCCACACAACTGATTGCCTTGTTCTGCTGAGCATCAGGTAATGGAGTTGCCTGACATTTAGGAACTGTAATGCTTGTTATCTCAAATTTCCATGGAAACATGTTTGGGATTTATGAGCGTATTTCCAGAAAGGATTAACTGAAAAGTCTCACCCTTAATGTGGGTGGTACCATTCCAAAGCTGGGGTTTTAATTTTTAAAAAAGACTTATTTTATGTGTCTGAGTGTTTTACTTGTGTGTATATCTGTTTGTGTGTGTGTGTGTGTGTGTGTGTGTGTGTGTGTGTGTGTGCGCGCACCTGGTGCCTATGGAGATCAGAAGACAGTGTCTGCTCCCCTGGGACTGAAGTAATATAGTTGTCAATCATCATATGCATGCTAGAAACCTAACCTAGGCCCTCTGCAAGAACAACAAGTGCTCTTAACTGCTGGGCCGCCTCACCAGCTTCCAAATACAAGGGGTCACAACAACACCGATACTCTCTGCTTTTTGACTGTAGATCCAATATGACTAGCAGCCTCCTGCTCCTGCCTCCTTCACTTCTCTGTCATGGTGACCTGTACCTGCAAATTATTACCTAGAAGAATTCCTTCCCTCCTTAAGTCGAATCTTGTCAGGTATTTGGCCATATCAATGAGAAAAATAATGGCTACAGGAACCATGCTGTGTATTAGAATTATTCTTGGCATGATAATGTGCTGTTCCAGAGGGAATGGCTCTTCCACACCCCTCCCCAGCCCTTGCCCTCATTCTGGGACTGACACCTTTTGAATGAGAGAATGGCCATAGGAGGGTTGGCTCAGGAAGCTTCCTGGAGGTGACTACCATGGGCTTCACATCATGCATAAATGTCACTTGTTAGAGGCATTAATGACATGGAGGTAGTAAAAAGGCACTGAATATATAAAGCCATGCAGGGAGTGGTAATTTCAAAAGACACTTGAGGGGGGTTGGGGAGATGCTCAGTGAGTAAGACTATGTGCTGTATAAGTGAGGACCTGCATGTAAATCCCCACCACCCCAT
Organism: Tokudaia tokunoshimensis; assembly: GCA_036184795.1. Lineage (NCBI taxonomy): Eukaryota > Metazoa > Chordata > Mammalia > Rodentia > Muridae > Tokudaia > Tokudaia tokunoshimensis. The sequence continues at coordinate 127,964,007 of BTHU01000001.1, read as the reverse complement.
GTTAAGAGCTAAATGTGGCCACATGCACACCTGTAAGCTAAGCACTGTGGGGCTGGGAACAGGGACAGAGACAGGAGGATTTCTGAGCCTTGCCAGCTACCAGCCTAGCTCCAAATTCAGTCAGAGACAACCCCCTCCCCCATTTCAAGGGAAAAAAGCAGTCAGTGATAGAACAGGACACATAATATCCTCTTGTGGTCTCTGGTATCTGCATACGCATATGAATATAACATAGGGCAGTGGGGGATTCAGACAACCACCTGAATTCTCTTGAACAGGGGAAAATAGAGGACCTACAGAGCAGAGAGCTTCAACTAAAACTTCCATATTTAATTTTTTTCCATATTTAATTTTAATAATTTTGTTATGCTGAGGACTAAATCCAGAGCCTTGCATGTCCTAGGCAAGTGATCTACCTCTGAGCCACATCCTAATCCTTAATATTCCATCACTGAATAAAGTGGGGGCAATGTTAAGATTGGATCCAGTTTGTACTGAGTCTCAGAGTTAATAAAAAACATGACATCATTGTCTAATTTTCCGTAAGATTGGTATTTCATAAATAGAGTTGGTCACATGTGTCTCCTGCTGGGTACTGTGGTGTGCCAAATAATGGCTCCCAAAGATGCCAAGGTCCTTATCCCTGAATGTATGCAAATGTTACCTTACGTGACAGATGGGATCTTACCGATGTCACTGAGGACTCTGCAAGGGAGAGGTTACTGTGGGTAGTCCAAGGGCAATCGCATAGGTCACTATCAGAGAGTGGCAAGAGGGTCTGGGACAAAAGACATGAAGATCAAAGTGGGAGCTAGAGTGGTTTCCTAGTTGGTGACCTTGTGTTGTGTTTAGAAGGCAAAAAGGAGAGGAATAGTCTGTCTGCTGCTCCCAGAGAGATGCAGCCCTGCTGATGTCATGTTACAAGTTCTTGAAGGATTCACTTTAGACCTCTAGAACCATGTGATTACATATTGGCGCTGTTTTTTATTTTTAATTCTATGTGTATGGTTGCTTTACATATGTGTATATTTGTGTATCACATACATACCTAGTATCCACAGTGGCTGGAAGAGGACATCAGATCTCCTGGAGTTACGGACTGCTGTGAGCATGCTCAGACCCATGTATGTCCCCTGGAAGAGCAGCCCGTGTTCTTTACCACGGAGCTATCTCTCTATTCCTACTGGTGCTGTTTTAGAACACTGTCTATAAGACTGGAAAGATGGTACTATGTTTTTTCAGAGAACGAGGAATCAGTTCTCAGAATCCATATGGTATCTCACAACCATCCATAGGCACATTAGTGGTGCATATACATACATGCAGGCCAAACACAATAAATAATTCAAAAGAAAATTTCTTGTAAAGACACTCTGTGGTAAGCTGCTCCGGCAGCAATCAGGAATAAAAATGAGTATGGTCAGCAATTTGGAAGCTTGTGGTAGTATGCTTTACTAGCAAGAGGCCAAGAAGAATTAGACCGCTAGGCACGGTTCTCAACCTTCCTGATTCTGAACCCCTGGATACAGTTCCTCATGTTGTGGTAACCCCCCCCCCCCCAGCTGTAAAAATTATTTTGTTTGCTACTTTATAACTAATTTTTTGTTATGAATTGTAACAGGTTTTCAGATGGTCTTAGGTGACCCCTGAAGGGGTTGTTCCACCCACTAAAGGGTTGCAAGCCACAGGTTCAGAAGCACTGTGCTAAGCAGTGATGGTAAAGCCAGCTTTTCAGAGTGCGCCCCCACTCTCTCCATCTCCATTCCCATCCCAGGAGAGAGAGGGGAGTGGTTGTAGAAGGAAAACCGAAAACAAAAATGCAAAAGGCTTACAAGGCTATAAAACCGCAGCTGCACAGTCTGTATGGACACCAGACAATGGCCTCAAGCACCCATTCCTCCAGGATTCCTGAGACCAAGATCCAAGATCCAAGGTAGTCCTGACCAGAGAGAGAGGTTCAACTGCTCAGGCTCGTTGTGGGTCGCCATGGTTGGAAGTGAGCGCCTTCCTCCATCCACTGAGCCTGGTTGTGGCCTCCAAATTTTTCTCGGATCAAAACTGAGGAAGCTGCTTAGAACAAAAGATTCCCAGTTCTGAGTAGAGACGGGAGGGTGAGAGAGAGAGAAAGAGAGAGAGAGAGAGAGAGAGCGAGGGTGAGCGCGCGCGGCTCCCTGCAGGCAGGGGTTGTTTGTGTTGGCAATGACCTATGTCTCAAATTAAATCTACGTCAGACCCAAATGTGTCTGTGTCCTTGTAATGTTTTCAGACTTTGCTGCTGTGACTAAAGATGGACCACCTCAAGTGCATCTGTTATTCCAGAATGTTTGTCAATGGCAGGTTTCCTGAACAAGGAAAGGTGAAAACATTTCTCAGTGTTGGGTGACCTTGTAACTGAAGGGTCTCAAAGGTGCAGTAGCAAGAGGGTGTGAAGACTGATTAGAGGTCAGCCAAGGGCGAGCTGATGGAAAGGGCTGAGTAAAGGCATTCTCAGGAAATGAAAGGGATACCCACGCATTCACCTCAGCCACTGTCCTTGGAGAGGAGAAATTGATCAGAACGGGAGCAAGCAGGCAGCCATTTTGTTACTTACATTCAAATCCTATTAAAGGATAAGGGAGAGTCACTGTCCCCTTCAGAGGAGACCACACTCCTTCCTGGACAGACAGTGGGAGGAAGGGAAACTCAGGGACAGTTTCCTTGACACAGCTGCATAGGACAAGAGGCTTAGGAGCAGTGAGTAGGGGCTTCCTGGAGGAAGGGGAAGTTGGCAGGAAGAACTGACATTGCTCACACTCTGCTCTCTTGAGAGTTCAGGATTCAGATTCAGGCAGAGGAAAGGGCAGGTTAAACACGAGAAAGAAAAAGGTAGCCAGGAAAGAGAGAGAAGACCAAGACAAGAATGAGAAACTGTGAGCAATGGTTGTCCCAGTAGGCTTTAATTGCCAACTTGATGCAGCCTCAAGTCATATTTAACATACCAAAGCAGAGTACACAGTGAATTTCTGGCTTCCAGGTTCCCTTAGTCCCTTTCTGTTACTAGAGGTGACTGGAATATTCCACCCTTTGCCCTGAACTTTGCAGCCCGGGGTCTGGGCTACCCTTCCCCAAGGAGCTCTTTGCTTTATAATCCAGACATGTTGGTCTCTTTTCTATCTCCCTCTCTTTTTCTCTCTCCCTGTGCGTGCATGCTCTCTCTCTCTTGCCCCTCCCCTCTGGCTCTCTCCCTGTGACAACTTCCCTGACCTCATTCCTTGGGACCAGTGAACCCCCTGGAGAGCTGCCCCTCCCCCAATAAACCTGTCTTTATATACTTTAATTTAGCTTGAATTGGCTCATGTTATTGGCAAAGAATAACTTATCAGGTGGTCCTGAACTGTGCAAGAAAGTTAGCTAAGCGTGAACCTGGGAACAAGCAAGAAACATTCCTTCATGGTTTCTGCTTCAAGTTCACACCCTAATTTCCTCCCAGGATGAACTGTGAGCCCCTGGAAATGTAAGCTGAAATAAACCCTTTTCCTCTCCTAAGTTGTTTTTGCTCACCATGTTATCACAGTAACAGTGAGCAAACAAATGAGAACAATGGTCAGTAGCCAGATGGACAAAACAGGACCAGGGAACAATGGGCCCCAGAGGGGAGAACACAGGCCTCAGAACCAGCTGGGAAAGCAGCTCTTCCGTGGTCCTTTGGACTTTGTGACACAAAGGGGGCTAAGAACATCTGCCAAGCCCAATGACAAGGTCCCTGCTGTCTGGCTGGGTTGAGAGGCGTTGCCCAGAAAACAGAATGTAATGTTGGATTCTCAAATGGCATAGTTCACAGTCAGGCATGGAGGCTCACAATAGTAATCCCAGTGCATTGGAACTGATGCAGGAGGTTTGCTTTAAATTGGAGGTTAGCTTGAGGTACACAGTGAGTTTCAGGCTATGTAGGCTACTGAGAAAGATGCTGTATCAGGAAACAAACTAACAATAAGACACAGGGTTTGCTGCAGTGAAATCAGCACGGTCAGGCTCAGTTATAGGTATTCTAGAGTCAGAAAGTTGTACCTTACTAAGTGACAGTGCGACACAGTGGGTAGAGTGCCAGACTTTGTTCTCATGTGGCTTCTAATCTTATTCCTTATTAATGGTAAGACTCTCAAACCTCAGTTTTATGATCTGCAAAATGGGCATAGTGAGAATATCTACCTATATTTAATATGGTGAATATTAAATGAGTAGGCACATTCTATGTGTTTAGATCAGTGTCCAGCACATAGAAACTACTCAGTCTGTTAGTACAGGTAATTATGACATGTTCAAATGAATGAATACCATATTAGGACAGGAAATATAAGAAGAGCCTAAGTTGAAGGCAGAAAAGCTGCTCTGGAGTCAGCTGTGTGGTGAGTGGTTGGAAGGGATGGGCTATGGGTGGTCATTCCTCAAGTTCTGGGGCCATCTAGCAAATGATTACAGTTGAGCAGGGGAGTCTAGGAATCTTTAACTTACAACAGTTGATCAGAAGCACGGGAGACCAGGACTTGTGAAGTGCAGGCCGTCTTGGGCTGAATGAGTTACTTTTCTCATTCTGGCAAATACTGGCCAGAAGAATCTTAAGAGAAAAAAGGCTGGTTTTTGGCTCACGGTTTCCGGAGAAGCGGCATTCCACCGAGGCAGGGACTGCATGGTGGTGGGAGGGGCTTCATCCTAGAATGGGGCTCCACACATCATGATCTCAGACAGAAAGCAGAAAGTAGTAACCCCCACCACCACCACTGAGTCGCCCTTAGTGGGTGAGTCACTTCTTCCAGTCAGGCCCCGCCTTCTGATGGCCCCAGAGCCTTTAAATAGTGCTGGGAATAAAGCACTTAAAATAAGGTTCCTATGGTAACACGGACCAAGCTGTGAAAGCTCTCTAACTCCAGGTATTACTGTCAAAACCGGATTATAGGATGCCCAGCTAGTGTTGGGAAATTGGTTGTTATGGGAAAAGCCTGTACACACACACACACACACACCCCAGGTAATAGATGTGAAATGACAGAACACACCTGGTGAAAGTCATTAAGAAAAATATACAACTCATTCAACTGTTCTATATGATTGAGAGAAACAAGTTTTCGAATTTCTTTTCTTCCCTTCCCCCTTTAAATTAATTGGCAGAAATTAGGCATGGTGGCTCATATCTATAATCCTAACACTCAGGAGATATGCGAGGATTGCTGCAAGTTCAAGTCCAGTCTGAGCTACATAGTAATTTCTAGACCTGAGCAATGGATGCGCTCCTGTCTCAAAAAACAAAAACAAACGAAAGATTAACAGGCACTGGTTGTCTTCTGAAAGGTCTGATTTAGAGTTAGAGCTAATTGTATTTAGTCTAACGTCCATCCGTTGTAAAGACCACAAAGGCAGGAGGAGTTATTTGTCTCTACAAATGCTTCTTCTCTGGTAGTGAAGAGTTAGTGAGGCTGGCCGCCGGCTGTTAGTGGGACTGCTTCTGCAGGGGCAGTAGGCTACCGGAAGTGAGTCAGCATCTCTGGCGCTTGGATTTCCAAACAGAACTGCAGACATTCCCACTTGAAGAAACCATATGAGGCCCCATCATTACCTCAGGGGAGCTGAAGTCAGCAAGCACACTACTGTCAGCAGACACCCACAGGACATGACAGGGTTTGTTTGGACCATGCCCCTCCCAATAGTTATGAAGGAAGCAGAATGGAACCCCCCCCACCCCCCATCATGACTGGCAGAAAACAACCACCGCGGCACTGGTTTATGCAACACAAACCACACGTTTCTATCGTACAAAGAAGGCATTCTGTGGGCAAGAACCAAACCCGCTTCAGGTTCGTGGCTTTTGAGCACAGAAATCAGTTCAGTAATGTCTATGACTTCCCCACTTGACGTCAACCACTGTGTCGCGACTGTGGCCCTGCAAGTTGTCATTCCTCAAGGGCGCTGACTATGTATGTAACACGTTCACCTTTGTATGAGGCAGAAAGTCAGGCTTTCTGTTCTGCCCTCTTTCCCTCTTCCCTCTCCTCCCTCCCCTTCTCCCTTTCTCTCTCTCTCTCTCTCTCTCTCTCTCTCTCTCTCTCTCTCTCTCTCTCTCTCTCTCTCGGGATCTGATGCCTTCTGACCTTCCGGTGTACTTGCACTCATGTGCACACATCCCTAACTTCCACATACATACAATTTTTTTTAAAAAAAGTCTTTTAAAACATGTTTTGGGGGGCTGGAGAGATGGCACAGTGGTTAAGATCACTGACTGCTCCTCCGAAGGTCCTGAGTTCAAATCCCAGCAACCACATGATGGCTCACAACCATCCATAATGAGATCTGACTCTTCTGGAGTGTCTGACGACAGCCATAGTGTACTTACATATAATAATAAATAAATCTTTTAAAAAACATGTTTCAATATAAGCTCAAAGACAAGGAAGAGTTTAGAAAAAAATGTGGATATGAGCTTTTCAAGGAAGCTCTACAGAGAGACAGACTCAATGTGGATCTGGGCTCTAAAGAGTCACCTCTTCTTCCCTTCCCTTCCCTTCCCTTCCCTTCCCTTCCCTTCCCTTCCCTTCCCTTCCCTTCCCTTCCCTCCCCTCCCCTCCCCTCCCCTCCCCTCCCCTCCCCTCCCCTTCCCTCCCCTCCCCTCCCCTTCCTCTCTTTGATTCTAGTTTTGGTTTGTACGTGTGCACCTGCATGTATGTATGTGTTGAGACCAGAGATCAATCTTGAGTGTCACTGCTGACTTAGACCAGCAAGTCCCAGGTATCCACGTAGCTCTGACTTCCCAGTGTTATGCTTTTAAAAACCTGTCAGCATGCCTGGCTTTTTTTTTTTTAAGACAGGGTTTCTTTGGGTAACCTTGGCTGTTCTAGAACTCGCTCTGTAGACCAGGCTGGCTCAGAACTCACAGAAATCTGCTTGCCTCTGCCTCCCAACTGCTGGGATTAAAGGTATATGCCACCACTGCCTGGCAATGTCCGGCTTTTTAAAAATGTGGGTTCTGGGGATCAAATTGATCCCCATGCCTGCCTACACAGTAGACACTTAACTGAGTTATCTCCCCAGCCCCACACCCTGCTTCTCCTGCTCCTCCTGTGTACCAGGCCCAGTCCGCATCTGTACTGTGCTAACTTCCTGAGCTGATGACTCTTATTTGGCTGCACGTTTGCCAGACAGTTGAGTCTCTTATAGGGATCTCTTTGCTACCTAAATGCAAAATAGTCAAGACTTGGTGTATATTCCAGATCTTTCTGGGCTCTAGATCATAATTTTCAAGTTTTCTTCAGATTTATTATGCAGGCACCACCCCCTTTCCTTTTATATATGTCCTGTTCCATCTGGAAGTCAAAGTTCTTGCCACCTAAGTAGATTCCTGCGGCAAGCAATTTGAGGATATCCTCCTCCTTCATCTGCAGGACATCAAGGACTCCAGACATTGTGTGAGTTTCCTTTTACGTTATGATGGGAATCAAGAACAACACTGCCTGGACCCCTTCCTGGACAACTGTCAGGAGTCATCTAAGAGAGGCTAAAGGAATGCAAGTATTTTTGTGGAGATGGCCCACCATTTTTGCATGCCCTGCAATGGGTGAGCTCCAGAGAGGCAAGGCCCAAAGAGACTTCATCTCAGGATTGCTTCATGCTATTCATATGCTTTTCCTGTCACCATTACATAGTTTAATGATTCCTGGGCAAAAGATGAACTTTCATGAATTAATGCTGTTTAGATGACTTAATAATTTTATACAATTCCTGATTTGATTCAAATAATTTTAGGAAGAACGTTTTTGGGAGATAATTTTAGCTGTATGTTAAACAGATATAATAAAATCAGAATCAAGAATAAAATGTGCCCACTCCTTGTAGAACGGTAAATAAAGGCTGCATAATAAGGAATACAATGAACTTTCACAATTACCCTAAGAAGAGGAATAGATTTAAGACAAATTTGTGATCAAGGAAAAACATTCGTTCTAGGTTGGGTCCAAGGATGAAGCCACAGGTGTGTGCTATCCTAAACCAAGGCCACATGAAACTGTTGCTTTGAACTTCTAAGGAGCTTATAGAATGAAACACTGCTTTGAACTTAGTATCAACATCCTTCTTTAACTCCCCTTTTGTGTTATATTTTATCTATGATGTAATTTTCTAAAGAGCTTTTGTCTAAGAAGGTATAAGAAGGTCAGAGAAAAGGAATAAAGTGGCTGGCTTGGGATCTCTGCCCCATCCACCAAATGTATATGCATACACGCCTATTTAGCTATACATACGTGTGTCTGATATGTAATGATAAGGTCACCTCAGATGTGAGTCACCCCACCCTGGTTTTGTGTGTGTGCGTGTGTGTGTGTGTGTGTGTGTGTGTGTGTGTGTATTGTTCTTTTGTGTGCACGTGTGTGGCAGCCAAAGGCCAATGTCATGCGTTTTTTTTTCCTCAGTCCCTCTCCACTTTATTCTTTCCCTTCCCTTCCCTTCTTCCTTCCTTTCTTTTATTGGAGAGTCTTTCATTAAACCTGGTGCTCACCCATTCATCTAGACTAGCTGGACAGACAGCCCAGGGATCTGGGTCTACTGCTCCAGTGCTGGGATTACAGGCACATGCTGCTGTGCCTGTATTTTATGTGGGTGCTGGGGATCAGACAGTGATCCTCCAGCAAGCATTTTCATAATTAAGCTATCTCTCCAGTGTCTTGCTTATGTGCATGAGAGAGAGAGAGAGAGAGAGAGAGAGAGAGAGAGAGAGAGAGAGAGAGAGAGACTCACTCTGTGGCTCAAGCTGGCAGAAAACTGGCAGATAACCCAAGGTGACCTCAAATTTACAAACCTCCTGCCTCAGCACCCCAAGGGACAGGGTTATAGTCATGTACTATACACCTGGCTCAAGGCTTAACACTGGAACAAGAATAAATATGAGGAAGTTACAAAGCCACTGCGGTGAATAGTTCCATGCATGCTGCCTCCTACATGTGTACCATGGCTGTATTTTAACTAAAATAAAAATATACTTAACTCCAAAAATGAACTAGGATATAACTCAGTTACAGAATATTTGCCTAGCATGTGCAAGGTCTTGGGCTGGACCCCAGCACTGTATGCTGGCAAGGTGGCACATTTTTTGTAACCCTGGACTATGAGACCCTGTCTCAGAACAAAAACCATTTTTTAAAAGATTTATTTATTTTATTTAAATGAGTACACTATAGCTGTCTTCAGACACACCAGAAGAGGGTATCTGATCCCATTATAGATGGTTGTGAGTCACCATGTGGGTGCTGGGTATTGAATTCAGGCAGTGTTCTTAACCACTGAGCCATCTCTCCAGCCCTACAAAAACAAATTTTAAAAAGGATTAAAATTCTGAAAATCCTAACAAGTCTCTTTGAATGGATCCACGATGGAGTCACATTGGCCCAAGCGTTGCCAGTAAGTCCATTTAGAACATTCTGGAGTGTGCTGGGGAAGTTCCTCTGCTTAAGGTTTCCTTTTCAGTATTTTAGGCAGATTTCCTACATGAGAAAAAACAGATGAACCATCTCTAAAGGAAAGAAGCTGGAAGGTGTGGGGGAGTGCTGGGGGTATGGCTTAGTAGCTCAGTGCTTCCCTGGAATCTAAGAGGCCATGGCTTCTCCAGCACCACAAACCATAAACGAGTTGTCTAAGACTTTCCTCTACCTCTGTGTGGGTCTGGGAGCAGAGTCTGGGAGACACATGGAGAACATGCCTCTAATGATCTGTACTCTGTATTCAAACTGAAAAGTGAGTGCTGTGCAGATAGACCCTACTTTGGGAACTGGGAGATGTCTGTATATACCGGCAGATGTTTGATAGATGAGGTGTGACTGTGTGCTTTGTTTTTGGCTAGAGGACAATGGAAAGGATGCAACAGTGTAGAACTGGCCAGAGTGCCAAGGGCTTCTTGGGTGATGAAAGCATGGTGATGAACTCGTGTCTGTAGCTGTCATTTCACCCCAAAGGCTCACAGACCAGACTGAAGTATGTCCTTGCTGCTACTCAAAATTGCTGGAGCTGCTGCAATGACAGTAAGTTGCTTTGGTATGATCAAGGCCAGCCAGAGGATGGTAGCATTCTTTATTACAATAAAGAAGTGGGGGGTGGGGGGCATTCTGCATCTAAGGAGACCAGTTAATGTCCCCATTCTCAGCCACGTAGGCAGTTTCCTGCACAAATTATGCAGGAAGTCTGGATCCCATCCTCAATTCCTCCTTAGGTCTATGTGGCTTGCCTCCAAAGTATTTGGCTTATTGGGTTTCTTAGTTACTTTTTTTTTTTTTGGTTTTTCGAGACAGGGTTTCTCTGTGTAGCCTTGGCTGTCCTGGAACTCACTTTGTAGACCAGGCTAGCCTCAAACTCAGAAATCCTCCTGTCTCTGCCTCCCAAGTGCTGGGATTAAAGGCGTGCGCCACCACCGCCCGGCTCTCTTAGTTACTTTTTTATTTTATGACAAAACACCTTGGCCAAACAACTTAGAGAAGAAAGAAAGCATTTAAGCTATATGACTTTAATGTCAGCACTTGGTAGCCAGAGGCACAGGGATCTCTGTGAGTTCAAGTCCAGTCTAGAATATGGAGCAAATTCTAGGATAGCCAGAGTTACACAGAGAAATCTTGTCTTGAAAAACCATGATGGCTGGGTGGTGGTGGCGCACGCCTTTAATCCCAGCACTTGGGAGGCAGAGGCAGGCGGATTTCTGAGTTTGAGGCCAGCCTGGTCTACAAAGTGAGTTCCAGGACAGCCAGGGCTACACAGAGAAACCCTGTCTCGAAAAAACCAAAAAAAAAAAAAAAAAAAAAAAAAAAAAAAACCATGATGAAGGAGGAGGAGGAGAAGGAAGAGGAGGAGGAGGAGAACGTGTTTAATGGGGGCTTACCATTTCAGAGAGTGATTCCATGACCATCATGGTGGGGAGCATGGCAGCAGGCAAGCAGTCAAGGTCTTTTGAGATACCAAAGCCTCTGCCCAGTGACACACCTCCTCCTACAAGGCTGGACCTCCTAATCTTTCCCACACAGTTCCAGTAACTAGAGACTAAGCATTCAAATATATGAACCTGTGGGGGCCATCTTTATTCAAACCACCACATTAAGTTACCTGTTGTCTCCAGCAAAGAGGACACCATAGCTGGGGCCAGGCAGCAGCACCCACTTGGAAAGTATCTACCTCAGTAGTGATTTCAGAAGACCCTCAGACTTCTTTCTAGAATAGTCTCTTATTTCTTTCTATTCAACTATTAATCCTTGAACCAAAAAGAAGAAAAAGGAGGCAGGGAGAGAAAGAAAGAAAGAAAGAAAGAGAGAGAGAGAGAGAGAGAGAGAGAGAGAGAGAGAGAGAGAGAGAGAGAAAGGAAGAAAGAAAGGAAAAAGAATACGGCATTTGGCATCTGATGTTGAACTCTGGCCTCTACATGCACATGCACACACATGTATACAGGCACACATAAGGACAGTGCAAACACATATGCACACACATGGATACAGGCACACATAAGAACAGTGCACACATACATCCACACACATGTATACAGACACACATAAGAACAGTGCACACACACATGCACACACATGGATACAGGCACACATAAGGACAGTGCACACACATGCACACACATGTATACAGACACACATAAGGACAGTGCATACATACATCCTCACACATGTATACAGGCACACTTAAGGACAGTGCACACACACATGCACACAAAAGACTATAATAAGGGTAAGGTGACTCACACCTGTGATTCCAGTACCAGGAAGGCTGAGAAAGGAGGGTTACTGTGAATTCAAAGCCTTCCTGGGCAACATAGGAAATTCCAAGTTAGTCTGAGCTAAATTGTGAGTCCTTATCTCAAAGACAAGCAAGCACCCTCCCACACCTCCCCCATGAAACAATTTTAAATTTCCTTTTTCTGGGAAAAAGCTGAACAATCCTTTTTATAAGAGTATGGGTAGAGGATGCATAGCTGTTTTTTAAGGACTTGTTTATTTCTGTCTGTCTTGTCCTCAGACTGTCTGGGATTCTTCTCTTCCCTCCCCTCCCCTCCTTGTCCCTCCCCTTTTCCCCCCTTCTCTCCCCTTCTGATCAAGGGCTCGTTTTCACCATAGTTCAGAATTCTTCCTTCTTCCACCTCCCTCTCTACAGTCAACCACACCTTCTCCAGCCTCTCAGTGCAGAATGTTGAAAACTGAGGAATGTGGGTGTAGCTACTTAAGAGATTCCAATCGCATAACATTTCCTCACGTGTCAATCAAATGGTGAGTTCCATTTAACAAAAGAGAATTTCTCAAATGAGTTTCTTCCCTTCTGCCCCTTCTACAGTACAAACATTTATGATCCCTTTGCCTTGGCCTAACAGGACCCTTAGCTCTCATATGCATTTTGCAGCCATTTGTAGATTAGCTAAGGTTTATGTGGCATGGTCTTTTTTCCCCAGATATAGTTTAACCTGCTTGCTTCCTCACTTCCTCCCTCCCTCCCTGCCTCCCCTCCTCCCTCTCTTTCTTTCTTTCTCTTTCGAGATAGGTTCTCATGGTCTCCCAGGGTGGCCTCTCAACTTGCTATGCCCAGCAGTGGCTTGGACTTCTTTCTGATCTTCCCACTTTATTTTCTGAACTCTGAGATTATAAGAATATTCTACCACATGGGGTTTATGCAGTGCTGGGGACTGAACCCAGGATCCTATGCTTGCTAGGCGAGCACTCTACAACCTGAGCTACATTCCCAGCTTCAGCTCTGTGTGTTTAATTGAAATAAAAATGATTTTTTGTGTTGCAAGCCTGAAGTTAACAGAGGCAACCTGATCTATACAAAGTGATAGTAATAAAAAATGAGTAATAATGAACATAAATTATATAAATAATGATAATGAAAGTCATGTATGGTGATAGAGATCTGTAATCCTAGCATTTGGGAGACTGAGGTCAGAAGATTGTGAGTTCAAGACTAGTCTAGGGTATAAAGTGAATCTCTCAATCTCATTCTCTCTCTCTCTCTCTCTCTCTCTCTCTCTCTCTCTCTCTCTCATGCACACACAATAAACACATACACACAAACATGTACACACTTGCACACACATATTCAGTTGCAATATGGAATATTTATTATATGTCAGGAACAGTATGAAATGCTTTTGTCATTGAATCTTTAAAGTGACCCTGTGATATTAATGGCATCTCTTTTAAGGGATGAGAAAACTGATACAAAAGATTAAGAGTCCTGGAACAGAAATTGATCCCTACTCTTGTGGGCTTCATGGTCACACCAGAGAGTCTTCCATTTAGTGTTGGGGCTGAGACAGTACCTATATCCCTGCCAGGGGGGGTTCCCATTATACCCAGTGTTTTTTTCACTGTAGTACAGTTGGTCCATTTTGTGTTGTTATAACAAAATGCCTGGGGCTGGGAATCTTATTAACTTAAAAGGGGGCATTAATTAACTTATATTTCTAGAGGTAAGATCATGATCATGGCACTTGTATGGAATCACAAAAGTGATACCATGTACAAAAGAACACCCAAAGCAAGAAAAAAAAAATGAGGTCTCAGAAGGGCCAGGCTTCATCCTTTGCAATAAGCTGTTCTCTCTAGAGTTAATCTAGGTTCATGAGACCTGAATCAACATTTTCTCATTCTGCACAGCTTGGTCCTGAGAAACCTGATTGGGGCATCTTGGGAATGAAGAAATGACAGATATAAATACAGAAAAGCTGGGGTCAGGTGGGCTGTGCTGATGGAGGGCACCAACTATGTTACCTGGAAACTCAGATTTTATTATGTACAACATAAGGAGAAGTGTTTAGTAGGTTTCTGTAGGGGAGCAGTCTCAGACTTCTGTTAGCCAGGAGACAGAAGCTGCAGTTGTAGTTTTTGCATGCACTGGGTGATTGTTCCTTTTGTACACAGTGCTCAATCATTGGCATACTCACACTAGGACCAGAAAGGCTTTGTCATTGTCTCTGAGACTCACCTGGGTCTGAGGCATTGTGGTACTTGACATGGTCATGCCCATGTCTACAGTGCACGTTTATTCAGTCAGCACTCCCTGTATACTTTCTGTTTTTTGAGATAGGATCTTATGTAGCCCAAACTGGTCTCAAACTTACATTTTTGATCCTTCCATCCCTACATCCCAATGCAACATCAGATCTGATTTTATGCAGTGCTAGGGACTGAATTCAGAACTTTGTGCCTTCTAGGCAAGCGTTCTTGAAACTGAGCTACATCCCCAGCTACAATACCATTACACTGGAAGCCCAGCTTATAAAATACAGCTTATAAAAGCCTTTGGAGGATTCATTCTAGCTATTTCCAACCTGTAACAGTAGCTAAAGATTTTCCCAGTTTAAGGAAGAAAGGAAAGGAGGTTGGTGGCGGAAGAAATGAGATCTGTGAGGGATTCAGCAACCACCCATTCACGCTCCCCTGTGGATATCAAGAGATGATGACATTTCAGAAGTCTCCAGGCAACCAGAATCTGGGGTGATCTTCCTCCACACCTTTGGACAAGGCCATGAGTTTCAGAGTTCCATGGCTGCATCAAGATGCCCAACTAGAACATTTCCCACAGTGCAGACCCGAGTTCCAGACAAGGCTGTGCGTCTACTGCCAGCCGTGCAACCTTAGGCCAGGTCACGTCACCTCTCAGGCCTCAGCTTCCTCATCTGAGGACAGGACTCTGCCTACAGCACTGGGCCTGCCCAGCCTACTCAACAGGGATGTTGTCAGTTTCAGCCATAAGGTATCAACAGCTTTGTGTAAGCTTTTTGGCAGAGTGCCCAGCACCGCACTCAAGGAGTGACTCGGACCCTAAGAACATTCTAGTCCATTACCAGGAAGCATGTGGTGTTTTCTAGTCATGAACTAGCTACAGCAATCCTCCACTTCCTCCCCTGGCCTGTGACAGCCCATGATTTCCTCTAGTTGAGAAAGCAGTCTGCATCCATGGGGCAGCTAAGGGACTTTGCCCTCAGAGCAGTGGAGCCCGTGACCATGTGTCATTCCACTAACCTCATAGCTCAGCTGGTCCTGAGCCCCTGTCTTACAACATCCTGGGGTCTGTGCCAGGGCATGATCTTCAACCCCAGAAAGACTGGCCTGTTCAGTGTGTCTCCCATGTGGGAGCAGAAAGAGCTGGTCTTAATTAGATGAAGACAGGGAAATCTATGAGGCAAGCAACAGAAAGAAACTAAGAGAAGCAGAACATGGTCAAACTTGTAAAGTGATGCCAGAAGCATTAGTATTCAATACTTAGGCTTCATGTTTCCCTCCTTGTAGCATCCTGTTCATAGCCCCACAGGCCAAGATGGCTGCAGGTATAAGCCACCATGTTCAGTTTCTGTTTAGACTTAAAAATGAAAATCAAAACATCAAAAAACCAACTGATCATTAGTAAAGGCACATACTTAGAAATAGATTTATTCTTTTTTTAAAGAATTATTTATTTGTTTTATGTATATGAGTACATTGTCACACACTAGAAGAGGGCACCAGATCCCATGTAGTTGCTGGGAATCGAACTCAGGACCTCTGGAAGAGCAGGCAGTGCACTTAACTGCTGAGCCATCTCTCCAGCCCAACTTATTCTTAATTATGTGTGTGTATATGTCTGTGTTTGTATCTATATGAGTGCAGGTACCCTCAGAGTTCAGAAGAGGGCATAGGCTATCTTGAATTACACAGTCGTGAGATGCCTAATGTGGGTTCTGGGAACCAAACTCAGGTCCTCTGCAAGAGTAGTGCATGTTTTGTCTTTCTTTACTTAAAGATTTATTTTTAGCTTACAAGTGTGTGAGTGTGTGTGTGTATACATACATATACATATACATATACATGTGTGTGTGTGTTTGTCTATGTGGTCATGGGGAGCAGGGTATATATACATGAGTGTAGGCACCTGAAGAGTCCAGAAGAGGAAGGTGATCTTGGAGCTGAAGTTACAGGTGACTGTGAACTGTCTGATGCAGAACTCAAACCTGGGTCCTCTAAGAGCAGTATGTGCTCCTCCTAACCACTGAATCATTTCTCTAAGCCTGTAGAACGATTTTTAGCCTTAACTACTGAACATTCTCTCCAACTTCACATTTTTATCACACAAATGTTACTTCCTGTCCCTAACTGAAATTTTCTATTCTTCTTAGTGCTTGCTTCATACTACATTTTACCATTTTCTACATTTGGACAACAGAAGAGGAGAGTCTATTAAATGATAAAAAGGAGGAGGAGGAGGAGGAGGAGGAAGCAGAAGGAGGGGAGGAGGAGAAGAGGAAGAGTTCAGAAAAGCCCCCACCCCACCCTCACCTTTCAAATAGGCTCAGGCGGAAGTAGGGTGTTTTCTGTTGCCTCTGTGGGGTGACGATCCCGTGGGACCTCAGAACAGTTGAAAGTCTCTTCTCTGGAGAGCCAGCTATATTGCAGCAGAGGCCTAGGGTCTGCCAGAAAGGCTGGGAGAGAGGAGGTAGGGGAAAATCACAATGGGGAAAAAAAGTGTCTGCAGTGGCGGCGCACACCTTTAATCCCAGCACTTGGGAGGCAGAGGCAGGCAGATTTCTGAGTTCAAGGCCAGCCTGGTCTACAGAGTGAGTTCCAGGACAGCCAGGGCTATACAGAGAAACTGTCTTGAAAATAAAACAAAATGAAATGAAAAACAAGGGGGGAGGACACAATAAAAAAGAAAAACAGCGACAGTAAAAGCCAGAGTTTGGGTTCCGATAGCTGTCCACTGTTCCCAATTTTCTGCCGCTTTCTAACTAGACACAGAAGGGTTCCTCCTTTGCTTAAACACAAGCTTTATTGTTCAGAGCTACTTTCTATTGACCAAAGAACTCACCCACAGCTTTACTTTTGCTTTTACATTTCTTTCACTATCCCTTTCTCTTTTATTTGGGAAGGCTCCAGTGAACACCCCAAACTTGGTTCTTTACCAATGCATGGAGTTGAGGAAGAACCCAGACAAAACCTATGAACCAGAAGTATTGTGGTCATCTGTCAGCAGCGGTCATTTTGTAATTGTGTAAGTACCAGTCAGACTGTAAGACTTAAAAACCCACCCACAGCCAGGCTCAGGGGGACTCCAGTGGCGGGACCTAAAGGCTGAGGTGGAAACAATTGTTAATTACATGTGGACTGAATCAACGAGAGCACTCGGGCCTGTCATTAGCACCTGCGTCACTGCTTCAGTCCCTGTGGTGGTGACTTGTTCTTCACTCCCCATTTGCAGTCACATGGACACCAGGTCCCTGCAAGCTATTGCTGGCCACAGCAAGAAGTGCAGGAATGTGAAAATGTGAAACACACACACAGACACACAGACAGACAGACAGACAGACAGACAGACAGACACACACACACACACACACACACACACACACACACATTTTGGCAGCAGATGGAACTCCCAGTCAAAGGAGGGAAGTTCATAACAATTTGGGGAGTGGATTCTTGTCCTATGGCTGTCAGAACAAATGACCACAGACTAGGGAAAGGGACTTAAGCAATGAATGTTTATTCCCCCGCACTTTGGAAGGATGGGCGCCTGAATTTAGGATGTGAGTGGAGCAGCCCTGGAGCCTCTGGAGGCTTTAGGGGAGGTCGGACCTAGCTCAGGATCCTTCTGGGATCCGGCGGCTGCTGTTATATCCTTGGCTTGCTGTGGTGTGGCTTCCCTCTTCTCCCCTTCCCCACACTTCCCTTCCTCTTCCTTTCCTCTCTTCCCCTCCCTTCTTTTCTTTTCCATTCCTGTCCTCCTGTCCCTTTTCCTTTTTTTTTTTAAATTTAAACTATACTTATTTATTCATTTGTTCATGTGTGTGTGCGCACATAGAAGTCAGAGGACATGAGAGTCTGTTCTTTCCCTTCACCATGAACCAGCTTATTACGTTTAGCTGCAAGCACCTTTACCTGTGGAAATCTCAGTGGTCTTTTTTTTTTGTTGAGGCAGGGTCTTGCTGTGTAGCATTGTGGCACTTGCTATGCAGCCCAGACTGGCCTCACAGCAGTCCTCTAAACTCAGCTTTCAAATGCCAGGATTCATTTTATAGAAAGGGTCTCACTTTGTAGCCCTGGCAGGCCTTGAACTCACAGAGATCCAGGAGTTGCAGATAACGAGCCACCTTGGCTGGCTAAGATGTGGCCTCTGATTCCTTACCATCCACTCAGTAAGCTCGCTTGTGTCATTGCCTGCTCTAGGAGCAGACGGCACATTAGTGCAGGCGCAGATTATCATGGTGTTTCTATAAGGAGAGCAAATGGAAAGAACAGATGAGGTCATATCAAGGAGTGACAAGAGCTGGAAAGAAAACACAGTAGGTGTGATGGCAAGGCCGAGGGGCAAGTTTAGACTTAGAAAGGAGAGTGTTTCTGCAAGGTGACATTTGGACAGTGGACTGAGTGCAAGGAAGGGCCCAGCAATACAGGAGACAGCAAGAACAAGATCTCAATGTGGCCATGATTTTATCCAAAGCACAGAAAGGTGGCTGCCATGGCTGGAACATGGTGTGCAGGCATGAGGTACCTGACAAGCCTCCTGCTGGACCAGGAGTTGTGGGAGGAGCCAGTGTTTATTCCAAGAGCCAGAGGTCTCAGCTATGTGTTTCCAAGCTCACTTTGGGGCTGGAGATGTGACTCAGTTGGTAGAGCACTTACCCAGCACGCACAGAGCCATGGGTTTGATCCCTGCCGCTATGTAAACTAGGCATGGTAGCCTGTAGTTCCAGCACTCTGGAGGCTGAGGGAGGAGAACTAGAAGTTCGTGGTCATTCTAGGATACAGAGGAGTTCAAGGACAGCCTAGGCTATAGGAGACCCTGTTTCAGATAGATAGATAGATAGATAGATAGATAGGTAGATAGATAGATAGATGATAGATAGATAGATAGATAGCTCTCCCCTTGGCTACTGAGGAGCAGTGGGTTGAAGAAAGGAAGATTGGAGATAGGATGCTTTAAAAGGATAGTGCTGTAGTAAAAAGGGAAGGAGGTGGTAGCTGGGGCCAGTGCTGTGGAGACGGAGGGGGAGGGTGTGCATTGAGTATTTTCTAGATGTATCAGAGCTAACCTCCCTGATTGACTTTCTATGGAGTGAATGAAGGAGGAAGTTGGTAATGGATCTTAGATTTTGGAATTAAGTTGACTATAGTGGCTATTCCTGGTTGTCAACTTGACTATATGTGGAATGAACTACAATCAAGAATTGGAAGGCTCACCTATGATCCTAATCTGGAGGTTCAGAGATACAAGTTTCTGACCTGGATCTTGGCATAGAGATCTTGAAGCATAGTGGCTATGAATTCCAGAAGATTAAGACAAGGAGATCTCTGAGTTCAAGGTCATCTGGGATTAAAGGCGTGGTAGCACACACATTTAATCTGAACCACACCCTCTGCTGGAGACCTACATAAGGACACTGGAAGAAGGAAGATTCACTTTCTCACTCTTCCTTGCCTGCATGCCTTGTAGGACTGAGCAACTGCTAGATCCTTGGACTTCCATCCACAACTGCTGCTGACCATTGTTGGGGAGTTGGACTACAGACTATAAGTCATCAACAAATTCCCTAACTATATAGAGACTACCCATACGTTCTGTGATTCTAGTGAACCCTAATACATTGACTAATTGAGTTTCTACCCCACTCCCTATCTTATATTTAAGCTTCATTCTGTAACCTGAGCATCCTGGACTCACTTTGTAATCAGTCCATACTGGCCTAGAACACATGGAAATCCTTCTGCCCCTGCCTCTCTTTTTCTTTTTTTGTTTGTTTGTTTGTTTTTGTTTTTTGAGACAGGGTTTCTCTGTATAGCCCTGGCTGTCCTGGAACTCACTCTGTAGACCAGGCTGGCCTCGAACTCAGAAATCCTTATGTCTCTGCCTCCCAAGTGCTGGGCTAAAGGTGTGTGCCACCACTGCCCGCCAGCCCCTACCTCTCAAGTACTGTATTACAGGTATACCACCATACCCAGCTTCTACCTTTGTTTTAACTGTCAAAAATCTCTCATTTCAAAGGGAACAAAACATGAGCCAAACATGAGTGCCCAAGGCTTGGGATCACAGCTGTACCTTGTCCCAAACAACATGTTCAGTGTGAACGGTTTCATGATGTTTTTATAGTTTTATAGACAAAAAGAAAGTCATATGTAAATAAAGGCATTCAAATGAGCTGGAGAGATGGCTTAGCGGTTAAGAGCACTGGCTGCTCTTCCAAAGGACCCAGGTTCAATTCCCAGCACCGACATGGCAGCTCACAGCTCTGTAATTCCAGTTCCAGGTGATCTGATGCCCTCACACAGATATACATGCAGCAAAACACCAATGCACGCAAAATAAAAATAAATAAGTCATTAACAAAAAAGACTTTCTGAGCTGGGCAGTGGTGGCGCACACCTTTAATCCCAGCACTTGGGAGGCAGAGGCAGGTGGATTTCTGAGTTCAAGGGCAGCCTGGTCTATGGAGTGAGTTTCAGGACAGCCAGGGCTATACAGAGAAACTGTCTTGAAAAAACAAAAAACAAAAACAAACAAACAAAAAGACTTTCAAGGCCTTTAATCTCAGCACTCTGTAGGCAGAGGCAGGTAGCTCTCTTAGTTCCAGGCCAGCCTGGTCTACAGAGCAAGTTCCTGACAGCCAGGGCTACACAGAGAAACCTTGAAAACAAAACAAAACAACAATAACAAGACTCACAAAAATATTATAAAAGAAAGGAAGGAAGGAAGGAAGGAAATATCACAGGTCTCCAGTGCTGTTTGACTGCAGGCATTCTTAGTTTTGGGGTTGGTGGAAACTAGTAATTTGGTAAGTCGATGCATAACTACATTCTCACACAGTAGTCACAGGATATCACTAGGTCAAAACACTAAGGTGGGCAGGACATGGTATTAAGGTCTAATCTGGCTATAATCATCTGGCTGTGGACCTGCAGCATTCTGACTCTCCACAATCAGGAAGCTCCAAGTAGTCGCTCCTCTTTGCTTTCTCTCTAACATAGGCTTCCCCCACCAAGAACTGCACTTTATGATCTGTAACAGAGAACTTAACATTAGTCATTTTAACCATTTCCTTACACTTACAATGTTGGACATCCATCACCACTCCAGTTCCAGAACTAACAGTTTTGTTATTTGTATTTGCCAGGGGAATAATCAGTGCCTATTTTATGAAAGCAGAGTGTGGAAGGTACCTGTTAGGAGGTCAGTACTACAGCAGGTAAGACCTGTCCTGTTTCCTCCAGCTGTTTGAAATAAGCAGCAGAGTGGGCTGGTGGTGGTGGTGGGTGGGGAGAGGTTTGCAGATATTTTTCTTCTGCTTCTGGCTCTGCAGAGGGTGGGGGAAACCCTTGTGCTGTTCATGAATAATCTCTTGACCTTGCTTAGGATGATACCCCAGTGCTCTGTCCTTCCAGGCTCTTCTGTACACACACCCCATGAGGCGTCTGAGTGGAGTCAGGTTAAAATCCTTTGGACACTAACTGAAACTCTGATCCCTGTGGTTCATGACAGATCATCAATTATGCAAAGGTCTGATGACTGCTAACAGCATTCCTGACTCCCCCAGCTGAAACTATAGAGGGCCGAGCTCTAACTGCTGAGCTTTGCACACAGTGAGAGGAGTGGCGTGGGGAGGGGAAGCAGAGAATGGCTCACCAAGAGATCCTGGCTTCTAACAACCGGTTCAAGAGAAGTTCCTAGTGATTAAATTGATAAACTGAGTTCAACAAATTGACCATGCTCTTTTCCTTTAAAATTACATTCATTCATTCGAGACAAGGTCACATTGTGTAGCTCTTGCTATCCTGTAAATTGCTAGGTAGACCAGGCTGTCCTCAGGCTTACAGAGATCCATCTGCTTCTGCCTCCTGAGTGCAGGGAGAGGGGAGGGAATAAAGGGATGTGCCTTCATGCCAAGCCACAACCAGATTTTAAAACCAGTTTCTATAGCACTCTATATTCATCGAAATGGTAACAGTGTTGGCTTACAGGCGATTTAGTTGGGCTCCTTACAGGGACTTAGCAGGTAGTGTAGAAAAAGAACTGCCTGCACATTGCCTACCGACTGCCTCCCCCACCCCCCAATTCCTGTGTGTTTCCGGCAGGCCTCTCTTTCTCTGTCCCCTCTTCTCTACCCTCATGGCTCTGTTCTGGTCTGTCTGCTTCTAACCCTTCTCTAGGCCCTCATTCCCTTTCCTTCCCCCAAATAAACTTTATTTATACCAGGTCTGTCAATGGTGTGATTTCTCAAGGGGACACCTTGGCATGGGCCCACCAGGTGCCCTAGCCCACTGCTGCATTATACTTCATACCAAACAGTATTTTTTAAATCTTTTCTTGTGTAGGTCCAAGTGTGGTGATACATTTTCTGAAAGTTCCTGTTGCCTTCAAAGGGATTGAACTTTCACCAGACTCTGTAGACAACCCGTGATCTTCCTGTTTACTCAACCAGGATAAACTCAACTTGTCTTAAAGAGAACAATGTAACCAAAGTCACTATGCCTTGGATTTTCCCTGAAGTCACCGTTTTCAGCCTAAACTAAATACCTAGCTTTAATCTGAAAATATATACTCTTCCATTCCCCTGACCCAAAGTATTGTCTATGTTGTGGTAATCATTTGCTGACAGCAGCCAAGAGGTTGAAAGAAGCCTTAAACCAAACAAATATCCAATATCTACTAGAAGTAACTTGTGGACTTGGGTTGATAACATCTGTTTGAAGTTAGTGCACACAGTTCTGGTAACTGCTTCCTTTGTAAACCCTGTTAAAGATCTCTGTAAAGAGTTCCCCACTCTCCTGCCATGCCATGTTTTCTGTGTTGTTCAAAAACTACCGAGCAAAACGTTCTTAACAGCCAGACAGAAGACACGGGTGAGAACAGAGATTCTAATTTGGGCTCACTTGTTAGATCCCAAACCCAGAACTAAAGGCCAGTTGAGGTGCCTATTTAACTTATCAAAGTGGACCTGGCCACCAGGTTCTCCCAGAATCCCTCGGTCCCTACCTGTTACAGGGGTATGGCTAGCATACCCCACCCCCTACCCTGAACACTCTAGCCCAGGAAACAGGCACCTCAGTTAGCAGTTTATCTAAGATTGAGATCTAACATCACTCTTGTCCAGCTACTACAGGAAGTCTCTTTTTATTCTTTAATATATTACTGAGATATCCAAGCAGGTGTGATGAAAAGGGAAAATATATCAGATACTAATTTTTTGGCTATATGAAGACCATAATGATTAATCTCAAAGGTAAGCAAATTTACTGAAGAGTTAGGGAATACTGATAAACACTGATGAAGAAGTGACTTCAGGGTCCTGTCTCTGGTGATTTAATGACATAGGCATTTAAACACTTGGTTCCTAGCTAATAGCACTGTCTGGGAAGGTTTACAAGGTGTGGCCTTGCTAGAGAAAGTATGTCACTGAGGGCAGGCTTTGAGAGATTATAGTCCCCCTTCAAGTTTGCTCTCTGCTTCATATTTTCTGCTCTGGGTATCTTGCAGAAGTTCAAAATCATGCTTGGCTACATAGGGGGTTTGAGGTCAACCTAGGCAGGAGACCCTATGTCAAAAAACAAAAACCAAAAAAACCCCACAACCAAACCAAACACCAAACCAAACCAAACCAATGTGTATCAGAAAGTCCTTGAGCTGGCAATTCCTGAAGCTTTGAAAATCTAAGTTGCCATGGCAACCTCCTGGGTGCTAGAAATGCCAGAAAAGTGGGATATCTGCCACAGAAACAAACCCACAGGCACTGAACAGAATGGGCTCAAGAGAGAGGCCCTGCTTGCTTGATCTCATGTCAGTGACAATACCTTTGAGCACGGTCTTGTACGCATGCAATCCCAGCATTCTGGAAGCCAACGGGAGAGCAAGCATGTTCAAGGCCAGTCTGGGCTATATAGCAAGATTCTGTCTCAAAAGAAGGTGACAGTATCTTTAGTATAAAAGCCCCAAATTTCACATAGGAGAATAAGGAATTCTACTGTAAATGAGGCAAAAGGTGGCTTTGGGAGAGGCAAGGGTGGCTTTTAATTTAGAGCACGTGGCCTGGACCTTCTTGACATGCAAGCCTGCTGGCTTCATGAATTTTTCATATCTTGGATCAGTAAAAAGCAGATCTTAGTAGCCATCTTTTTCCTTGCTTTGTTCCCTCCTTTTCCTGTTTGGATAACATTTAGGCTTTATGAGCTTTGGGTAGAGGGGCTTCCCTTTTTCCCAACTCTTTCCATTTTGGTTCTCTCAATATTAGAAACTGCTTGGACTGCTTCTTCCTTCCGGAAGTCAGATAGGCCACTCCTGGTGGAGTCCTCTGCCTTTCTTTTGATTGATTGTCCTCCTTTCATGCAGCTGGATTGCTCTGGTTATTTGTGCTTTCTTATCTCGGAGATGTTTATGTTATAGCTTGACATGTACACAGCCATCTTTTCTGGGCCTTTTCCCACTAGCCCTCAAACCCGTCACTTTCCTCATTTCTCCTTTTCTTGAGGAAATGCAAATGGCAGCCAAAAAACGTTCAAGGGTAATTCTCTGTATCTTCGTGGACACGTGGTTACCTCAGACGGCCTTCCCTCTGTTCCCAGCTTTCAGTCTCAGTTTCTCTGGAGTTGGCTCAGCACAGGTGTGGGCTGCTTTCTGGATGGTAGGGTTGGCACTGCCTCAAGCTGGGAGCACCTCAGTGTTTTTACACAACTTTGCCCTGATTATGTTTGCAGAATTTTTCAAGACTACATAGGTGTCGTCTGTAAGTGGAATGAAAAACAGTGAAATAAAAAGAATGCTAACCACAAATTATTATAGAATAAACAGCTGGAAGTATCAGTTAAACAAACAAAACAAAACTCAAACAAAATGAAAGGACTCCCAAACACTTGAATGCTTTAGTTTCTGTGTGCCTGTGTGTGCACACGGGACTGTCATAGGACAACTTGAGGGAGCTGCTTCTCTTCATTGGCTTTACTATCTTGGTGGTATGTGACGTTCTCTCAAGGATTATGTTACTTCCAACAGCTAGTGGTACGGTAAGAATCCCGATTCTGAAAGGAGGGAATGGGTAATGAATGAGTAATGGAAAACGGGGGCCAAAGCAGTGCTGAACCCAATAAGAGAAACAGTGCCCCCTGCTGCTCACGGTTTGGAGCAAACGTTTACGTAAGCTTTTGCAGGGTTAAGCAGCCATTCCTCTGGGCGCCATCTGCTCTCTCTCTCTGCTCAATGCCTTTGAATGCCTGTTGGTTTTTGTTTTGCTTTTGAGCAGTTAGCTCACATTCCTAGCATTTCTAGCACTCAGAGGTTGTCACTGCACTTTAGATTTTGTCTTCAAAGTGTCATGTATAGCCCACTCAGGGGCTTCCTGCTCCATACTTCAGGGTCTCACAGGTATTTCTCTGGAAAATTTATTTCCATGATCTCAGAACTTGAGTTCTGGTAGTCTACAAAGCCAGAACCTTGTAGACCACAGCAGGTTATCCTGCCAGACTAGCTACCTTCCTTGGGCCACAGTGTTTGTGGATCCTGAGTGTTTGCTTTGCTGAACCTAGGAAAGTACTCCCCTAAGTAACCCTGTTAGAGCAGACAACCTGGGGCACTCTCTGTAAAGATTTTCTAATGCCTATTTCAGTTTATGGAACTCTTTTTTTTTTAAAAATAATTTTATTCGTTTGCATTTCCATTGATGTCAGATAAGGCCATCCTTTGCTACTATCTGGAGCCATGGGTCTGTCTCTCCATGTTACTCTTTGGTTGGTGGTTTAGTCACTGGGAGCTCTGGGTGGTTCAGGTAGTTGATATTGTTCTGCTCATGGTCCCTTTCTTGTCCTAATGCAAAGTGTGAGGCTTCTCTTTCATGGTGCTAATCCCCATAATAATTACAACCATTTGTCTGCACTAGGCTTTGTCTGAAACTTTAACTTCATGCATACTTCCTTCTTAGCCAAATTGTACATTTCTGAAATTCACATGCTTTGTGTTTGCTCCCAGTTCTCACTGTAGAACTGATTAAAGACTGTCATACTGCAAGGCTATGCTGCCTTGAAATTTCCTCTGCTGAATAATTGAGTCCATTTCTTTACTTTTTTTTTTAGACAGGAGACAGGATTTCTCTGTATAACAGACCTGGTTGTCTTGGTACTTGCTATGATGTAGACCAGGCTGACCTTGAACTCTCAAGAGATCTGCCTGCCTCTGCTCAAGGCATCTGCCACCACTGCCCAGCTAGTCCTTTTCTTTTTGAACTCAGTCTTACTCAAATTTTCAGAACACAAACAGAATGTAGCCATATTCTTTTACAGTAACATTAATGGCTTCTGGTTCAGTTCCCAATAGACCTTGTTTGAATGTGAAACCCCATGAACATGGTCTTCATTTCATGCATTTCCCTTAGCACTCTGGGATTCCAAACTCCCACCAGAATGTCTCAACAAGGTTTGTTTTATGGCATTCTAGGGCTTTTCTTCTCTCTCTGTCTCTCTCCCATCCTCTCTCCCTCTCCCGGCCATCATACCCAGTGTGTGTGGTGCTGGGGATTAAGTCCTGGACTTCATGTGTGATAAGGTAGCATTTGACCAACTAAATTATACCCCTTCCTCATTCTAGTGGCTTTTTAAAATTCACACTTATAAACTCATGTACATTCTTCCAAAGTCTTGAGAACAACACGACCTGGTTTATCTTAGCAATGACAACGTGTCTCTCAAGGTAATTTTTGGTGTCAGTTAATTTTCGTATCACTGTGACCAAAATACCAGATAAAGAATTGTGGGATCTTTTGGCTCCCAGCAGTCTGAACATCTTCTGTTTGGAATTCTAGCTAATTTTATGCATAAAAATAAGGAGCCTTTCTAAAGAAATGGGCAAATCTTACTGAATTCTATTTAGAATTATGATGGTCACAGTGAATTACTTTAAACAGAGACATAGTTATTCATCTCTGGACTCCATTGGGAGAAGAGGATTCTGAATGATTCAGAAATACTGAAACATAGTTCTGATTGACAGGCAGAAGCTGCTAAAAAAAAAAAAAAGCAAACGAATAGAAAGTTATCTCAAAAGATTCCTTACGGATTAGTCAGTTTTCTGTTGCTATGATAAAATATCACTACCAAAAGCAACTTAAGGAAGAAAGAGTTTATTTGGGCTTGTGGCTCCAGAGGGACAACGAACCCACGGTGGCGGGGAAGGCACCAAGTGGCAGCAGGACCAGGGTGTAGCCCTGAAGCCACCTCCTGTGTATACCTCCACCAGCGCCAGCTGAATCTTCTCCATCACCTCCCCAAACAGTGCCACCAACTGGGACCAAATGTTCAAATCCACGAGCATGTGGGGAGCATGTCTTCCTCTAACCACCACACCTTACAAAGGGCAAACGGAAACAAATTACTTCTCATTGGCTGTACTTTGTCTCCACCTTCTTCTGTTCAACTCCTCTGGGTCTAGTGGCCTTCTGATGTCAGTTGCCTTCCTTCCCCAAAGAGGAAATGAAAGCTAGACACATGTCTTTGAGGCTTTCAGGTCAATCAGACCTATAGATACAAACGGCCAACAATAAAAATGAAGTCCCCACAAAGTAATAATCAGGCCATGACCTTTGGGATTGTGAGCCCTAGGGCTTATATCTCACAGACATCTGGAGCCTGATTCCTAATGACCCATGGCATCTTACCAGTCTCAAGAAAAGTAGCTTATTCTTTGACAGTGTCATACAAGCATATAATATACTCTAGCCACACCCGTCCTTCACCACCACCTTTTATTTCCCTGCTCCCATCAAAGGCCACCAGTCTTTGGGCAGAGATTTTTAAGGTAAATGCTTCACTTTAACCAACCAAATGTTTCCTTCCTTCTCTACCATCCTCCCTCCACCCCCTCTCCTCACCCCTCCCTCCCTCCCTCCCCCCTCCCGTCCTCCCCCCTCCTTGTTGTAACTCATGCAGATGGGCGTGTGTGTTGAGTGTCTTTATGTAGCTCTAGTGGTTTGGAGCTCTTGGTGCCATCTGTGAGAAGACAACAAGAAATGACAGATGGCCATGATACCTGGAAGTGGTAATATATGGGAACAGAATGTTATTATAAGATATGCCTCAAACTGGAAAAATATTTCAGTTTCTGATTTAGAGAAAATGATTTATTATTTAATATTAGTGGAACTGGGGATTAGATTCACATGTTAGGCAAGCACTCTACCACTTAGATACAGTCTTGGGCATAGTGTAACAGGGTATTAAAATATTTTATTTGAAGCCAGGCAACCGGGCACACCTTTAATCCCAGCACTTGGGAGAGAGAGAAAGGCAGACAGATCTCTGAGTTTGAGGTTAGTCTGGTCTACAGAGGGAGTTCCAGTATAGCCAGAGCTAAACAGAGAACCCCTGTCTTAAAAAACAAAAACAAACGAAAGTTTTAATTCTATTTATGTACACGTGTGTGTGTCTGTCTGCATGCTATGCGTATGTGGGTGCTCTCAGAGTCTAGACAGGGTACTGGATCCCCTGGAGCTGGGTGCTATGCGTATGTGGGTGCTCTCAGAGTCTAGACAGGGTACTGGATCCCCTGGAGCTGGGTGCTATGCGTATGTGGGTGCTCTCAGAGTCTAGACAGAGGGTACTGGATCCCCTGGAGCTGGGTGCTATGCGTATGTGGGTGCTCTCAGAGTCTAGACAGAGGGTACTGGATCCCCCGGAGCTGCGTGCTATGCGTATGTGGGTGCTCTCAGAGTCTAGACAGAGGGTACTGGATCCCCCGGAGCTGGGTGATTTACAGAAGTTTGTGAGCTATGCAGAGTAGTGCTGGAAGCCAGGTCTGCTGGAAGGGCAACAACAGGTTTTAATGGTGGAGGCTTCTGTATACTCAGAATATTTTTAAAGTTATTTACTTATGAAACAGGGTCTCATATTGCCTAGGCTGGCTTAGAACTTGATGTATAGATGAGGCTGGCTTTGAACTTCTGACCATCCTATGCTTATTTTACTCTTAAGTTGTGCGCATCTATATTTTTATTAAAATAAAATCAGACAAACTTCTACGGATTGACTTGAGGAACTAATCAGTATGCAACATGAGGTTAATGAATGGTGCACAAAGGAGACTTTCATCATGGCCTCTTTTCGTACAAGAAAGGGTAGGGAGAAAAAAGGAGGCTGGGCATACTTCAGCTTCCTTTTTTATATTTGCTTTGATGTTCTATAATTCTTTTATTTTGAAATTAACTGCATCAATTTACAACATTAGAACAGAGAGAATTAACAACTTTGTAGGTCCATCTCTGAGACCAGGAGGACTTACCCAAGTTCAGCCACAGCAATTTCCTGGATCAAACTCCACCTCCCTAGAGACTTACACTTGTAATCCTGGCACTCAGGAGGCTGAGGTAGGAGAACTGCTGAGAGCCTGAGTTATAGTGAGTCCCCAGCCAGCCTATATTTGTGAGACCCTTTCAAAAACAGCTAGGCACAGGGTCAGACTTCTGTAATCCAAGCATTGGAGAATGGAGGCAGGGGGACCAGGAGTGCAGTGTTACTCTTATTTATAAGCCAACTTCAAGGCTAGCTTGTGCTATATGAGACCATCTCAAACAAATAAATACAAAAACAATATCAGCAAATATCTAAACTAAAACACAAAGCAAGCATGCAAACAAACAAAACAAAACCTTTTCTGCTTTTCTTTCTTTTCTGTTCCTCCACTTGGGGGCTGGTTATATGAAGTCTCTGTTCCTGAGTCAAATGTCAGCCTCTAGATTAAGCCCTACCAGGAGTTGGTACCTCCTGTCTCTGAGCTATTAACATTCATCCCTCCTGGGCTTGGGCTTATGAGCATGCATGCTTTCAAGTTTCTTCTCCTGTATGCTCCCTGGGAAGAGGACAGGGTTTTTTGTTTTTTGTTTTGTTTATTTTTCGTCTCCCTGCTCCTGCAATGTGCCACTCAGGCATGACTCACTAAGGGCTCTGCACAGGATATGATCCATGGTTTCAAGGTCCTGGGCATGCTCTAACAGGTGCGTAAGTTAACTCAAGAATAGATTTATTTTTAGAAAATTATTTATTTATGTATATCAGGGTTTTATTGCTGTGAACAGATACCCTGACCAAGGCAACTACTATAACGACAACATTTAATGGGGGCTAACTTACAGGTTCAGAGAGGTTCAGTCCATTATCATCAAGGCAGGGGCATGTAAGTGTCTAGTCAGGCACGGAGGAGGAACTGAGAGTTCTACATCTTCATCTGAAGGCTGCTAGAAGACTGGCTTCTAGGCAGCTAGGACGAAGATCCTATAGCCCACACCCACAGTGACACACTTCCTCCAGCAAGGCCACACCTACTCCAGCAAGGCCACACCTACAAATAGTGCCACTACCTGGGCCAAGCATATACCACCACAACATGTGTAAGTGTTTCTATGCTAAGATGTCTCAGCACGTGCCTGGTACCTGCAGAAGCCAGAAGGGGGCGCCAGATTCCCTGGAACTGGATGGAATTACAGACTGGCCATATGAGTGTTGGGAATTGAACGGGGTCCTCTGGAAGATCATGTAGTGCTCTTAAATGCTGAGCCATTTGTTCACCACTGCCCCATCTCCCCATCCTCCCCCCTCAAATATTTGTTTTCTTGTATGAGGCCAGACCATAAACAACCTGTGATAGGCAAAGTTAGGTTTTGGGAATTTCTGAGTAGGATATAGGAACAGCAGGTTCCTATAAGGGAATGTGAATTTTCCTGAAAAAGTCACAGGTGACTGTACGTTGTTAAAAACCTGAGGTTGTTGTCCCTGGGTGGGCTTGAACGATA
This sequence comes from Tokudaia tokunoshimensis, assembly GCA_036184795.1. NCBI lineage: Eukaryota > Metazoa > Chordata > Mammalia > Rodentia > Muridae > Tokudaia > Tokudaia tokunoshimensis. The sequence continues at coordinate 127,933,229 of BTHU01000001.1, read as the reverse complement.
AACCTTGCCGAATGCCCTAATTGAGCCATAGAGACAGTAAAGGGACTGTGTGTGTGTGTGTGTGTGTGTGTGTGTGTGTATGTCTACATTTAAGTGTACCTGAGGCCAAGCAAGTAGAGTCTTGCTATGGAGGACTTCTGGAGGAATATATTGTGTCCGATAGCAAGCTAAGCCTTTATCCCCAACAATAGTTTGACTGTCAACCAGGAGTATGCTAACCTAGCATGCAGGAAATGCAGAGTTCAAAACACTGCTAACAAGACAAAAACCCAAAAGCAAAGCAATGGAACTCCATTCCTAGAACCGCAGTGGCTGGCTGGCCTTGTCCTCTGGCACCCTCAAGTGGACATTCAAGAAATTGCATTTACTGTCTATGATGGACTAAGGATGCTCAGTAATGGTTTCCATTGACTTCTGAAAGTACTACTTCACAAAAGAAAGCATAGCATTATTAAAGAGAAAGAGAAAGGGACAAGACATCAGGGATTCCAGCACACAAGCAATATTTGAAATATTTCATTTGTGAGCACACATAAAGGCCAGCTATATTGTTATTGATTTATTTTTATTTATTTTTTATTTTTCCATCTTTGAGACAGGGCTTCCGTTGCTCAGGCTAGCCTCCAATTCACTCTGTAGCTGAGAGTGATCCTGAACTTCTAGTCTTCTTGCCTTCACCTTCTGAGTGCTGGTATTACAAGCATTTGTTATCATGTCAAGTTTTGTTCATACTTTGAAGTGTCTTAAATATCAGTTTTAGATCTTAAAAATAATCAAAATTATCTCCACAATATATTTCTCCAAAACACTAAAACTATTTCTCTTTTGCCTTGGAGGTAAAAATTAAATTCAGGATAGTTTTTTTTAGATGTATGTAATAACACTGCTGCAACTGATGTGTGTACCCACTAACATATCTAGTAATGTGTGTTGTGATAAAAACTGGTATTATGTAGTATCATTGTAAAGATCTTGCTTATGTGTATGTTATGTGCACTGCTTGTGACTGAACCTAGGACTTCACTGTACCAAAGAGCAACACACCTCCAGTAGCTATGATGCCTTTTAAACAATTTTTCAACATAAATTTCATAATTTAGTCTATTATATATTTCAAATCACTTTTATGTAACAAAGTGTTTTCTTAGAAGAGAAACATATTATTCAGGTTAAAAAAATAAGCATCAAGATGTAAATCCCAGCACTTGGGAGGTGGAGGCAGGATCAGGAGTTCAAAATGATCCTTGACTTGACTGCAAAGCAAGTTTGAGGCCCACCTATTAATTCAGCTCTTGAGAGGTAGAGATGGCGCAAGTGGACTACAGCGGGTGAATTCGTGAGTGTATGTCTAAACAAGAGACACTGCCTCAGTATGTATGGTGGAGAATGGTTGAAGAAGACACCCATGTCAACTTCTGGCTTCCACATGCACACACACAAGTACATGCATTTCTGAACACAGGCTTAGGTCCTGATGTGTCTGAACACACACACGCATGCACTCACAACACAAATATATGTGAGAGAGGAGTGAATAAAGCACTCCCTAAAGATTTAGGTTAGGGTTTCACATGAAAATTCTAGTGGTGGGGTAGGCCAGCCCCTTTAAAGTGTTGGCCATAGAGACTCCTGAGGCCCTCCCCCCAACAATATAGGAAATAGCTGCTGCTGTTGGTTGCTCATGGGAACTAGAGGGCAAGACCCTATTGCTGAAGACACCATATAACTGGAGGACATAGAGAAATCAAGCTGGACTTGAACTAGAATACTGACCAGCCAGGCATGGTGAGTCTGTTGTGGAAGTAACTGACTACTATTTTCTGATTTGATCAGATGCCTGCTCCACTGGAAAGAATTCACATATGGCTCTGTAGACCCAGTTAAAAAGTACATGTCTGAGGCGGCCAATGGCCCTACTGGGGACACAACTTTGGTGACTTTGGTAATCAACCTCCTAAACAACTGTTTATGGCCATAGAATGCTACTGCTATCAGTTTCAAACAGAGAACTTTCTTTTTGTAGCGGTCACTGGTGACTGCAGAGACTCATGATTGCCAGAGTACAAAAGTAAATGACTGTTGAACATCCGGTCACAAATGGACACACTCTTCATGCTTGCCAAGGAGACATTTTGGAAGAAGGGAAGGAGGAGGAGGAAGTGGAGGAGAAGGAGGAGAAGGAGGAGGAAGAGGAAGAGGAGGAGGAGGAGGAGGAGGGAAGTTTGAGAAAGGGATGGGGGTAAGATGTGGAGGCTGCTGACTTCCAAGATTTCTCAAGGGTTTCTAACCCAGACCCGAGGTTGTGTAGGTCTGACCACGGGCCAAACTGAGGGACACCTGCTGGACACTGTGATGTGCATTATCAGATGCTCTACTAAGCAAGTGACATGGTTCTCTGCAGTGTCAACTCTTTTGGAAGAATTCCAGTCCCCCTCCTGTCTTTGGAAACATGTTTCATGTCGAGTGGCAAGAACATCGGCTCTCAGAGAATCTGGGTGAGGGACATCACACTGCACTGCTTTCTGTTCTCCACTGATATTCAACTGTCTACTTACAAATGTGACTTCTGTCTTGTACATTGCAGCAGATAGCACTGCCAGATCAGGGCACTGAAATTTTCTTGGTTCTGTGCTCTACTGGGTTCTGTAATTGACTTCTATTTTTATTTTGTTTCATTTTCCTTTATTTTTGACACAGGGTCTCATATATACTAAACTGGGCTTGGATTTGCAATGGAGTTGAGAATGACTTTGAGCTTTTGATCTTCCCACCTCTGTTTTCTGAGTGTTGGGATTACACCGTGTTCAGCTCTATAACTATTTTTAGAGTCCTAGAGTCAGTGCTCCCATTGGTCTGGACTCAGAAAACACATAGAAACATCAGAATCCAGTTAGGGAGAAGTGCCAGTGCTCTACAGAATGGTAGGTGACTAAAGTTAATAGCGAATCACTGCAGATGCACAGAATATCTAGAAGAGGATAAGTGATGTGTAATCGAGTGGCAGACAAATCAGAAAAAGATTTGAAAGAATAGGATATGTTCAACTCTCATGAGAAGAGAGAGGAAAGGGAAACTACTTAAGAGAGGAGGAGAAGGAAAGAGAGGGAGGGAGGGAGGGAGGGAGGGAGGAAGGGAGGAGGAGGGGAGAGAGAGAATATAAGTGAGATTTTATTTTGAGTCAAAAATGAATATGACATAACTTTCAAACACAGTACGGCTTTCTACAAAGTAATTTTACTTTCATTGTTTGGGATTAAAGGTGTGTACTAAGGGCATGTCTGGATTCTCGCCTGAGGGATTAAAGGTGTGTGCTAAGGGCTGAGCCACAACATAACACAATCTTATCACAGTGTGATCAATTATCCTACAACGTTAGGCAAACAATCTACCACTCAGTTATATTCCCAGCCCCCTCCCTTTTTTTGAGACAGGGCTAGCCTCACACTCATTATATGTAGAATCTGGCTCTGAGTTCCTGATCCTCTGGGTCCACATCCTGAGAACTAACACTACAGGTGTGCACCTCCACTCCCAGTTTATGTGGTGAGGGAGATGGCCTGCTGTAAGGATACAACAAAGAGCACTGAGATACAATCAGACCTGTCTGCTGTAAGGATACAACAAAGAACAGAGCCCAAGGCCTGGACAGAATCATTGGTCTACTTTTTAAATAAGCTACTTTTGAGACCTTACATAAGAACACTACAGATATTTGTCTGTTCGTGACTTAGTTATATTAGCAAAATGTCCTTAAGGTTTATCAGTGTTGTAGAATGACAGAATTTCATTTTCTGAAAGCTTCATACTGTCCCATTACAAACTAAATTTTAAAACTTATTTGTTGCTGGGCAGTGGTGGCACACGCCTTTAATCCCAGCACTTGGGAGGCAGAGGCAGGAAGATTTCTGAGTTTGAGGCCAGCTTGGTCTACAGAGTGTGTTCCAGGACAGCCAGGGCTACACAGAGAAACCCTGTCTGGCAAGAATCTCCTGTCTCAGGTTTGTGTAAACAATTCTTGTCATTTATTTTCTGCCTTGTCAATAAATGCTGATCACTCAATGGCTCGACAGAAGGAAGAATAGGTCTGGACATCTGCCTGTCAGGGAGAGGAGAAAATGAGAGAGGGAGATTGGTGAGGATGGAGAAACTGGAGCCACAAGGAAGAGGTCCAGAAGGAGCATAGAAACAAAACTGAAGCTCAAAGAGCCAGATCAATGCTAAGAAGCAAGTATATTGGGGCCATGGCTGGGAGACAGCCAGATTAGTTTAGAGATTAAGGTAGATCACTAAACTGCTCAGCAATTGAGGTACAGTTTTAAATACATCTTGGTTTCTCTGTCTGGTTTTTGAGGATTAGCATAAGGTAGAGAGATACAGGCACTGGATTAGTTAATGAAATATATATATAATATATATTAAATATTATATATTAAATATTATATAATATATTAAAATAAATATATTTTAATATATATTATATATTATATATATATATATATATTCTTGCCTCCCTCCTTCTCTCTCCCTACTCCCTGCAGGAACTCTCAGCTACTTCTCCAGCATCATGTCTGCCTGGATGTTGCCATGCTCTCCACAGTGATGATAAGAGACTAAACCTCTGCAACTGTAAGCCAGCCCCAATTAAATGCTTTCCTTTATAAGAATAGCTGTGGTCATGATGTTTCTTTACAGCAACAAGACACTGACTAAGACAAAAGCACAGAAAGTATTTTCTTTTTTAAAAGATTTATTTTATGTATGAGTGCTCTATCCACCTGCATGGCAGAAGAGGGCATCAGAACTCATTACAGATGGTTGTGAGCCACCATGTGGTTGCTGGGAAATGAACTCAGGACCTCTGGAAGAGCAGCCAGTGCTCTTAACTGCTGAGCCATCTCTCCAGCCCAAGAAAGTATTTTCAACAAAATTATACAAGACATTTTCCCTGATGTAAAGAAGGAGATGCCTATCAAAGCACAGGAAGCATGCACAACGCCAAATTGACTGGACCAGAAAAGAAAGTTCTCTCAGCACAAAAATTAAACCGCAAATGTACAGAACAAAGAAAGAATATTAACAACTGCAAGGGAAAAAGACCAAGTACTATGTAAAGGCAGACCTATTAGAAATACTCTTGACTTCTCAATGGAGACTCTAAAAGCTAGAAGGGCCAGGACAGATGTGCTGCAGACTCTACGAGATCACAGATGCCAGTCCAGACTGATATACCTAGTAGTCACAATAGATGAAGGAAATAAGAATATTCCATGAGAAAACCAAATTGAAGCAATATCTATGTACAAATCCATCCTCTACAGGAGTCACTAGAAGGAAAACTCCAATCTAAAGTGATAACCACATCCAAAAAACCCCACAAAGAATAAATAATCCCACACAAGCAAATCAAAATCGCCCCCATACACCCCAAAATAACAGGAATCAACAAACACTGCTTATTGATATCTCTCAATATCAATAGTTTTAATCTGCCCTCCCCAGTACACAGACTAATAGAATGGATGCAAAAACAGGATTCATCCTCTTGCTATATCAAGAAACACACATTAAGCTGGGCAGTGGTGGCGTACGCCTTTAATCCCAGCACTTGGGAGGCAGAGGCAGGTGGATTTCTGAGTTTGAGGCCAGCCTGGTCTACAGAGTGAGTTCCAGGATAGCCTGGGCTATACAGAGAAACCCTGTGGGGGCGGGGGGGTGGGGTGGCCGGAGAAAGAAATAAAGAAACATTAACTTAAAAAAAAGTATCACTTCAGGGTAAAAGGATAGAAAAAGATATTCCAAGCAAATGGATCTAAGAAGCAAGTTGATGTAGTAATTTTAATATCTGACAAAACAGACTTTAAACCGAGGCTGTTTTAAGAGGTGTGTTCACAGTACTACATTAAAGAACAAAACAAACAACAACAAAAAAACTGGAAAGATCTCATATTAGTAACTTAACAGCACACCTGAAAGCTCTAGAACAAAAAGAGGAAATCACACTCCAAAAGGAGTAGGCAGCAGGAAATAATCAAACTCAGGGCTGAGATCAATAAAATAGAAACAAAGAAACAAAACAATACAAAGGATCAATGGAACAGGGAGTTGGTTCTTTGCTTTGAGAAAATCAGTAAGACTGGCAAAGCCTTATCCTAATTAACTAAAAGGCAGGGAGAGAATATCTAATTAGTAAAATCAGAAATGAAAAAGGGAGCATAACAACAGATACTGAAGAAATTCAAAGGATTATAAGGACATGCTTTAAAAATTGTGCACTACCAAACAGAAAAACTAAAGGAAATGGATATTTTTCTCAGTATGTACCACTTAACAAAGTTAAATCAGGACCAGATAAGCAATTTAAATAGACCTTAACCCCTACAGAAATAGAAGCAGTAATTAAAAGTCTCTCATCTGACCCCCCAACAACCAAAAATAAAAACAATAAAACAAAACAAACCCACAAAACAAAATACGAACAACCCCCCCCAAACAAAACAAAACAAAACAAAGCCAGGGCCAGAATTCTACCACACTTTCAAAGAATTAATGCCAACACTTTTCAAATTATTCCACAAAAACAGAAACAGATGGAACACTGCCAAATTTGTTTTATGAGGCCCCAGTTATCCTGGTACTCAAACCACATAAAGAGCCAACAAAGAAAGAGAATTTCAGACCATTTCCCTTATACTTGCAAACTGAATCCAAGAACACATGATAAAGATCATCTACCATGACCAAGCAGGCTTCATCCCAGAGATGCAGGGATGGTTCAACATATATAAGTTGAAAAACATAATCTACCATATAAACAAACCGAACGATGAAAAGCACATGATCCTCTCTTTAGATACAGAAAAGACCTTGGACAAAAGTCCAACACCCCTTCATGATAAAAGTCTTGGAGAGATTAGGGATAGGGGACACACCTCAACATAATAAATGCAGTTTACAGCAAGCCCATAGCCAACAACAGCTTAAATGGAAAACTCAAAGAAATTCTACTAACATCAGGAACAAGATAAAGTTGTTCACTTTATGCCTTTTCAATATAATGCTTGAAGTCTTAGCTAGAGCAGTAAGATAACTGAAGGAGGGGGCTGGAGAGATGGCTCAGCGGTTAAGAGCACTGACTGCTCTCCTGAAGGTGCTGAGTTCAAATCTCAGCAACCATATGGTGGCTCACAACCATCCATAATGAGATCTGATGCCCTCTTCTGGTGTGTCTGAAGACAGCTACAGTGTACTTAAATATAATAATAAATAAATCTAAAAAAAAAGAAGATAATTAATAAAAAAAAAAAGATAACTGAAGGAGACCAAAGGGTATACAAATTAGAAAGGAAGAAGTCAATGCATTTTTATTTGCAAATGATATGATGGTATACATAAGTGACCCTAAAAATTCCACCAGGGAGGTCCTACAGCTGATAAATACTTTCAACAAAGGAGCCAAATATGAAATTAACTCACAAAAATCAGTAACCCTCCTATATACAAATAACAGACTGAGAAAGAAAAAAAACATATTTCACAGTAGCTTCGAATAATATAAAATATTTGGGGGTAACTTTAACCAAGCAGGTAAAAGACTAGTATGATAAAACTTTAAGACATCGAAGAAAGAAATTGAAGAGCTCAGAAGATGAAAAGATCTCCTATGCTCATGTTTCTGTAGGATAAATATAGTAACAATAGCCACTCTACCAAAAGTAATGTACAGATTCAATGCTATTCTCATAAAATTTTCAATACAATTCTTCACATATTGTGAAAGGACAGTTTTCAGTTTCATATGGAATTACACAAAAATTCAGAGGAGATAAAACAATCCTGAATAATAAAAGAACTGCTAGAGATATTATCATCTCTGATTTCAAATTGTATAACTGAAGTATAGTAATAAAAACAGCATGGTACTGGCACAAAAACAAACATATTGATCAATGGAATTGAATTGAAGACCCTTACAACTATGTCCTTACAACTATGAACATCATCTTCAACAAATGGTGCTCATCAAACTAGATAGCTGCATGTAGAAGAATCTAAATAGATCCATAATTATCAACTCACACAAAACTTAAGTCCAGATGGATTAAAGGTCTCAACATAAAACCAGATAAAGGGCTGGAGAGATTGATTGCTCAGTGGTTAAGAGTACCGACTGCCCTTCCAGAGGTTCTGAGTTCTATTCTCAGCAACCACATAGTGGTTCACAACTACCTGTCATCTGATGTCGTTTTCTGGTGTGTCTGAAGACAGTTACAGTGTACTCATGTAAATAGAATAAATAAATCTTAAAAAAAATAAAACCAGATAAAGTGGGGAATAGCCTTGAACTCATTGGCACAGGAAAAGACCTTCTGAGCTGAAAACTGACAGTGCAGGCATTAAGATCAACAATTAATAATGAGACTTCATGAAACTGAGATACCTTTGTATGGTAAAGGATATTGTCATTCAGACAACGTGAAGCCTACAAAATGGGAACAGATTTTTATTCAGTACACATCTGATAGAGGGCTAATATTCAAAATATATAAAAGTAAAAACATTAGGTATGAAGAAAACAAATAGCCAGAATCTTCAACATAGAAAACTCAAATGGATGAGAAACACATAAAAAATTGTTCAATATTCTTAGCCATCAGGGAAATGCAAGTCAAAACTGTTTTGAGATTCTGTATTACATCTGTCAGAATGGCTAAGATCAATTAAACAAGTGACAGACAACTCATGCTGGCTAGGGTGCGGAGTAAGGAGAACATTCATTCATTGCTGGTGGGAGTGCAAACTTGTATAGCCACTGCAGAAATCAGTGTGGTGGTTCCTTAGAAAGAATGGAGTCCATCAACCTCAGGATCCAGCCATACCACTCTTGGGTATAAACTCAAAGGACAATTTATCTTGCCAGAAAGAATAAAGATGTTCAGCCATGTTCATTGTTGCTCTATTCATAATATCAAGAAACTGGAAACAAACAAATGTCTCTCCACCCAAGAATACATAAAGAAAATAGATTGTGATACATTTACACAATGGATTATGCCATTAAAAAATGGACTCAGCCATTAAAAAAAAAAGAAAATGAAATCATAAAATTCAAAGGTAAATGGATGGAATAGGAGGGAAAAAAAACCTGAGTGAGATATTCCAGACCTAGAAAGAAAATGTGGTGTGCACTCACTTATATGTGGATATTAGTTAGGGTTTGATTGCTGTGAAGAGACACCATGGCCACTGCAACTCTTTAAAGGAACATTTAACTGGGACTGGCTTACAGTTCAGAGGCTTAGTTCATTATTGTCATGGCAGGAAGCATGGTGGCGTGCAGGCAGACATGGTGCTGGAGTAGGAGCTGAGTGTTCTCCATCTTGATTCTCGGGCGGTAGGAGAAATGGTTTGAGCTTCTGAGACCTCAAAGCCTACCCTGTAGTCATGGACCCTCCAACAAGATCACACCTCTTACTAGTAGTACCACTCCCTATGGACCTGTGGGGGCTTTTTTCCCCCCAAAACACCACATTATCTGGTAAGACAAAAATAACCAAGTTACAATCAGAAGAACTTTCTTTCTCTGCTCTGGACACTTCTTGATGCCTCTGGTTAAATTCTTCCTCATATCTGTAATAAAACCCTTCTCCTCATCCATACATAGAAGTGGGACTAGGTGGGACAGAGATTTCTTCAGGAAAGCGAAATAGAATAAATAGTTATGGATGGATGGGGGTCTGGAACTGGAGTATCAAGTAGAGAGGAGAAGGGGAGAGGGAGACAGGGAGGGAATATAGGGAGAGACAGCTAAAATTAAGGGCCATTTGAGGAATAGTATGGAAACCTAATACAGTAAAAACTTCCTAAAATACATACATATATGGGGGCAATCTAAATGAAATGGTCAAATAATGGGGGAGACAGAACCTTAATTGTCTATTTCTTGTCACCAAGTGAAGCTTCCAGTACTGGAATTGGGTTACATCTAATTGGGTTGTTGGCCAAAGGAGCCTCACAGGAATCCCTAAACAACTTAGGTCATTGCCAAGACTATGGGCTGCTCTCCATTAGCTGATGGTAAGGCTCCATTGCTGATAACACCTACAAAACTCACTGAACATGAAGAAATTGAGCTGGTGCCTACATAGAGCTTTTACTAGTATATTCTAGCATCTTTGGTACAGGATGCTACTTTGGTACTCTGTATGCTACAGAAAGAAACATAAACCAAGCCATAAACTGGTGGACTAGCCTGACTCCATTTTAAGATTAGAAGCCACTTAACTGGTGTTGAATGCCTTTAATCCTAGCACTTGTGAGGCAAAGGCAGGTGGATCTCTGAGTTCAAGGCCAGCCTGGTCTACAGAGCAAGTTCCAGGACAGCCAAGGATACACAGAGAAACCCTGTCTCAGAGACTGCCCCTTCCTGCCCCCAAAAGGATTAGAAGCTATTTTGTTACAAGGTCAAACTAAATTCACTCCTGATTTCTGTAAAATTTGGGTTTGACCGTGTCTTGACCCATTTTTTTTTTGAATTTGACATGTTCCACACCCTATACCCTGACCACCACCTCATGATAAGAGCCTCTAAAAATCCTCCAATCCTTGAACTCTTCCTAGTCTTGCAGTTCTTGAGCTATATAAATACCACCTTCTCTTGTATTTGATGCTGTTCTTTCAAACCCTGCTTTAGGGAGAAAGCCTTGTGTGACAGAAACTAAAGCTTGCCTAATTCACCTACAGAATTTGGGTAATGGTCTTTACTCTCCTTTGGTGGGATTAACAAAACCCTTTATCTACAATGGTGTCCTGCCTGCAAGATATGTTGGGGCAATAGTGGTACAAACCTGTGGCAGTAACCAACCAATATCTGATTTGACTTAAGGCCCACTTCACAAGAGCGAATCCTGCCTGGGTGACTGACCAACCATCTGAGACTAGATAGCTCAGGGACCTATGGCTAAACTAAATATACTGTTCTACTATAGGAACATAGCAATAAAATGACTTCTAACGACATTCTGCTACACCCATAGAGCAGTGCCTTGCTCAGCCATCAGAGAAGCTTCCTCCTGAAGCAGATAGAAACAAGTACAGAGATCCACAGCCAGACATTGTGCATACTCAGTTCTAATTGGGTTGTCTCCATCAAGTCTCTCCCATCATGGTTCAGGAAACCCTGTGGAAGAGGTGGTATAACGAGTGTGAGAGCCAGAGGGGTGGAGGACAAAGGATCAAAGCTCATATGAACTCACAGAGACTGAGGCAGCTTGCGCAGTTTGCATAGGTCTGCAGCAAGTTCTTACATATGTGTTATGGCTTCTAGTGTTTTTATGGAATTCCTGAGTGTTCGAACAAGTGGGTCTCTGATTCTTATGCCTTCTCTTGGGCTCTATGTTTTACCCAATTCAGATATGATAGGTTTTGTGTTCTTATATTTTATATCGTATTTTATTATTATCCCTTAGAAGCCTGTTTTGAAACGGAATGGATCCAGATGGAAGGGGAGGTTGGAACTGGGAGGAGCAGTGGGAGGGGAAACTGTATCAGGATATATTATGTGAGTAAAGAAATCTGTTTTCAATAAAAGGAAAAACAGTTTAAAAATAAATAAAAGCCCTTCTTCATCTGTTCAGGGACATTTATATTTTCTCCCACCTCTTGGCTACTGAGAATGATTCTGTAAAGAAGGTGGAGGTGTAAATATGTTGGAGACTGAAGTGTTTTATTTTACAGGTGGTAGTGACATACCTTTTTTTTTTTTTTTGGTTTTTCGAGACAGGGTTTGTCTGTGTAGCCCTGGCTGTCCTGGAACTCACTTTGTAGACCAGGCTGGCCTTGAACTCAGAAATCCTCCTGCCTCTGCCTCCCAAGTGCTGGGATTAAAGGCGTGTGCCACCACTGCCCGGCTGACACACCTTTTTTTAAATTTAAAATTTAATTTTTATTATATTCTACACTATATATATTTTATACCAATCATAAAAATAATGGACATGTTATTAAATAACATAAAAAGATAAAGTCTTTTTGTTTGTTCGTTTTATTTTTAGTAGCGCCTAAAATCTTGGCTCTTACTGTGGTACAAACCCAAAATAAGAACAATTTTTAGACATTGTTCATTGAAATAAGGCTGTACTTCAATGTCCTTCACATCATCAAAGGATTTTACCTCCATAGTAGCTAACCTAAGAGTTGACAGTTCTGCTGCACCAAGGAATGAATTGTAGGCACAATTATTTGGATACAGATTTTCTGCTATGGTCAAAGCTATTTGACTTGAATGATTGTCATCATTCTCAGCCCACAGGGAACAGGTTACATTCATTTAAGAAATGGTGTGTGTGTTGGGGGCTGGAGAGATGGCTCAGCGATTAAGAGCACTGTCTGCTCTTCCAGAGGTCATGAGTTCAATTCCCAGCAACCACATGGTGGTTCACAACCATCTGTAATGGGATCTGATGTCCTCTTCTGGTGTAGCTGAAGAGAGCAATGGTATACTCATATAAATAAAATAAATAAATCTTAAAAAGAAAAAAAAAGAAATGGTGTGTGTATTAAAATGGTAAATCCATGAAGTCATTCGTCAACTGTTTCAATGAAACATGGTTCTGCTTGGAGGGTGGCGCAGACATTATTAGGTGAGGGTAAGATTCTGGTTCATTGACTGTGATTTTGAAAAGCATTCATCTCAGAGAAAAGAGTCCTCAGAGAACTTATAAAGTCCTCTTCTTCAAAATTGATACAATAATTATAAATATCAAGCAAAACATTCAGTCTCACTTTTTGTTGTTCTCTTACAAGCCACCCCCCAAATTAATTGTCTACATTTCTTTTGGCTGTATAAATAATTTTGAAATATGTAAGCTGTTCTGAAAACCATAGTATATCGTAAAAACATCAAATAAACAATCCTACTTATAGAGAGGCTGAGATAGGAGAAGCATGATTTTAAGACCATTATGTGGTACACAGCAAGATACTGTCACATACAAACAAGCAGAAAGTGTATATGGATTGTATAATATTGGACATATCTCTCCAATTACCAAATTAGAGGTGTAAATATGTTGGAGATTTTAGTGTTTTATTTTACGAGAGGTGGTGACACACCTTCAACTCAAGACTTTTACCTTTATATGTGGCCAGAAAAATTCTCTTGTTGTATGTGGTGTCCAGCCTGGAGGGTACTTAGCAAACACTTCCGGGTGACAATCGCAGTTCTAAGGAAACATTCTGTAGCTATATTCCTGGCTGCTCTGAGGGAAGGCTCTGTGAGATTTGCAATGTGTTTCTTTTTACTACTGAAAAGTAGCAGAGGTCGCAAAGCTGTCATTCGGAAGGCTGAAGCATTCTGGACTTGGTTTACCAACAAAGCGGCTGTCTCGGAGATAAATAGGTGCCCTCCCACACCAAGCCTGCCTTCGCAATGCAGGTTGGGGGCTGTAATTCGGAACTGCGTTCTCTCTGAGTCGGCGCACCAACTTCCTCACCGCGTAGAAAGCCCCGACTTCCGGAAGTTGGGGCGTGTTAAAAGCGTCAACGTTCTTCTCCCCCGCCCCCTAGTCCCACAGATTGACAGTACTAACAGCCAACAGATAAACGGACTCGCGCATTCTATTACATGATTGGTTTGGAGTTTTGTAACCGCCCAGACAAACTTAAGGGGAATTGGTTGAGCCACAATTTTGAAAATCATAGATTCGCCCGCGTTCACTCCTCGCTTGGTCGTTTCCTGCGGCGAGCTCGGGGGTATCGGGAGTCCAGCCGGTCCGGCTTGGCGGGAAGCTGTATCCGCGGAAGCCGCGGACTGGAATAGGAGTGGTCCGGTCAGACGTGGCGCCGCCGGGTGAGTCAGCACCGGCGGCCGGCGTCGCGGGGTCGCGGTGTTCGGCAACTAGTCCTGGCCGCTTCTCTTCCCAGGGCGGGCCAGGGGAGTCACCTTTGTCCCTCGTTGCCTATAGGTGTGGGGATCACTTCGAATGATTCTGGGCTTGGAGAAGAACTCCAAGCCCCTGCACCTGAGTCCTGGGATCCGAGAATGGTCAGTCCTCTCCCCCCACGCCGGGCCTAACACCTGTGGAGAGCCTGGCCTGCTCTGTAGACCCGGACTTGAGTCTCCTTTTGGCAACGGCTACTCAACTTTTTTCCAGCTGAGCAGCATTTAAAAACTGTTCCAGATCCGGAGGCTGGTCCTGCTACTTATTTTGACATTCCCGCAAGCGTAGACCCTTGTCAGCGGCGCAATTCCATCCAGCTTCCTGCTGCCCAGCGTTGGGATTGTCTCATTCTGAGCTTGTGGTTATTGTCCTGGAGGCCTGTGGCTAGTGGTTAAAAAGCATTTTAAATCCAGGCTCCGCCCCCGTTTTACTGGGTGACTTTGACCTAGATTTGTATGTGCATGGGTATCTTGGTATGTGACAAGAAGGAAATGAGAGGGTTCTTGGCATGGAGTAGGACTCTGAATGGAAGAGAAGCTTTAGCGATCGATCTTCCTGCTTGGATGTGTGTGTGTGTGGGGAGGTGCTTAGTTCATTTCCTGCACCCCTAAAGGAGAAGGCAATTGCGGCGTTAATCTGGTGAGTGGCACAGAAGTATTTGTGGAGAGGAAGTGACCGTCCTTCTCTCATGGTGGGATTTGGATATTTCATGGGCCGAAGGTGAAACTACCCAGGAGTCTGATTCTTGTTACATCCCTCCTTTCCTCAGAGTCACCTCTTCTAACTTTTTAGCGAGGTCTTGCTAGAAAGCACATTTACCCATGGAAGAAGTGTGGTTTTGGACTTGGTGAAAGAAGCACTTACTCAGATTGTAGTTTGAACAGACATTTTGTAAAATTTCCCATTTGTTACTTTCTGTGGCTCCTCTGCCAGTCTTTGGAGTCCTTGAACAGTTTTCTCTTTGCTGGCTTTGAGCTGATGAGGTCTTGGACTTTACCAGGGCTGTTTTCTGGTGCAGGGGAATAGGGAGACTCACTGGAAAGGCCATGCCCATGATTAGCTGGTTGCACAGTTAATGCTTTTTCCTAAAGCCTCGTTGCTCCTATCCATTTGGTTTTGCCCCAGTTAGTGCTGCCTTTGGCAGTTAGATCAAGGTACTGGCCTGTTCTAACCTGTGCCTAGTGAGTTGCTCACTGTGTGTTCCTGTGTGTGATGGTGAGGCAACCTTTAGGATTAGATGGATGGATGAATTCATTCTGCAAGTGCCAGACTCTTGTTGATGCGCAGAGCACAAGGCTTACCCTCAGAGAGCAGTTTCGTGGGTAGAGGCCAGCAATAAGCAAGCAAACAATCACTCATTT
This sequence comes from Tokudaia tokunoshimensis, assembly GCA_036184795.1. Taxonomy (NCBI): domain Eukaryota; kingdom Metazoa; phylum Chordata; class Mammalia; order Rodentia; family Muridae; genus Tokudaia; species Tokudaia tokunoshimensis. The sequence goes on along the minus strand of BTHU01000001.1, from coordinate 127,917,931 downwards.
GCTGTGCACATGAATGGGATCTGTGTGTGCGATCTTGGTTTGGATTGGAGGTCTGATCCTCCTTAAGGATCTGAAAGCTAAGTGAAGAAGCTGTACTGAACAGGAGACAGAGTTCCTAGAGGCTAGAACTTGTTTGAAGGACAAAGGGGTACTGTGCCTCATAAATCAGGCTGAAGAACTTCCAGGGAGACCCTAGAAGCCACAGTATATGATGGCATTTAAGTTCCAAGAGGATCAGTAATTTAGCCCTTCCTTCCCTGACCTTTCTCTGTAGGTGAGAGGCTGAAGTGGGTATGCATGCTTCTTGCTTTTGAAAGTGTAAGTCATGGTGGGGGCTCACTGTCCCTACATAGGTGGGATCTGATATGTTATTGCTCATAGCTGTCACCCACTCTTGTTCTTTCATGTTTCCACTTGGAGTACTACTTATCTGGGCCCTGTTATGACAGGATCAGAAGTCTTCCACTTAGTGTAGGACCTTTGTTAGGATTGTATAGCCAATCATAAGGCGGATATCCAAGCTCCCAGCTTTTTAAAGCAGTAGGTCATCTGGCACTGCACTGTCTTTTGTCTGGTATTTATAGCCAGGTCTTGAAAGCAGCACATTGCATACTCACTCACTTACTTCACTCCTCCTCATCCAATCATAGGGCATTTTGGCTCTAGGGAGGGAGGGTTTTGGAGGTCTCTTTGGAGAACATGTTTCTGGACCCCTTATTTCTTATGCATTCCTGTGGAATGTATAGCACATTTCCATCTATTGACTTTTTTTCCCCCCAATTAAAGACAGGGTCTGGTGTAGTCTAGGTTGGCCTTAAGCTTGCTATGTAGCTAAGCATGACCTTGAAATGATCCTCCTGAATTTCTCAAATGTTGGGATCATAGCATAAACTATGTTTAGCTCCAGTGTCTATTTACTTGTTTATTTGTGTGTGTGTGTGTATACACACACACATATATATATGTATGTATGTATACACACACACACACACACACACATTTATGGGAGCATGTTGTGTGACAAAGCTTTACCTGGGGAGATGCAACACACACACTTCCGTTTACCCTAGATAGGGAACCCACAGTAGAAGTTCAACTTTGTGAACCAGTGAAAATTTTTTGGGTTATTTACAGTAGTATCAGTGAGGTTTTCAGGTTAAAGGACAGAGGGGTAGTATGCCCCACAAATCAGGCTGAAGAATGTCAGGGAAGACCCTAGAGGCGATAATGTATAATGGCATTACGTTTCAGGAGCAGAACTGACTCAAAGATAGCTGCCTCACTAAGGCCCACCCCAGCATTGGTAACAGCTCATAAAAACTGGGAAACCTGCAGCACATTGCACAGCCTGCAGCTGGCTTAGAGAGTGTCCTTTCCAAGTGACATAGTCAATCTGAATCTCGTCCAGGAAGCTTGGTTGGTTTCTGCTTCTTGCAGTTCAACTTGTTTGAGAATCTTTGCAGCTCAGCTCTGCTTGAATTTCAGGGACTTCCTGAAGCTTTTTTTGAGTTGTTGACCTTCCTGTTTAAGGAGCTTCCCTGTAGATGGGAATGGTTTAGTCTAGGGGGAAAGTGTTGTACAAATGGGCAGTGTGGCATGGGTTGTGTAGAGGCCTGAGGGCAACTTGAAGGTATCATTTCTTTCCTACCATGTGGGTCTCAGGGATTGAGCTCAGGTCATCAGGTATGGTGGCAAGTGCCTTAATCTGCTGAGTTGTCCTGCTAGCCATCCACTGTCATTTTAAAGAGGCAGATGGACTTGGTGTCTTGATGATCTGTTGTTTGGGGTTAACACAGGATGGCCATGTCTTAGTTCCCATCCATGAGAAGTGGGAGGAGAGGCCACAAGAAAGTAAACAGGTCTGTACTTGGGTAAAGAGAGAGAGGATGACAGTATGGTGTTTCCCCTTGATCCAGGAAGGTAGTGCATGGTCATATTAAGTCCTTGAAAGATGTGTAAAGTTTACATCACAATTGGTCAGGAAGGGAGGGCCAGTAAGGACAGTCATACTTTGTATTTGTATTGGGTTGAGGGGGTGTCAAGAGATTGGGATTTCTGTAATGTTATTTCTGTTTGTGAAGATGAGACCATTGGGTTGGTATGTGGAGTTGTACATTGACAAGTGGCTCTGTCCTAGGAGTTGCATGGATTTAGGCATATGGGATTCTGTGTGATTGTGGATTGGGCAGACTTTCCTTGGAGACGGTCCTGGTTCCTAGCTCTGAGTCCTTATGCCTTTTGTCTCTACCTTCACCAGACAGTGCCACCATGGGGACCACAGCCCCAGGTCCCATTTACCTTCTGGATCTATGTGACCAGAAACTCTTGGACTTTGTCTGCAATGTGGATAATAAGGACTTCATGTGGCTCAAGGAGATTGAGGAGGAGGCTGAGCGCATGTTTATCAGGTAAAGGCAAGGGCATGCTGGGGTTGTGGTGGTGAGGGAGCTGGGGTGGGTGTCCCGAGAGGTCACACAAATAGCCTGTCAGGGTTCCTTCCTAAGTGCCTCATGTGATGGGGCCAACTGGTGCAGTGGCCAGAGGAAGAGGAGATTGAGCCCTTTTCCTGGCTCACTGTGATTAGCTGTGTTTCTGAGCGTATGGCCTGTGATGACTTGTCTTGGAACTTACTTACTTCCCTACTTTAAGTTCAGGAGAAAGTTTTCTGAGAGTCTAGCTGCTGATTTCACATAGCTTTGGAGAGCTTTCCTGGCGATGGTCTCTCCAGCTTGACTTGTCGTTGCCAAGAATGGGATGCAATGTAGTCTAGTGAGAGAAGGGCAGCCCCGGAGTTCCCAGGAAGCCTCATGTTCATCCTCATTGTACTTACAGAGAATTCAACAATGAGCCAGAGCTGATGCCCAAAACTCCTTCTCAGAAAAACCGTCGGAAGAAGAGGCGAGTGTCTAACATTCAGGATGAAAACAGAGATCCCGTGAGGAAAAGGTAGGAAAGGCTTGGGAGGCTGCGCTGAAGGGTGTCTGGAGACTTGGTACCCTCCGGGAGAGTTTGCTCCTGAATGTGCTGATAGGAGTCGCAGCTGGAAGGCAACAGTGATTGGTGACCCACTCTGACCCTGATAGTTGAGATGCCATGGGTAAAATGAACTGTTAAACCCAGTTCAGAGTGCAGGTGTGGATTTCTGTGCATTGGTGGTGAGGGTGGAGTCAGGGAGTTTGGGGTTTGGAGGAGGGGATAGGCACCAGAGTTGTGGCCCAAGTTGCTGGTTCCTACCTCTGTTTTTGAGTTTGTTATAATTCCCTGTGGGAATGGTGGTAACTGCAGCACTCAGGTAAAGATGCTAGTCATTCTAATCAGGCAACCCTGGTATGAATGTCAACCACAGCTGGCTCAACAGCTATGTCCTCAGGATGAAATCCTCATCTCAGTTTTCTCATCTTTCAAAGTTGAGTAAATGGTGCCTACCTCCCAGGGCCATTATCTCAGTCCTGCAGACTGAGCATGAGTGAAGTTTGCAGAAAGTGCTTAGCACAGTGTAACAACAGTCAAGAAGTTGGTGTGAATTTAATCTTCCCAGCAGTTCTATGAGTAAGGGAACTCATTGTCACTTGCAGAGTTTACTGAACTTTCAATTCCACGTGTAGTTGGGAAGACTGAGGCTCAGAGAGGAACAGCTGGGGTCTCATGGCTAGAAGTGGTAGTATGCTCTGGAACTTAAAGGCTTTGCCTCTGGACCTTTTGCTCATACTTCATTGAAGTTGGAGGCTACTAAGAGATAATAAGAGATTGATATACTCTAATATTATTTTAGGGTGCCCCTTCCTTTGGGTTGTCTCAGCCTCTGTTCTGTTGCCCTAACAGGTTATCCCACAGAAAGTCTCGAAGCAGTAAGGTAGGCACCCGGCACCTCCGCAGCAAGCCGGTTACTATTGTTGAGGAGAATGGCTCCCCTGTGTTGCCTCGGATAACCCGGGCTGCAGCTGCAGCTGCAGCTGCAGCTGCATCAGCAGCAGCAGCAGCAGCAGCAACCTCTGTGGCATCAGCTTCTTCCTCTCCCACTGCTGGGTCTCCCACAGTGCTGATCAAGAAAGCTGTGGTGGAGGTGAGCACCAGTGAACAACTGATTGCAGAATCGCAACTCATTAAGCTCAAAGGGAGCCTTTCTCCATCTTCAGTCCCTTCTTCAGCCACATCTTCAGTTTCCCAAGGCACCCTGACATCAGAGGAGGAACCAACAGCCAAGAAATCAGAGGCTGGGAAGCTGGACTCTGTCACAGTGAACTCCCTCAAAGCTACCCCTCAGAGCCCCAAGAGCCGAGGGGTTGGGGAAGGACGTTCTGTTTCCAAGCTCAAGATTGCTCAGGCCTCCTGGGGCCTGCAGGACTCTCCTGGCTCTCCAGGCTCTCCATGGCAAGAGCGGGTGCTTTCTCCTATCTTGCCGAATAACATCCTGCCCACCACAGCCAAGATCCCTCTTGGGAATAGTCGGTCAGTGCAGCGAAACCTGACTTCCCAGGGTTCCCAAGTGCCACTAGCCAAAAAGTATTGTTTGGTGACGGAACAACAAAATGCCAGTCGCAGATCAAGCAGGATTGCCAAGAAGGCTGGCAAAGAACCAGAGGCCTCTGCTCGCATCATTTGTGAGTGTGGGGCAGATGTGGGGTGATGGTGTGGTGGGTGGTCCCTGGTGTCTGCTCAGCTGGGATGTTTCTATTGACACTTCAGTGATAGAAATGTTTCTCATGTGAATCTCCTGAATGGAGCCACTAGCCATGCCATGTGATTGCTGGGGATTGAACTTCAGCTCACTGGAAGAGCAGACCATCTTAACCATCTTAACCATCTCTCCAGCCCCCTGTTTTTCTTTTTAATAGTATGTGTATGCATATGTACACACTTGCTATAGTGTGTGTGTGTGTGAGAGAGAGAGAGAGAGAGAGAGAGAGATCTGAGGACAACTTGTAAGAGTCAGTTCTCTCCTTCTACTGTGTGGGTCCTGAAGATTGAACTCCAGTTAGCAGGTGCCTTTACCTTTGAGTTCTCTCACTGTTTTAAGTTTCATTGACCAATTTAGATTTCAGTGGCTGCTACTACTTGTTGATTGAGATCTAGTTCAACATTGATTTTTGTTGTTGTTGTAATTTGTTTTGTATTCTTTTCTTTTTTGGAGACAGGGTTTCTCTGTATAGCCCTGGATGGTATGTCATGGATCTCACTCTGTAGACCAGACTGTATTAGAAATCAGATCTGCCTATCTCTCCTTCCTGAGTACTGAGATTTAAAGGCATGTTCCATCCACCATTGCTTGGGTTAACATGGTTTTATAAATTCATAAATAAGACTAGAATGTTGGCCCTAGTGTTCCTAAGGTCTTTTTCCCAGAGTCAGTATATCCCTTGGTCCCTCTTTGCTGTCTTGGAGTGATGGAATCACTATCTCTGTATATAACTCCTAGTGGTGAAACTGCTGTGGAGATGTGCCATTTAGAGCATGTGGGCTGGTACCCAGTAGCTGCTTTCATTGTGGTCAGATCTAAACCCAGGGATACAGTGCTTATGAGCCTCAGAGGAAAGCAGGCAATCCTGAGAGTGGGGAATGGCTGCCTGAGGGGGTGGCTAGTAAGATTCTTGGAGGATGGCTGTGCCCGGGACAGGGCCAGGTAGAGAGAACGTATAGCACTAGCGATCCTGACCAAGGAAAGGATAGCACAAAGACTTGGAGACTCCAAGCAGTAAGCAATGGGCCACCTGGAGCTTCTTGCCATTAAAGCAAATGTAGTCCAATGATGGCTGTTGGAAGTTCTTAGGCATCCTGCAAAAATGAAGAAGGAGACTGCTACATCACGTTTCTGCAAGATCCAGGTCAGAGGACAGGCTAAGTTTCACAGTAAATAGGAAGTAAATCTACTATATGGCTCTTGTAAGATTTATGGAAGAAATCTGTCTGTGTATTTTTTCCTCAGGGTTTATGTGTTTTAACAGAAGAGGAAACTGAGGTAGACAAACTGTAGAGTCCAGAAGTTGGGATTTGAGCCCACTTGTATTCCACCCAGGAAGGCAGGTGCTGAGGGACTGGTGAGAAGCCCAAGGGCTGGGTTTGTTGGGCACATGAAGACACCATATCTTGGAAGGTTCTCTTTGGCCCAGCTTTGGCCAGTGTAGCCTGGAGAGACAGTGTAGGCATGTGCAGCATGAGGTCTGGCAAACTGTCTTTGATTGTCAGGTGAGGGGGTAGGAGGAACTGGGGGGAATCTCATAGACCCTTTTATGCTTTGGTGTTAGACATCAGACATGTAGTTCTTTTTATTCTTTTTGTTGTTGTTTTGTTTGTTTTTTGTTTTTTGCCTGAAGACATTTTTAAAAATTTTTGAAGTCAAAATATAATTACATTTTCCCTTTTTCTCTCTAACCCCGTTCTTTCTCAAATTCATGGCCTCTCTTTTTTAATTGTTGTTTCACACACATGCATGTATACACACAGACAAATATAATAAATACAACCTGCTCAGTCTGTATAATGTTGCTGTACACGATGTAAGAGGTGAGCACTTGGTATTGGATAACCAATGGTGGTGGGGGAGACCATTCTCTCCCAGTTTCAGCATTGCTTAGTTGCTGTAGTTGTTTGTCAAGGGCTATGGTCCAATGAGCTTTCCTCTTGTATGTTGACGTGCCTTTCCATTGTCCTCGTTCAGCTTGTGTTTAGATAGCCATGCTGTTGAGACTTCGCAGGTCTTTGTAGTTCTAGGAGATGTGGTCTCACCTAATAGTTCCTATTCTCAGGCTCTTACTGTTTTCTCTCCGAGTGTTCCTGAGCCTTAGGTGCAGAAGTTGTATTGTAGATATATCAGTTGGGGTTGGATACAACATGAGATCACTTGTTCTTTGCATTTTGATCTGTTGTGCTTTTCTGTAATAGCTTCCATCTGTTGCAAAGAGAAGTTTCTTATGGTTGAGAGCTACACTTGTCTGTGAGTATAAGAATAGATATTTAGATTGCAGTTAGGAATTACATTGGTTTAGTAAAGTAGCAGTTGTAGGTTCTCCTCCAAGATCTATGACCTCATTAGCCCTGGGTAGTTGGCTAGGTTTCTAGCACCAAGCACAATTTTCCCACTTGTTGATTGGGCCTTAAGTCCAACTAGAGAGCTGTTGGTTACTTTCAAGATATGGGTGCCACTGTTACACCTTTAGGGTTATGGTGCCACAGTGGTCATTGTTGTAGTTCATAGATTTCATTAATGGGTAGGATTTCTTGGTTGCTTACCTCCTGAACACTTGCATGACACTTTCTGGTAATATGAAAGCTAGTTCTTAGCTAGTGGTGGTGGTGCACGCCTTTAATCCCAGCACTTGGGAGGCAGAGGCAGGAGGATTTCTGAGTTCGAGGCCAGCCTGGTCTACAGAGTGAGTTCCAGGACAGCCAGGGCTACACAGAGAAACCCTGTCTCGAAAAAACCAAAAAAAAACAAAAAAAAAGCCAAAACAAAAAAAACAAATGAAAGCTAGTTCTTAGAGAGTAGGCTTTCAGGTCAGATCCAACCTGGATCCTCCAATTCTAGTTATTTAAGTACATGTCTTTAGCAATAGGGACTTTGAAGCTCTGGAAGGCAACCAAGGGCAATAGCAATATGAGTCTTTTGGACAGCCTTGACCAACAACTCAAAAGAGGGCTTCTCATGCCCCGTTTTGAGTGTTTTTATTAGATGGTTTATGGCTTTTGTAGGGAGTCTGGCAGTGCAAGTGGGAAAATTTTATTCAAACTATATATGTATGTGCTATATATAGATTTATATGTATTACATGCAATTTAGGTAAATATATAATAATACGAATTTTTATGACCTTTTCAGACATCCTTACTATTATTTTATCCTCTTTCTATATATATTGATCTCCTTCCTCCTTAAATTTTTCTTTTCTTTTTGAGACAGGGTTTCTTTGTGTAGCCCAGGCTGTCCTCGAACTCAATTTGTAGATGAGGCTGACCTTGAACTTAGGTCTTAGTGCTGGAATTAAAGGTGTGTCCCACCAAGCCCAGCTCCCTCTCTAAATTAAAGCTCCTACTCACATTTTCCCTATCTTCCCATGCAATCATGTTTAGATTGCTAGTCTCTTTTCTGTATCTCACTGCCCTCCAGTGCCTTTTTACCTTCCTAGTTTCTACAGTTATTCCAGGTTACATACCCAGATCTGAAGATTTGGAATTAGGAGACACAGATAAGAGAACATGAGAGGTTTGTCTTTCTGGGTCTGGGTTATCTCACTCAATACAATCTTTTCTAGTTCCATCCATTTACCTGCAGATTTCATTTTTTATGGTAGAATAATAACTATATATGTATTTCAGTCTACCAATTTTATAGACATTATGGAGGGACTGTTGGAAAGGCTTATCAGTTGGATGAATTGGTGATAGGATACAATCTAAAACTTCCAGCAGTGTGGTTCCAGAGGCACTGCCATCTTTATGGGTGATTTTTCATCCCTTGAAACAAGGCATATTAACACTTGGCTCTAACTTGTTATCAGCATTCCAACCAGAAATTTGTATTTATGTATTTTGTATTGTGTCAGGGTTGTAGCCAATTTTCTTTATGGATTTACTGACTTCCTTAATTTCCTTATATGTCTTCTGGCTGTAGGATGGCTTTAAGGAATCTGTTTTGTTGGCACCAACATTCTTTCACATCCAGTGTGTAAGTCAGAAGGGCATGCTCACAGGTCTGCCCATTCTTGGAGATTCACCAGCATTGGCAGTAACACTCTGGATGGCACAGTCATCCTGAGATGTGTCTGCACTGACACATCTGGGTGACAGTCACATAATGAGTACTGGTCTGAACTTTTCACAGGGAAATGTCAATAATGTTACTATGCTCACACTCAGCATTTGTTTCTCCAAGACCCAGGCATATTGAAAGAGCTATTTCCTGTCTCAGCAGCCTCCTTTACAAACTTTTTAGTGGTTTGTTTGTCAATTCCACAACATTTGTAGATGGCTAGTAGTGGTAGACTTTCCTGAATCTACATGTGCAATGGTTACAGTATTGGTGTGTTTTTTCTTTCCAGTTTTTGCTTCAAATTAAGGGTTGTTTTCATAACAGCAAACTTGTAGCTTTTAAGCATTGCCTTTTCCCTCCCCTATAGCCTTTGCTGCTGATGGATACATATGCTTCTGTGTTGTGTGTAAGCAGATTTGTCTAATTCCAAGTCCATCAGTTATCTCCTTCTTGAAATAAGGAAAGATGAGGAGGCAGGGACCACAATATGTAGTAACTCAGCCCCCAGTGGGTGACCTTGGCCGCACCTCTTCTCTTAACTTCAGTTTATTGTCTGAAGTGGTAATGACATTGCCTTGATGGTACTTAAAGAACTCATCTTAGTGCTTGGTTATGATACATGTTCAGTAACTCATTTAGACAAACTCAGGCTGACTTTGAACTTGTGGCAATCCCTGTCTCAGTATCCTGAATGCTGGGGTTAAAGGTGGTAACCATTGTGCCTGTAATTAATACTTCTTCAAGGACATTCCTAATTGAAACTGGGCATTGCTTTACTGTGTGTTCTATGATAATAGAGTGTGGTGCAGAATTCTTGATGGATGTAAGCCTCAGCATGTTTTCCTTGGTTCTGCTTTTGTGCTGTTCGGGCTAATGTTAATATAGCGAGAAGTCACTCTTCAGTACAGTGGTGAAAGTAGTTCAGACCTGTGGATCGACTGAAAAGGTCTCAAATATCTCCAGAAGTTGGATATGCTCTCTCCTTCCCTCCCTCCCTCCCTCTCTCTCCCTCCTTCCCTCCTTTTGTCCCTCCCTCCCCCACCTTTTTTTTTTTTTTTTTAGTTTTTCAAGACAGAGTTTCTCTGTATAGTCCTGGTTGTTCTGGAACGCTCTCTATAGACCAGGCTGGTCTTGAACTCAGAACCTCTTGCCTCTGCCTCCCGAGTGCAGGAATTAAAGGCTTGCACTACCACCTCCCCAGTTCCCCTTTGGTTGTTTCATCACATTAAGTCTTTCACATCAGTTCAGTCTCCATCTAGGCTTTAGCATCCTTGACTTGGTCATTGCACATATCCTTGTTTACTGTGTAAGATTATTTGATGTTGGAAAGTAAAAAGACCAGACAGTGGCTTTGTTGGTTTTCCTTACCACTGAAGCTCCAGCACCTGGCTAGTAGGTATTTGATGAATGTTTGTTGAGGGAATAGACTGCTTGTGCTGGGGCCCAGTGTAATGTCAGACATTTCTCTTTCCAAGAAATTCCTAGCCTAGTGAAGAGGTGGATGTGTGTGTTATGCAAGCTACATAAAGCTAATAGCTTTATTGAGGTTGTGAGGATGAATGAGGAGGACACCCAGGGCACAGTGAGACCTGTGTGTCTATGAAAGGAGAAGTGATCGTGTCCCTGACAAAACTTCCTGCACCTCTGGCTTGGTTCCTGACTGGTTTCTAATGGTATCTTTTGTTTTTGTTTGTCCCTCAGGTCACAGTTACCTGGAGAGGCTCCTGAATGTTGAAGTGCCTCAGAATGTTGGGTAAGTTCCATGCTAGTGCTTTCTGTAGGGGTGGTCAGGGCACATTGCAGGATAGGGTGGAGGTGATCACCAAGTGAAAGCTGTTACTGAGGCTAAGCCTGTTCTTCTCATCCCATCTCTCCATGGCACTGCTGACATGTTCCTTTAGCTTGGTCTCCATGTAACCAGGCAGCAAGCAACATGACTATCAAGTCTCCAGGCAACATTCCATCAGGATCACTTGTCAGTCTGAGTGTGTGAACACCATGGTTGTAAATAATGCAGAACAACCATTTAAAATGAGGTGTAGTAGAGTGTGGTAGTCTGGGACTTAGGGGTGCTTTCGGTCTCCAGATTAGACCTAGCATTGCTTGCACTCAGGGCACTGACTTCTCAGAGGTCATGCTGTGCTATCATGAGCTTCTTTACTTTGGGGCAGAGGTTCAGTGCTTGGGATAAGGAAATGGGGCTGGCCCCTGGGTGACTAGTGAGCAGGAATCAAAAGAGATGGATTTTTCTGGGCCCTAAAGACTGGGACAGAGTTGGGTAAAATATTTGTCTTCTCTGCATCACTGGAACAATGCCTAAAAGTTATTCAGCTTACGGAGAAAAATAGTTTGTCATAGCTCACATTTGTAGAGCTAAGCCACCTATGACCTGTTGTCTCTGCTGCTTTGGGGAGCAGTACACTATGACAATGGGAGTTTGGTCCACAAAGCTGTTCATCTCATGGCTAGAACTTGAAAGGAGAAAGAGAGGAAAGGGCTGTGGATCCATCATCGCTTTCACAGGCACACTATTTTTTTTTTGGTTTTTCGAGACAGGGTTTCTCTGTAGCCCTGGCTGTCCTGGAACTCACTTTGTAGACCAGGCTGGCCTCAAACTCAGAAATCCTCCTGCCTCTGCCTCCCAAGTGCTGGGATTAAAGGCGTGCGCCACCACCACCCGGCTTTTTTTTTTAATTGAATATATTCTTCATTTACATTTCAAATATTATACCCCTTCCCGGTTTCCCCCTCCCCAAAAACCCCCAGCCCATCCTCCCACCCCCTGCCTCTAAGAATATGCTCCACCCAACCCACTCCCATGACCCCCACTCGATTTTCCCCACACTGGGGCCTCTATTGAGCCTTCACAGGACCAAAGATCTCTCCTCCCACTGATGCCCAATGAGGCATTCCTCTGCCAATCCTTTGGCTGGAACCACGTGTACCCATTAGTTGATGACTTAGTCCCTGGGAGCCCTGGGTTGTCTGGTTGGCCGACATTGTCGTTCTTCCCATGGGGCTGCAAACCCCACCCCCAGCTCCTCCAGTCTGCACTCCAACTGCTCTATTAGTGAACCCCATGCTCAGTTCAATGGTTGACTGCTAGTATTTACCTCTGTATCTGTAAGGCTCTGGCAGGGCCCCTCCAAAAGACAACCATAACAGGCTCCTTTCGGTACGCACTTCTTGTCATCCATAGTAGTTTCGGGGTTTGGTGACTGTTTATAGGATAAATCCCTGGGTAGGACAGTCTCTGGGTGGCCTTTCTTTGCTCCGCACTTTGTCTCCATAGTTGTTCCTGTGATTATTTTGTTCCCTTTCTCAGAGGAACCAAATCACCCCCACTTTGGTCTACACAGGCACACTCCTGAATAAGCATCTGACCTCTAGTAAGAAAGTCGCATAACTTTCTACTCAGGCAGCCACTGGTGATGGCTGCTGTCTTTTGATCCAGCCTAGGCTGTTGGTTTGCCATCCAGGTCTGGCCACCTAATATTGGCCCTAACTTGAGTTGGAGGAAACTTGGACTTAAGAGTTCTCACAGTGCCCTGCTTTGCTTTCAGCCTGGAACAGGAGCCTGTTGAGGTGGCTGAACCTGAGGAGGCAGTAGAGGAGCACAAGGTAAGGCCACAGGTCAGAGATGGGCAGGACTCGAGCCCTCCATAGCTAAAGCTCTGTGCCACGACCATCCAGAGCCTCAGGATCTATGTGGGCTTCTTCAAGTCTTGGTTCTTCCTGTAGGTCTCCAAACCCCTCAGTGCCACCATGATTGCGATTAGTACGCCCACCTCAAAGCCTGTGGTCACTGGCCAGACAACAGCTGTTGAAGAGCAAGGTGAGCTGCTTGGTCCTCTGTCTTGGGATATGGCACCCCATTTTCTGATTTGATAGGCCAAAGATAAACCTGAAGAGGCCATGATCTTTTGGCTGGAGGTTGCTGCTGAGTGTCGCTTGAGTAAGTGTAACTGGCTAGATTAGGAAACGGGGAAGGGCCTGAAGGAAGTAACGGTATGAGAGTGTCATGTGAAGGTCTTAAAGCCCACTCTAAAGGATTCATAAAGAGCTACAGGCTGGCATCTGAGTGCCTACCTGGCCTCTTGGGCCTGACTTGTTTCTGACTTCTAGTTCAAAAAGGGCAGAATTACTGTGGGTTTTGGGTCAGGAGCCCTTGCCTGGCGTCCCAGGCTACTAGTAGGCTCTTAGAGTCTGGCTCATGTCTCTCTCTGGAGGGTGATTTCCATGGTGTGAAGAAATGGCACTGTAAGGTTTCGAGCAAAGCATCCTCTTTCTGAAGCGGTCAGGATAGTTGTGCCAGCTTGAAAGCTGCCAGGACTGCTGCAAAGACTCTTTGGAGTAAAGGGTGCTTCCTCTTGGTATGAAATAAAATGTAATTTTACATTAATTAATGTAAGTGTAATGACCCCATGAAAAGAATCTTCATCTTCTGTCATGTGGTACCAATTGAAGGTCAGGAGAGGTGAGTTTAATTATAGTAGAGTTGGCAGCTTGTCCTGTAAGATTTCTGCACATAGCTTTTTGTGGTAGAGGGAGTGGCATATAGATAAAGGCTTCAGTGATACTGCCTTGCCATTTGTGTCACATTTGCCAAGGATTAGGGCTGGAGGATCTGATTTGGGGGCCAGTATCCTGGGCTCAAGGCCAGTTACTGCTAATGTTGGTGTTTTTGCCATTGACCACCCTGAGGTTGCCAGGAGTGGGGATTACTCTTGCTGTAGCTATTGCTGCTGGACCCCTTCCCTAAAACCAGCATGTATACTCCACTGCCCTTACTCAAAACAACCTCATTGAAATGTCTCTCTTCACAGAAGCCGAGCTTGACCAAACAGATGGACACAGAGAACCACCCCAGAGTGTCAGGTTTGCATCTGGAAAAGGATGTGTAGGCAGCTGTGGTCTGAGGATCCCAGAGGGGCTTGAATCCAGCTGGGGTCCTTGCATAGAGAGGCTAGGTAGAGGTGTGGCCAGGCATTCTGCTTCTTGACTGCTGTCACTGTTAGAGACTCTGACTTAACAGGAAGCAACTTGATGCTGTAGATGCTGTCTTGGGAATGATCATGTCCCTCTGCATCCTTGGCTCTGTGACCTTTCATTGACTACCTCCCTTTTCCTGAGTGGGCAGCAGAGGACTGCTCTGCAGTCTCTTCAAGTCTAGAGTTCCGAGGCTTAAGCCAGATGCGTTTGCAAGGGTGATTTTTATGGGATGTAGTAGGGCTATGAGGTGGATTCTTGACTCTGCTTTATGACATATGGCCACCTGTCCTGGGCAGAAGGAAACGCAGTTACAAGCAGGCAGTGAGTGAACTGGATGAGGAACAACTGGAAGATGAAGAACGGCAGCCCTCCCGGAATAAGACCTCTTCCCCACCCTGTTCAGCCAACAAGGTGAGCAGGTTCCTGCCTTTGCTTGGTGTCTGCCATGCCTGCTCCATCCTGACTCTGGCCCTGATCTACAGGTGGTACGGCCCCTGCGGACTTTCCTGCATACAGTGCAGAAGAACCAGATGCTCATGACCCCCACTCTGGCCTCCCGCAGCAGTGTCATGAAGTCCTTTATTAAACGCAACACTTCGCTCCGTGTGGACCCTAAGGTAAGGGAGCCTGTCCCCTGGCTGTGCTTTGCTGGAACTAGGGCACTGTGGGTGAAAGCTCTTTTAAGTTACTGAAAGTAGTGTGGGCCTGGGCATATGGAGGCCAGGCACTGATGATGGGCTAGTCAAAGCCTCTGTGGCCAAGGGTTGCCTCAATTCTGTAGTATTGCTCTGACTTAATGAATCCTGGACTGAGTGACTCAGAAGCTCAGCTGCTTGGTGAGCCCTAGATTGGAAAGTGGAAGGACTGACTTAGCAGACCTAACACTGGCTACCCTGTCCACAGACCAGTGGTGGGTGTGACTTGAGAAGAGCAGGTGAAGACACCTTTACTGTTGGGAGGGAGGGTGGGTGAGATGAGGTAGCAGCGTGTTGCTGGTAAAAGGCCCTGAGTACGCCCACTACCGTAGGTAGGTGCGTAGCCTGCCCTATAGGACATCACTTGGCATTAACTCTTGGTGTTTTTCTGTTTCCTCTCCACAGTGCAGCTTTGTTGTAAGTAAAGCCTTTCCCTGACCCTTTACAGAGCTGCACCTAGTTCTTAACTGTGTCTATGTTACTGTATAGCTGACAGCCCCTGCGGAAGCACTAACATTGCAAGTGGGAGTGTTAGGAAGGCAGATGTGCTTGTGGGAGGCACTGGAGTCACCAGGGTAACTGGTGGGAGTTAACAGTTTTGGGGCTTTGCAACCCCCCCGCTGTAGAGATTGCCTTCTGCCCATCCCCTTCTATTGGGAGGACACAGGCAGGTGTGACCTGCAGTGTTTATCCAGCCTACAGCTAGAAGTGCTTCCCACAGCCATCTACTTCCTCATTCCCAGTACTGGGACTTGAGGGTTTGTGAAAAGAGCAGACATGTCTCTGGTCCACAGAGCCACTGAGAGTTTGGGTCATGGACCAAAGCAGTAGCCCTGATATGAAGTCTGATGGGGTAGGACTGGTAACTGTAAACTGAGGCTGGGTCCAGCTGTGCAGGTTACAATGTAGCTGTTGGCAAGTGGCATCTGAAAACAAGACCAAAGAAGCTGTTCTCTTCCCAGGCACCTCAGAGCTGATCTTGGCTGGGTCACTTGCTGTGAGCAAGAGCTTTGGAGAACTGGGACCTGGGAGTAGCCCACAGTTCTGTTTCCTGCTCCTGGTTGTTTGCTGTCTAGACTAGCAATAGCTCAGTTTTTTGTCATCTGTTTAGAGATTTGAAAATGCACACACATACAAATAATGTGGGGTTTTCCTTTAAAGCTGTTTTGTGTGCGTGTGTGGTGTGTGTGTGTGTGTGTGTGTGTGTGTGTGTGTGTGTGTGTGTGTGTGAAGCACATACTATAGGGTATATTTGGAGGAAAGTAAAAGGACAATTTATTTATTTATTTATTTATTTATTTATTTATTTATTTTGGTTTTTTGAGACAGGGTTTCTCTGTGTAACCTTGACTGTCCTGGAACACATTCTGTAGACCAGGTTGGCTTCGAACTCAGAAATCTGCCTGCCTCTGCCTCCCAAGTGCTGGGATTACAGGTGTGTGCCACCACTCCCTGGCAAAGAACAATTTTTGGAGTCTACTCTCCTTCCATCATATGGAATCTGGAGATCAAACTAAGTGCTGGTGGTAGGTGCTTATGCCTGCTGAACCTTTTCACAGGTCCAGGATGTTATTTAAAAGTGAAAGTCAAGTGTAGATGCCCTGCAAGGAAAGAGCAGGCCTGAGTGGGTCAAGGAGAAAGAGGAGTTAGTTGGTTGCTAGGGACAGGGTATAGATGGTTTTCTGCTCTGGTAAACTTTTGATTGACAGTTGGAAACTTCAACCTGTGTAGGTGTGGATTATACATCCCATAATTTTAACAATATGTATGCCCAATCATACATAGACATAAGGTCTCTCCCCCACCCCCCCCAAAAAAAAGATTTCATATTGAGGACACAGGTTATTTTATTGTTCCTTTGACTCCAGACGGGAATTGCTAGGGAGGAGGACACTGCTTTCTCAGGAAGGAGTTGTGTGTGTAGCCACAACAGAGCAGCTGCTCGGTACTTTGTTGGGAAAGGGTGTTTTATTGCTCAGGTCCTGTAGGATATCCTGAGTTACTAAGCTCTCTGTACACCTGCCTGCCTCATACCTTAATGCAGCCCTTGTTATAGTTCTGAGAAGAGTTATGAAGGCATCTGGAAAGCTTCTGCCTTAGCTGATGGCCATGGCAGGTGGGAAGTTCCCAGCAGCTGGCCAGATAGGTCCTGGACTTGTTTGTCCTCTTTGATTGGTCAAGGTGACAGCATGTCTCTCAGTATCCTCATTACCTAGTTCTTTGGCTTTGTGGACTTACTGTTGTGCTTGTCAGTGAAGGCTGAACTTACTCCTTCTTCAATTGGCCATTCACTCCCTCTCCTTTATATTGCCCAGGGCCTTGCAAGTATGGACATGGCTGAGAGTCACCGCAAGTTGCCCTGCTTGCTTTAGGGAACCCAAGTCCTCGCACAGGGCTTCTGGTGCTTATAGCTGGGATACCAGAGCCTAGCAAGGTTGAAAGGTTCTGGGCCTTGAAAATGTTTCTTTTTATACCCGAGTTTTCAAAGCTACAAAATGCAGTAAGCAGCCTCAGGAAATTCGGTGACTTGGAGAGTGAGGGTACACACATTGAGTGCAGGGCTTCATATAAAGTAGGTTTTGGATCCAAGGCAGGGAGAGTGCGCAGGTAAGGCCTCCAGGCTAAAGAGGCTACTCCAGCTTGTAGTTTCCTCCCATTTTTCATGGGCATTGACCGCGGCTCTGGGGACACCAAAGCTCATTTGAAGTCTGGGCCAGAAGAGAAATGGATTCTGTAGCATGAAAGCCTCTTAAAGCACCAAGTTACAAATAATACAGTATAATAAATGCTATGGCTGGTGTGGGAAATTTTAATATTCAAGCTTAAGGATAAAAGGCTGTATCTCTGCCTTGTTAAAAGCTGGAGTTTGACTGGCTGTAGGAAGAAGAGGTGAACACTGGGTGCCATCTAGCCTTTGCTTCTGAAGTACTTTTTCCCAAGGAGAGCACTTGTGTACTGTAGGGAGGGAGAGAAAGTGGGAGTGTGATCCTCCCTACTTGTATGTGTGTCTGTGTGTTTAAGATGAGGTCTCAAGTAGCCCAGGCTGGCCTTCACATCCTAACCCTCCTGCCTCTACTTCCCAAATCTTGGGATTATAGGCGTGTGCCATTATGTCTGGTTCCCTTCTCTTCTTCCTGAGTCTGGGTGGTGGAGAGCCTACTAAAGGTCACCCATTCCTTCCATGTGGATTTCTCAAAGTCCAGTGCTTTTTTTTTTTTTTTTTGGTTTTTTGAGACAGGGTTTCTCTGTGTAGCCCTGGCTGTCCTGGAACTCACTTTGTAGACCAGGCTGGCCTTGAACTCAAATCCTCCTGCCTCTGCCTCCCAAGTGCTGGGATTAAAGGCGTGCGCCACCACCGCCCGGCAAGTCCAGTGCTTTTTAAGGCTTTTCTATACTCAGCTTGGTTTTAATAGTCCCTGGTGTTCCTCTTTCTTTCCATTTCTCTCTTAAATGTTTGTTTAAATAGAAAAAGTTACACAGTATGGTGAAATTTAGAGAAATATATGTTTCTATGAATTTTAACATGATTTATGTAGCCATTACCACAATTGGGATACAGATCATGTCCATATCCTATGTACTCACAGAAAGCTCTTAGCTACCCCTTCATGCCCACACCATTCTCACTCTCTAATCTCTGCAGCCACAGACCTGTTCTTAGTCAGGAGGAATATTTTTGGAGGATGTGGATGTCATGGGAATTGTATTGAGTCATATGCTACCTTTGGTTAGCCACTGTGCTTCCAGATGAGGTCTTTGAACCTATCTAAATTATTACTTGTAAATAGCACATATTGGCTTCTAAAAATTTCTGGCAGTCTTTTATTTCGCACATATACACACACACACACTATAATATATATATTATATAATATATGTTTCTATGAATTTTAACATGATTTATGTAGCCATTACCACAATTATATGTATTACATAATATAGAATTATATATAATTTAAATAATTTTTAAAAAATTTAAAAAATAATTATTAAAAAATAATTTTTACTTATGGGTATCGGAGTTTTGTCTGCATTTATGTCTGTATACCATGTAGCACTTGCATGCTTGGTACCTAGGGAGGCCCGAGAGGGCATCAGATTCCCCTGGAATTGGAATTGCAGATGGTTGTGAGCCACATGTGGGTGCTGGAAAGCATTAGTTTAATCCTTGGCCAGGGACAGTTTGGAGCCTCTCCCCATCTGATGTTGCATATAGCTGACTGTGTCCCTATGGGGCCTTCTGGGTCTGCCTGGGAAGTGGTGTCAGCACTGATCTGCTGTATAACTAGCTGTCTTTTAATGGTGTTTTCAAAATTAACACAAGTATATCACAAGATATTTAGAAACTAAAGAACAAGACATACCATCCCTGATCTAGCTCACTAGCCTGTGTAACTGTGTTAACATTTGATGGTACATTTTTCGACTGTTCTAAAAGAGTTGATGTGCATAAAAGAGTGGTGCATATTCACACTTCTAACGTGTGTTGAAAGTGATAAATGGCTGCTTCTTCATCTTGCTCTTCCAAATAGAACATTAGCTGACACTTTCTGAGCTGCCTGCCATTTTCTTTGCAGTCTTAGTCTTTAGTTGTGAGACAGTGTACCTACCAGGAAAGTTGGTAAGGTAGAGTAGGTCAGAGTCCTTGGAAACTCAGGTACACATGTGAGATGGTAGGGACTCCCTGCTCCCTGCCAGATTCCTGGCCTGGAAAACATGTGCCACACTTTCCACATAACAAGAGTTCTCCATGCTAATAAGGTACCTAGAGGCCCTCAGGGTTTAGCCAATAAGCTGCCCTTCCCAGATATTCCTTTCTGCAAAAGGTATTTAATCTCTGGGCCACCGTGAGAAGTTGGTACTCATCCATTTTTCAAGATGAACAACTAATAAACAGTTTGGAACCAAGGACTGTCTCCTTCATCTACCACTGCTATGGGGAGCAAGAAGAAGGCCTTTGCCTATAGCGCTGCTGCCAAAGTCTCTCATAGAAGGCCTCTCTAATTCTAGACAATCACTGCTACCCTTGCTGATGAGCTAAGCTGGAGCTCCTAGCCCAAGCCCTGGGCTAGATGCTGTCCTTAGCCTGAGGGCCCCCAATGGCCCTGGCCTCACCTAGCTGAGGGCCTGTGGACCCCGATACTTCGTTTTTGACTTCTCTGTGTGGTTTTCTAGTGATGACTAGATACCCAGGAGTCAGGGAATACCAGCTTCGGTTTCCCACATCTCAGACTGCTTTTTTCCACCCTTGAAGCAGTGTCTTGGCATTTCCCTAAAGCCCAGCACCCTATGGATGGCAGTTTGGGATAAGTGCAGTCAAGCTCCCAGTGTTTCCCTTCTCCAGTGGCCCTGCCCAGCAGCACGGTGGGGCTGAACGCAGCCCCACATTTAGTCACTTTTCAAGCTGTTTATATAATTATAATCAACACATATCTAATTTGAGGCTATTTTTTTGTGTTGCCTACAAGTCAGTTCTGTCCACATGAAGGAGAAACTGGATGCCTGTGCTTGCCTAGGGTAGTCACGGGGGTCTGCTTGGATGTCTGCCTGAGAGGCATCTGCTGCAGTGTCTGCTTAAGAATGGTGCATGCAGCCAGACAGCCTTTGGGGTTGGTGGGTGTCCTTATTTACATCCCAGTGGCTTCCCTGCCCTCTTCAGGAGAAGGAGCGTCAGCGCCTAGAGAGCCTGCGGAGGAAGGAGGAGGCCGAGCAGCTGCGCAGACAGAAGGTAGAGGAAGACAAGCGGCGGAGACTGGAGGAGGTGAAGCTGTAAGTATCCCCGCTCGCAGCCTGGCCTGCCCAGCCTGTGTCGGCTCTTCTTGACTGTGCTGTGCCCACAGGAAGCGTGAAGAGCGCCTCCGCAAGGTGTTGCAGGCCCGTGAGCGTGTGGAACAGATGAAGGAGGAAAAGAAAAAGCAGATTGAGCAGAAGTTTGCTCAGATTGATGAAAAGACAGAAAAGGTGAGTCTGTGGGCCCAGTAGGTGGTGCCTTAGTGGAGCCTGAAAGGGGAAACTGAACTCCTCCATAAGTCATTGGCTGGATGGCCTGTGTACCCCTGCTTTCTGTCACATGGGCTTTGATCTTTTCTGAGGTAAGTTGAATGCTGGAAGTCTAGCCTAACCCTTTTTTCCCAGCAACCCTTTTTTCCCAGCAACCCTTTGTGAGTGAGCAGTCCTGAGGTGATATGACTCCTTGTGCCTTTTCCCTGAGTTCTGGGCAGGGTTGGTAGGTGAGTGGGAGTGCCTATCACAGAGCTCTAGGCTGCATGCTGCATGCTGAGTGAGAGGCTGCTCCAGAGGACACGTGTGGATTCTGCAGGCTAAGGAGGAGCGGCTGGCAGAGAAGGCAAAGAAGAAGGCCACTGCCAAGAAGATGGAAGAGGTGGAGGCGCGCAGGAAGCAGGAGGAGGAGGCACGTAGGCTCAGGTGGCTCCAACAGGTGCGATTAGGTGGGGACAGGGAAGAAGTAGGGTGGGACAGGCACTGCTTCCGTGCTGTGAGGGTTGGCTGGGCATGCCCATTCTGTAGAGTAGGTCCTGTTGGATCTTGTTACTGACTTGAGGGTTGTATCATGGGGACTTTTCTAGAAGCCCAAGTTTGGAGATGAAATGTGCTTTTGGAGTCAGCCTTCGCCTCACATCTGCTATTTCTTAGCTGTGTGACCTTGGTCAGGTTACTCAAATAGCAGAGTGATCTTGCTGATAGGGTTGTAGTTGAGAGCACGAGTCACTAATGCATGTGAAGCATGCAGTGCCTGGTATATGCTGAATGCACAGCAGGCGACTGTACTTACACTCCACCCTTGAGCCTTATGCTTGGAAGAGTAGGGCCACATCTCTGTCTCTGGAACTGCAGTCTTACTACTGTAGGGAACAAATGTCTGTCACTGGGGTCTAGAACTAATCAGTATGGTATATTATGCTCTGACAGACACTTTTTAAGTTTTAATGTGTTAACTCAGCAGCTCCTTGAGGTGCACGTGCTGCTGTCTTTCCTGTTTTTTTTTTTTTTTTTTTTTGATTTTTCGAGACAGGGTTTCTCTGTGTAGCCCTGGCTGTCCTGGAACTCACTTTGTAGACCAGGTTGGCCTCGAACTCAGAAATCCTCCTGTCTCTGCCTCCCAAGTGCTGGGATTAAAGGCGTGCGCCACCACCGCCCGGCCATGTCTTTCCTGTTTTACAGATGAGAAACTGACCATTGGGTCAGATGGCTTGCCTGTTGCACATAGCTAGCTCTCCAAGGTCCCCTTTGCCTGTCAGTTCTGCAGCTGTTGCCAGATGCCTTTTCTGTTTGCCTATGACTTTCAAAACTTGACTTGTCAAGGAGTCTGGCGGCTCAGTCCTACCTGATGTCGTGGTGGCCAGTGCCTTAGGAGCTAGGGCTCTGGGCAGGAACAGCTCCTTGGCTAGCTTTCTCCCTGTGGGCCCAAGCCTGGCTTGAGTGTCCTGCACTTCCTTGCATTGCCAACTCAGGAGGAAGAGGAGCGGCGGCATCAAGAGATGCTACAGCGGAAGAAGGAGGAAGAACAGGAGCGCCGCAAAGCAGCTGAGGCCAGGCGGCTGGCAGAACAGCGTGAGCAAGAGCGGCGGAGGGAGCAAGAGCGGCGGGAGCAGGAACGGCGGGAGCAGGAACGGCGGGAGCAGGAACGGCGGGAGCAGGAACGGCGGGAGCAGGAACGGCGGGAGCAGGAACGGCGGGAGCAGGAACGGCGGGAGCAGGAACGGCGGGAGCAGGAACGGCGGGAGCAGGACCGTCTTCGGGCTAAGAGGTGAGGCCACTCACTGGTCCTGTGTGGGGAGTGACAAGCATGTCCATTGCTGCTGCTTCTTCTTGGCATCTCTTCACTTGAAGGTTGGCAGGCTTTCCCTTGGCTTCAGAACCAGATGCCTTAGAGCTGGTGGACCACCAAATAGTTAGCTGTGGGAGATTCAAGGGGTAACAGCTCAGGGTCACTCCATATTTTGTTCTGCTTCAGCAGAATGTGCCAACTCCTTTGGTGTCTTTTTCTCCGTGGTTAAAGTAAGGTGAGGGGGTCTTAGACAGTACTTCTCCATGGGCCTGCCCCAGGCATCCTGGGCACCAGGGACATTTGTATTTCAGTATAGGACATTGGGCACTGTTAGCCCTGGCCCTATGCTTCCCTTGGTGATGATAACCCAGTGAAGTTTCCCTTCACTGACATTTATTAGGACTGTGCCCACCTATGTGTGCAGACCAACAGGCCCAACAACTGTTTCCTCTTCCTTCCCAACTCCTGAGATGAGTACAGGCTTAATGGAGATCTGAGGACTTCACGTAGAGAGCTGGAATCCCAGGGCAGTATTGGGTGCATATAGATTGACACAAAAGTGACCCTGGTCTTTCTGGGTAAAATCAGAGATAAGAGTCTGGGAGGGAATGGGTGGTAGCTGCTATTGTGGCTTCAGAGCTGGGTGGTCAGAGTTGTATTAGCCCTGAGGAGCGATGGGGTGTTTGGTTGGTAGCTTTGAGGGTTGCTCTGAGCTACCTGCTCTGTAGGTTTTTAAAAAATTTAATCCTTACTTGAAGCTCTTGTGGCATAGAGACAATCAGCTTTACAAAGGAATCTGGTTTGAGAGTGAGGCTAAATGACTTGTTTAAGGTCAATCTCCTGACTGTAGAGTTGACCCCCACCTCACTGTGGGTGGAGCTGAGTGCTCTGTCTTGTTTCTCTCATGTAGTGGTCATAGCACAATTGGAAGAGAGGTGTTAATCTTCCTATTGTGAAAAAGAGAAGGGTGAGGTTCACGGACCTCAGTTGCATGGAAGAGGGGCTGTATGCTATTTGGTTGGAGAGTCCAGCTGTTGGCTCTAAGCTGATGTCCAGTTCTGCTTGTCCCATTCCCTAAAGGCATGTCCACCAAGCCCAGATTCCCTTTGTGGGGTGGGAACAGGGCTGGGGCCCTACTACTGGCCTGACAGATTCTTGGTGGCCTTCAGGGAGATGCAGGAGAGAGAGAAAGCCCTGCGGCTCCAAAAGGAACGACTTCAGAGGGAACTGGAGGAGAAGAAGAGGAAGGTAGGGGTATTGGGAAAATGGGCTCCATGTGGATTCTATGCTGCGCTGGGAGCTCAGAGCATCAGGAAACCTGGGCTATGCTCTTTGGGCAGCCCTGCCATGCCACGTGGGGTAGCAGTGTGGCAAGGGGAGAGGAAGGACACACCTAATCTTGTTGCTGGCTGGGTTCCAGGAAGAGCAGCAGCGCCTGGCTGAGCAGCAACTGCAGGAGGAGCAGGCAAAGAAAGCTAAGCAGGCGGCAGCGGCGGCCAGCCAAGTCCTGAACATGACGGTGGATGTGCGGGTGAGGCCTGCGCCCTGCTGGGAGGGGTCTTACACCACTCTTGGTTTGCGTACAAGCTCAGGCTGGGTGTCAGAGCCAGAAGAAAGAACAAGTAACTTGTGTTTGTTTCCTTTTTCTTCTTTCTTTTTTTGGTGACAGGGTCTGGTTGTATAACCTAGTCTAGCCTCAAATTTGTAATCCTTTTACCTTACCCTTCCAGTTGCAGGGATTAAAGCACTATCCATAGTAGAAAGCTAGTTGAAGATCATGGTGTGTCTTGAAGCATTTTTGAGGGAGGGAAATGTCAATATGAAAGAAAGTTTTTATGATACAAAGTGGTTTATATTCCCTGGCCTATTGAAATGAAAAAGTGACCCTAAAGCTTTCTTTTCACCTTGAGAAGCAAAGGGAGATGGCCAGAGTGTCAGTGTCCTCCAGGAATGCAGGGGAGGGGAACTAATGACCATGTTGATTTTCTTCTAGTCTCCTGTTTGTACCTCATATCAAATGACTCCACAAGGACCCAAATCCTTCCCCAAGGTCAGCGTAGATGACTATGGGATGGACCTAAATAGTGATGACTCCACAGATGATGAGACCCATCCCCGGAAACCCATTCCTTCCTGGGCTAAAGGTGAGAGGGGCCCAGAGAGGGGCTGCCTTCCTTCCTCATCTTTGTGGGATGTGGAAGTGGTGGCTTAGCTGCTGCAGGTGTACAGGCTGATGTGCTGACATGCTAGGGCCCAGTGGCTTTTGGCATTGACCTGAGGACTTAGGAGCACTGGGCTTTGAGCACGCATGCACCTAGAGGTAGGAGGCTTACTCTGGCCTGAAGACCCATCTGAGGATAT
This sequence comes from Tokudaia tokunoshimensis, assembly GCA_036184795.1. Taxonomy (NCBI): domain Eukaryota; kingdom Metazoa; phylum Chordata; class Mammalia; order Rodentia; family Muridae; genus Tokudaia; species Tokudaia tokunoshimensis. The sequence continues at coordinate 127,893,351 of BTHU01000001.1, read as the reverse complement.
AGGATGAAGGATATTGAGTTCCTTTGCTCTTGTTGAATGTAGCTGTGTCTGGCTCAAGCAAAGCATGCTGCTAAGTATTCTGACATGGACTCGAAAGTCCTCTCCTCAGAGTCTGGCCCAGCAGGGCTCAAGAGGCTTGGACCCAAGTAAGCACTCATGGGTGGGCATAGAACTGAGAGGGTAGCAGGGTTTGGTTGGAATGCTAGAGCTAGGAAAGATCACGAGCAGGGGCATTGGTACTTGAGCAAGATTTGCCTTGAGTCTTGGGTGTCTCAGATTTATACAGGGTATGGGTGGGTTTGATGTTGTCTCTGGCCTGGACATGAGGGCCTGCTAGGGTGCTTCTTAGAATTTGCTAGACTAGAGGTTAGCACAAGGTGCTGACCTCAGAAGAAGGGTCCTCAAATCCGACAGTGGGTCAGGACTTGACAGAAAGGCAACTTACTTTTATGACTGACCTTGTTTGAATCCCACCATAACCAGAATCTTACTTTGCTAAATCTCTGATAACTGACTCATGTCAGGTCACTTGAGAACAGCAAGCAGGGGCCAGTGCGGCCAGCAAAGTTGCCTGATGGTAAATGACTTAGTTTCTGTATCTGTGAAGATGGAGTCAGTGATACTAGAACCCAACTGAGATGATTATGAGTGAAGTAATTTAGGAAGCACGCCCTGGATGTGTGTTCCGTCCTGATCCTCTAGAGCCCTCTTCAGCCTGGTTGGCAGGACTGTGACTCCCACAGCTCTGCTCCTTTAGCCTATGTGCTCCTCCTTAGAGTCTTTGAGGTTGGTGGGAGTAGCCAGGCAAGGAGGCTTAAGATCTGGAGACAGGCTTGTCTTCAACTTAGCTCTGCCATTCATCTACCATGTGCCTTGAGACAAGTCTCTTTCTACAAAATGGAGAGAATAAAGTATTGCCTAAGACAACTCCTGGGGGCCTTTGTTTGGGTTCAGCTACTAGAAGATGGAGATGAAAGGGTAATTGTTGGGTGGAGGTGGACAGGAGGCTGCTAGAGGAGCAGATAGGGTAGGAGCAAGGCATGCTGGTGCGGAAAGGATGGCTGGGCTCTGTGGGTAGGTGCAGGGATCAGGGAAGCTTCCAGAGAGCACCAAGCAGTGACCCAGGCCTCTGTTTTCTTCAGGCACCCAACTCAGCCAGGCCATCATCCACCAGTACTACCATCCCCCAAACACTAAAGAGCTCTTTGGATGTGTTTCCCAATTGGACTTGGAGGACATCTTTAACAAGAGGAAGACTCGCTACTACAAGCGCACTAGTTCTGCTCTTTGGAACTCACCACCCCTGAAAGCCACCATGGTCCCCAGCAGCAGGGACTAGCCTCTAGCCTGAAGAAGACATGAGGCAACCCTTTTGGCAGTACAGGGCTCATGTGTGTCTTTCTGTTTGTTTCTCTGTCTGTTTCTGTGTTGGGCTGGTAGCCTTCTGTCTGACATGCCATTGTTCAGGTAGATATCAATGTCCTCTGTTTGTCAGGTATTCCCAGACCTATTTGGAGGATGGGCTTCATGCCTGGGGAAGAGCCAGGTTCAGCACTGATCGATCTTTAGGCAGTACTCTGTAAATAGATTGTTACTGTTCAGTTGAATGAATTTTAGTTTCTAGTGTTTGTGAGGTAGTTTAATAAAGTATATAGCCCGAAGCCTGCTGTGGATATTGTGAAGACTAGAGGCTTCAATGGAGAATTGGTCTGCAGCAGTCTGTCTTGTGCCTTTACCTTCAGTGTGTGCCTAGGCCATTTGATTGGGCCAGATGGGGTCCCACCCAGAGGTTCTAATGCCAGACAACCCCTGGGAAACATGTCAGCATGTTCTGATAGGGCAGTTGAACATGTTTCCTGTTTGTAAATGGAGCCTATTCCTTGGGAAAGATCTGTCTTGTGACACAGCTCTGCCACGGAGTCCCTCAGCCTGACCACTTCTCAAGCTCTGCCATGTTTGCTGCCTGGGGATTGGAATGACTTGAGGAAGTCCTCCTCGTGCTGGGAGCTAATCAGGAAAGGAATGCCCCTCAAGCTGACTTTGGGACCTGTGCTTGCAAACGGGGGTGGGTGGTGGGTCGGAGGCATTAAACTGCAAAACCACCAGCTACTATGCAAATGCTCAGTGAAGGGTGGCTTTGGTCCTGATAACTCCTGATGCTTTTTCCTGGAATTGGGGTTAGCCACCTGTGGTAGAAAGGCCAAATCAAAGAACAGTTATTTTGGATATAGCTATAATAAAGCCAATTTGTTTTCCCATTACCTCCAACTCCTCTGTTCTGAGGGCAGTTAGTTACGTGACCTGAGAAGCTGACAGGCTTACTATGGAAACCTGTTCAGAAGATTTTTACCAATTGCTTTATGTCAAAATGCAATAAATACAAATGCAGTAGTGCTTTAAACAGGGAACAGCAGACACAGACATCTGAAGTCTAGACTTGCCACCAATGCAGAGTTCATTCAAATATGCTGCACACAGTGCAGCTTACTTCATGTATTCTCAACATAACTAACTGTTGAGGAAACTGAAAGGCGTGTCTGTCTTAAACCACAAAATCAAACTCACTTGTTAGCACATTTGTCCAGTACTTAGAAAACCAAAGGAAGGCAAATAATACCTCTCATGGTGAATGCACAGGTTCTTCCATCTTCAATTCACAATGCCAACTTTTCTAAATATCTAATGGATTTGTAGCCAGTACCACAGGACAAAAAGAAAAAGGTAAGAATTAAAATTCATCAGTGATTGGGGTGTATCTCAGTGATAGAGAGTGTGCTTAGCATGTGTAGGGCTTTGGGTTTAGTCCTCAGCATGGAAAGCTGGAGAAGATGATACAGGGAATTCAGTATATCTAATAAAATGAGTGAACTTTTTGCACAAGCCTCCCCAAGTGTTAGGATCATAGGATAATAGTGTCAGGAGAATCTTAGGAATATACTTGACAAGAGTCTGAAACTCAGTGAAAACTAAATACACTGCTGAGAGAAATTAACAAAAACAAGTGGGAACAGGGGTGGCAGATACCATACTCATGGGTAGAAATCCTTATGAAAATCTCAGGTCTCCACCTTCAGATGCCTCACTAAGTCCAATACCGTTGTTTTGGCTTGTGGTAGGGACAGGGTAGAAGTTCATGAAAAATGGATTCAAAAATTTTAGTTGCATCAGACCTACAAAATAAGACATCACAGTTGTTGAGATATTGTTGAAGTTAGAGTGATTTTGGCATAAAGACAGACAAGTCTGGAACTGTGCCTTCTAGAAGTAGACCTATGCTTATCTGATGGTTTGACTTTTGACAAAGGCAGAAGGGCAGTTCAGATTGGGGGACAGGCATTGCTCACATGCTCTCAGAAAGTTCTAGATATATTAAAAACTTCCAGCTCTTTCTCATAAGGAATGCTAGATTTAACTCATATTTGATTGAGGGATTGACATTAAAGTTAAAAATAAGACTAAAGGAGAACGGGGCTAGGATAGCTTAATGGGAAAGGCACTTGCCACCAAGCTTGACCTGAGTTTGAGAAATGGGACCTAGATAATGAAAGAACACTGACTTCTGCAAGTTGTCCTTTGACCTCTACATGTGTACTGTGGCATGTGTGCACCTCCTCCCATTACATACATAAGTGAACCCTACTACCACCTTCAACAAAAAGTATTTTCCAGAGATTTCTTATTAATATAAAATTTTTGAACTTTTATATATAGAATATAGAAAAGGACTAATAGATGCAAAAATTCACAACTTTTGTTTTTTAAAATCAGCACTGTTTCTGTTTTTATCCATCCTGGGGAGGTATGGTACACCTACACATGCATACACACAGAGTTTTGTTACCCAGAAGAACCCTAATATGTCTTCCTTATCTTGTCATTCAAACATGTTGGTACTTGGTGTACCAACACCAAGTACACCACTAACACTTTCTCTAATTATATCATAACTGCAGTGAGTGGGATATAAAAGTTATCCATTTTATATATAAGTTCATAGAACATTTGCTTGTAATTGAACTAGTAAGCCAGTTCAAGACTCTTCTCACCCAAGTGTCTGCATCTATCCTTCACATAATAGGAGGATGTCCAGGACACTAAAACACAGGAATGGTGGTCATAGCTATAAAGACAAAGACCAAGGCTAGATGGGGAAGTCTCTAACAGAAGACTCTTAACATTACATTTGGAATTCTGGGCAGGAGCGATGGCTCAGGGTAAAGACTATAGTCTGCTAAACCTGCTGACCCCTGGAACCCCATGGTGGAAGGGGAGAACCAACTCTCAAAAGTTGTCCTCTGATGTCCACAGTGGTATGAGTATGTACAGAAGTGTATAAAATATAACTCAGAATTTGGAACTTTATGGTCTAGGTGTATTTTAGGAGATGATGTTTGTTTCATTTTGCCAAAAAGGTTGCAATGTGAGGGTATTTTTTTTCAGTCTATTTTGTTGGAACAAATAGGTCAAGCAGAATGATTTATTATTTTTTTTAAAAGTTCTTGTTTTCATGTGTTTGAGTGAGTTCATGTGTATCACATGCCTACAAGTCCATGTGGGTCAGAAGAGGGCATTGAATACCCTGGAACTGAAAGCGGTTGTGGTTGTGAGCCACTATGTAGATGCTGGGAATCCTCTACAAAAGAATCCAGTCCTCTTAAGTCACCTCTCCAGCCCCTTTTAAATGTAATTTTATTGTTTTTTTAAGCTTCTTAAAGGTTAAAAAGTTATTTTCATGCAGCATATTCTGGTGATAGTTTCTTCTCCTATATCTGCCCTTATATCTTCCCCACCTCTGTACCCTTTAACTCCATACCTTCTTTCTCTTTCAAGAAAACAAGCAGATAAAAAAGACAACGATAAAACAAAGTGACCAAACAACAGCAGTAGCAACAAACTAAGAGCATCTCTCTCTCTCTGTCTCTCTCTCTCTCTCTCTGTCTCTCTCTCTCTCTCTCTGTCTCTGTCTCTCTCTCTCTGTCTCTCTCTGTCTCTCTGTCTCTCTGTCTCTGTCTCTCTCTGTCTCTCTCTCTCTCTGTCTCTCTCTCTCTCTCTGTCTCTCTCTCTGTCTCTCTCTGTCTCTCTGTCTCTCTCTCTCTGTCTCTCTCTCTCTCTCTGTCTCTCTCTCTCTCTCTCTCACACATACACCAAAATTGTAAAGCATATATACAAAAGATCAGTAGTTTTTTTTTAAAGGCCCAAACAAAGCAATGTGAGATAAAAAAAGAAAAAAAAATACCTTTGAGTTCTTATTATGTTGGCCATAGTTGGACATGGAGTCTGTCCTAAATTGTACCCAGTGAGACTTGGAGAAACTAATTTTTTCCTTTGTGAGTTGCTGATAATTGGATACAGCTTCTTGGTTGGGAATGTGAGCTCATGTCTACTTCCCTGTCCTATTAGTGCTGGGACCCCCATCTGGTTTGGATCTATGCAGGCCCAATGCATACTGCTACTATCTCTGAGTTCATCTGTGTGGCAGTCCTGTTGTGATTGGAAGACACTGTTTCCTTGATGACTTCCATTTTCTCTGGCCCTTATCATCTTTCCACCTCCTCTTCTGTATAGCTCCCGGAATCCTGAGGGGAGGTCTTTGATGAAATCCCATTTAGGACTAAATGTCCCAAGGTCTCTCATTCTGCACATTGTCCAGTTGTGGTTGTCCCCATTACTTCCCATCTACTGCAGGAGGAAGCTTCTTTGATGATAGCTGGTTTAGACTCATCTGTGGGTATAGCAGAATGTCTTAAAGATTTATTTTATGTTACTTTAGCAAAACAACAAACAGTATTCAGTTTTCTTCTAGGTCCATGGCCTATCTAACCTCAGATTTTTGACCATCCAAGCAATGTTGGAGACAGATTCCATCTTGGAGTGGGCCTTAAATCTCATAATAGTTACTCCCATGAAATTTGTGCCACTAGTGCACCAGCATATGCAGGCAGCTTACCATTATAGATAAAAGGGTTTGTAGCAGGGCTTATACTTATCTTTCTTTAGCATACAGAGCCTGTTCCAGTACCATGAGTCAGTAGGGGTGATGTCTTTAAGTAGGCACCAGATTGACTTTTGTATTTAATGAGATACATAGTGTTATCTAAGTGAAATAATTTTTAAATGCCTTTTTTTATAAGTTTGCATTTGCTGTCAGTGAATTTTCAGTAGCTGTCAGAACAAAAGAGCTCTTGAGCTGTCTGGAAGTCTTGAAAGACCAGCATAGTCATACAGAGCATGGTGGTTATTTTATTTTTTAGAATTGTTTTATTTATTTACATTCCAGTCATTGTCCCCCTTCTTTCCCCCTTTCCACAGTTCTTTGCCTCGTTCTTCCCCTTGCCTCAGAGAGGATGTGCCCCGCCCCCCTCCCCAAACCAAACCTCCTCCTTCCCTGAGGCCTCAAGTCTTTTTTTTTTAACTTTTTTTTTTATTTTCTAAGTTTTTTTTATTTACATTCCAAATCATTTCCCCTTTCCCATTTCCTCCCTCTTTTGAGGATTAAGTGCATCTTCTCCCACTGAAGCCAGACCAGACAGTCCTCTGTTACATATGTGCCAGGGACCTTAGATGTGGATGCTCTTGGTTGGTGGCTCAGTATCTGGGAGCTTTCTGGGGTCTGGGTTAGTTGAAACTGCTGGTCTTCCTATGGGGTCAGTCTCCCTTCAGCTTCTTCAATCCTTCCCCTAGTGCAAGCATAGGAGTCCCTGACTTCAGTCAGAGAGAGAGACAGAGACTTCAGGAGGAGTATTGGGTGTTTCTGCTTCTGTCTCAGTCAACTGCTGGTAGGGACTCTCAGAGGACAGCCATGCCAGGCTCCCATCTGTAAGTACATCATAGCATAGTAATGTCAGGCCTTGGTGTCCCCCCATGAGATGGGTCCCTAGTTGGGCTGGTCATTGGACCACCTTTCCTTCAGTCTCTTCTCCATTTTTGTCTCTGCAGTTCTTTTAGGAACAATTCTGGGTCAGGAATTTTGATTGTGGGTTGTTAACCAAGTCCCTCCACTTGAAGCCCTATTTATCTTATGTACTTGAGCTGGATTCTTTGAGTTCCTTTTCCCCAATGTTGGGCATTTTAGCTAAGATCACCCCCCTTTGGGTTCTGAGAGTCTCCTACCTCCTGGGTCTCTGGTACTTCCTAGAGTGTCCCCCCACCTCCCATCCTCCAAGGCTGCTTATTTCCATCCATTCTTTTGGCTCTCTGGGCTTCTATCCCCTTACCCCCATATCTGATCTTGTTCCCCTTCTTCCCGCCCCCACCCAAGTTTCTCCCTCCCTCTGCCTCCCATGATTATTTCCTTCCCACTTCTGAGTGGGATTGAAGCCTCCTCACTTGGACATTTCTGCTTGTTACACTTCTTACAGTCTGTAGGTTGTATCCTAGGTATTCTGTACTTTTGGGCTAATATCCACTTAATACGAGTACATAGCATGCATGTCCTTTTGGGTCTGAGTTACCTTATTCAGGATATTTTATAGTTCCATCCATTTGCCTACAAAATTCATGATGTACTCATTTTTAATAGCTGAATAGTCTTTCATTGTGTAAATGTACCACATTTTCTGTATCCATTCTTTAGTTGAGGGACACCTGGATTGTTTCTAGCTTCTGGCTATTACAAATAAGGCTGCTATGAACATGGTGGAGCCCGTATCCTTGTGGTATTGTGGGGTATATTTGGGTATATGCTCAAGAGTGGTATAGCTGGGTCTTTAGGTAGAACTATTTCCAATTTTCTGAGGAACCACCAGATTGATGTTCAGACTGGTTGTACCAGTTTGCAATTCTGTCAGCTATGGAGGAGTGTACCTTTTTCTCCACATTCTCACCAGCATGTGCTGCCACTTGAGTTTTTGATCTTAGTCATTCTGATTTGGTGTGAGGTGGAATCTCAGAGTCATTTTGATTTGCATTTCTCTGATGTCTAAGGACTTTGAACATTTCTTTGAGTGATTCTTGGCCAGTTGAGATTCTTCTATTGTAAATTCTCTGTTTAGCACTGTACCTGGGTTTTTTTTTTAAATTAGATATTTGTTTTATTTACATTTCAAATGCTATCCCCTTTCCCTGTTACCCCTCTGAAAATCCCCTAACCCATGCCCCCTCCACCTGCTCATCCCCCTCCCCCAATTTCCTGACTTGCATTCCCCTATTCTGGGGAATCGAGCCTTCACAGCACCCATGGTCTCTCCTCTTATTAATGTCTGAAATGGTCATCTTCTGCTACACATGTACCTGGGGCCATGGGTCCTTCTATGTTTACTGTTTGCTTGGTGGTTTAGTACTGGTTGGTATACACACTCACACACACATACACACACACACATACACACACACACATACACACACACACATACACACACACATACATACACACACATACACACATACACACGCACACACATACACACACACACATAAATTGAAAAAAGTCTAGTGGTAACATTTTATTGAACAGTTTCCACTTTCTTTTTTTTTTATTTTCTATATTTTTTATTTACATTCCCAATGATTTCCCCTTTCCAGGTTCCCCCCTCCCCAAAACTCCCATAAGCCCTCTTCCCTTCCCCTGTTCCCCAGTCAACCCCCTCCTGGTTGGTATATATTATTGTTCCTCCTGCAGGGCTGCAAACCTCTTCAGCTCCTTGGGTCCTTTCTCTAGCTGCTCCATTGGGGACCCTATGTTCATTCTATTGGTTGGCTGTGATCCATGGGTATTTTGATCCACTTTCCAATAAGGATCAAAGTATCCACACTTTGGTCTTCCTTCTTCTTGAGCTTCATGTGGTCTGTGAGTTGTATCTTGGGTATTCCGAGCTTTTGAGTTAATATCCACTTATCAGCGAGTGCATACCATGTGTGTTCTTTTGAGATTAGGTTACCTTACTCAGGATGATATTTTCTAGCTCCATCCATTTGCCTAAGAATTTCATGAATTCATTGTTTTTAATAGCTGAGTAGTACTCCATTGTGTAAATGCACCACATTTTCTGTATCCATTTCTCTGTTGAGGGACATTTGGGTTCTTTCCAGCTTCTGGCTATTATAAATAAGGTTGCTATGAACATAGTGGAGCATATGTCTTTATTACATGTTTGTACCCCATTTTTTAATTGGATTATTTGGGTTTTTGGAGGTTAACTTCTTGAGTTCTTTATATATTTTGAATATTACTTCTCTGTTGGATGTAAGATTAATGATTTTTCACTCCTCAAACTATTCCACAAAATAGAAAAAGAAGGAACGCAACTTAATTCATTCTATGAAGCCACAGTTACTCAGATACCTAAACCACACAAAGACCCAACAAAAAAAGAGAACTTCAGACCAATCTCACTTATGAATATTGGTGCAAAAATACTCAAAATTCTCACAAACAGAATCCAAGAACACATCAAAACCATTATTCACCACGATCAAGTAGGCTTCATCCCAAAAATGATGGGATGGTTCAATATACGGAAATCCATCAATTAATCCACTTTATCAACAAACTCAAGAAAAAATTCACATGGTTATCTCATTAGATGCTGAACAAAGTCTTTGGTGAAATACAAACCTGTCATGTGAAAAGTCTTGGAGAGATCAGGAATTCATGGCACATACCTAACCATAATAAAAGCAATATATAGCAAACCAACAGCCAACATCAAATTAAGCGGAGAGAAACTAGAAGCAATCCCACTAAAATCAGGGACAAGAAAAGATTGCCCGCTCTCCCTATCTATTCAATATAGGTAGCACTTGAAGTTTTAGCTAGAACAATTAGACAACGAAAGGAAATCAAGGAGATACAAATCAGAAAGGAAGAAAGTCAAAGTATCACTGTTTGCAGATGATATACATAAGTGAACCCCAAAAATTCACTAGAGAATTACAGCTGATAAACAACTTCAGCAAACTGGCAGGATATAAAATTAACTCAAACAAATTATTAGCCTTCCTTTATACAGATAAGCAGGCTGAGAAAGAAATTAGGGAAACAATGCCCTTCACAATAGCCACAAATAATATAAAATATCTTGGTGTAACTCTTACCAAGCAAGTCAAAGATCTGTACAACATGAAATTCAGATCCCTGAAAAAAGAAATTGAAAAAGACCTCAGAAGCTGGAAAGATCTCCCATACTCATGGATTGGTAGGATTAACATAGTGAAAATGGCCATCTTACCAAAAGGAATCTACAGATCCAGTGCAATCCCTATCAAAATTCCAACACAATTCTTTGGAGACATGGTGATTATTTTAAACTACTTTGTTTCTAAAGAAAGTAATATTCCCAAATGTAACAATAAATACATTAAGTTGGGCTAATTTAATCAAAATTTGTGCGCCTGTACTACTAAATTAATTGCTTTCTCCTTCCTCCCTTTGATTTTCTGCCTCATCCTCCAAACATGGGAGATAAGTGCATCTCAGCTGCCTTGGGTCTCCCTCTGGTGTCACTAGAATTTTATGGACTTCCTTCAGTCCTTAAATCTGGGGTAGCACTCTGACCTTCAGGATATTAAAGGTTCTGTCATGTACTTTCCCCAGTGAGGTGCACTTAAGAGTATGTTACTTGTCTGGCAGTGGTGGCACATGCCTTTAATCCCTGTGCTTAGGAGGGCAAAGGGAGGCAGATGTCTGTGAATATGAGATTTTTTGTTTGTTTGTTTGTTTGTTTTGTTTTCCCTCCCCTCAGAGACAGGACTGCTTTGTGTAGTCATACGGACTAGGCTGGCCTTGAACTCAGAGGTCTACCTGCTTTATTCTCCCAAGTGCTAAGATTAAAGGCGTGCACCACCACCACCACCACCTGGCATGAAATAGCTGGTGAGCAAGTGATTGATTGCAGCTTTCTGATGACTTCTTAGTGACCAAATGCTAAAGCACCCAGGACTTCTAGTCTACAGTGTGCTAGATAGTGTCCCCTGAATTGTCTCCTTTCTTAGACTACCTCTATAGTCTTAATCCGGAAGATGGTCCTGTGTGGACATCTGTGTAAATCCAGAGTTTTCTCAGGAATTTTCTTTCTTGCACCGCAGGTACAGGGGAATAGGCTATGTTTATCTCCTGTCAATTCTTCCTCCAGTGAGAACTTCATCTCCATGCAGAATAAAAGCCTATATTCCCCAGTCTTGCTTTATTGGTTCCAGTGTGGTACTCTTACCAACTCACTCTGTTGAGTTCCTAGTATGCAATGCTTTCTCTGATTAACCATGTATAGGTGGCTGAAGAATGACATATTTCCCCTTTCTGTTTCCCCACATCCCTCCTCTCCCCACATTTTAAGACAGTCTTCTTCTGTAGTTTAGAGCTGATCTTGAAGTTCCAGCAAACCTCTCATCTCTAGCTTCTGGATTGAAAGGATTATAAATGCATACTGCACCACACCTGGCTATAGATATTTTTGTTTTTATTTTCATCATGCTCCTCAAAGAAGCCTCTGCATGCTCATGTTGCTTAGCTGGTCATTTTCTATACTCTGTTTCTTTTTTAATTTTATTTTTTACTTATTCACTTTACATCCCGCTCACTGCCTCCTTCCTGGTCACCCCCTCCCACAATCCTACTCCTATCCCCTCTCCCCTTCTCATTTTCTATATTCTTAACAATTCCATAAGTACAGCTGTATTTAGGTGCTGAGTGTGTTAAAGAGACATGTATGCAGCCCCACAAGACAAAATGGGAAGTTAGGTGTTTGAGTGAGTTTTTTTTTATGTGTTAATTACCAAAGCCTATCCTAGGAACTGGCATGAGGAGTGTTTCTTAAAATGAACCTACCTATAAAGATTGAACTTCAATGTAATGGCATTCCACCAAGAATCTGAGAATCTAGCTGAATATTTGTAATACCCTACTAATGTTTTTGGGAATTATATTGTTAAATGGATGGAACTAGAAAATGTTATATTTAGTGAGGTAACTCAGACCCAGGAAAGCAAACTTCACATGAACTTCACTTTTTTATTTGTGTATTTTAGCTTTGAATCTGCAGATGTGAGCATATAACCTAGAGTAGCTACAGAAACCAGGGAAGTAAAAAGGGACCATGTAGGGTAAGGGAGGAGCTCTAGAGAGGGGGATAGTAAGATGTTGGGTGTTGTGGTGACTGTTCTTGGTTGTCAACTTGACTACATACATCTGGAATTAGCTAAAACCCAAGCTGCTGAGTACCTGTGAGGGATTTTTCTTGATTGGATCATTTCAGGTGGGAAGCCACACCTTGACATCTGGGCTACAGGTTCTGGTGGCAGCCTAAATAAAGGACATAGAAGGGAGTGCTTGTTCTTTGCTTACTTGCCCTCTCACTGGGAAGTTCACTTCTCCACTGGTATCAGAGCCTATTTCTTTGGTTCTGGCACGTACTGAAGACCAGCTGAGACATCCCAGCCTCATAGACTGAACAGCTATTACTATTAGATTCTTGGACTCTCCCCAGTCAGGAGACAGTCATTTTTGGAATAGTCAGACTACAGCCTGGGTAATCATTCCAATAAATTTGTCTCAGTGAGTGAGTGTGTGTGTGTGTGTGTGTGTGTGTGTGTGTGTGTGTGTGTGTGTGTGTGCATTCAGTTCAGTTTCTTTGTAGAACCCCAATACAGGTGCTTTAAAGGGGAAATGGGAAAAAAACAGGGCAGGGAAACTTTTAGTGGGGGGCAATATAGAGTGGAAAGAGGAAGATAGAGTGGAAAGAGGAAGATAGAGTGGAAAGAGGAATATAGAGTGGAAAGAGGAATATAGAGTGGAAAGAGGAAGATAGAGTGGAAAGAGGAATATAGAGTGGAAAGAGGAATATAGAGTGGAAAGAGGAAGATAGAGTGGAAAGAGGAATATAGAGTGGAAAGAGGAATATAGAGTGGAAAGAGGCAATATAGGGTGGAAAGAGGAATTAAAAAAAAAGCCACCAAGGATGATTGAACAAGGCACAGGGAAACATTGTTTCTTTAAAATACATATATAAATGTATGTGTATACATACATATAGTTTAAGTGGAGTTTTTCTATGTAGGGTGATAAGGCTGTGTTGGGCCAGTGTGACTATCTTAAGATTAGTAGCCATCTTATTACAAGGTCAAAATAAATTAATTCCTATTTTCTGTAAAACTTGGGTTTGACCAGGTCTTGACTCATTTTGTGATATTTGCCATGTTCTATACCCATGCTCTATACCCTGACCACCACTCTGATAAAATGTTTTGTCAAATGAGCTCCAGTCTCTAGGCTAATCCCCAACAAGACCAGCAGTTCCAGGTTACACCCTCAATAAGACCAGTGTCTCCTCCAGGTTATTCCCCTAACAAATTTACACCCCCAGGTTATAAGCCCATCCCCTGCCTAATGACCACCAATTTGAGGGGAACAGAAATTAAGTTTATGATATGGCTCCTAGCACCAGCCAATTATGTTAAAGGCCACAGTAGCTTTCCAATTAGATGCTTGCACATGTACTCCCTACTTGCTTACTATAAAGCCTTGCCCAGGTAGACATTCAGGGCTCCCACACCACCCAACCGTCCTGTGTGATGGTGGTGCACTGTTGGGGGGGACGGGGAGGGGAGAGCTAGCTTGAATAGAATAAAGACCCTGCTGTGAGTTGCATCAGATCGGCTCCTGTCTGTGTTTTTGGGGATCATTAACATTTCCTTGGCACAACACCTCTATCTGCTAACCTAGGCCTTGTCTAGCTTCTAGCCTCTGTACAATTTAATCTAGGCCTAGAATGTTTTCAGCCTCTGAGACTTGTGCTGAATAAGCTCATCCTTTCTAGTTCTTTCTGAGCTCTGGCTGGCCAGTTCAACTCAGCTGTTCTGGCTCAAATTCCTCTCCAAGTTGACTGATTTAACCTAACTTCTCTCAGTTTCTTACTGAATTGCTCAGCATTGGCCGCATGCTAACTTTGGCAATATGCCATAAAGCAATATGAACAAGCAAGGACCAGAGAGCTGCTTTATTTAGATCGCCACAGGTAAGGTCTTTGCCAAAAGAGTCACTCTTTATTTTTCTTTATTTTTTTCTTGGATATTTTCTTTATTTACATTTCAAATGTTATCCCCTTTCCCAGGTTCCCCCCAGAACTCCCCCATCCCATCTCCCCTGCTTCTATAAGGGTGTTCCCCCACCACCCACCCACTCCTGCCTCCCTGCCCTGGCATTCCCCTACACTGGGGCATCTAGCCTTCCTAGGACCAAGGGCCTCTCCTCCCATTGATGCCTGACAAGGTCATCCTCTGCTACATATGTGGCTGGAGCTATGGGTCCTTCCATGTGTACTCCTTGATGTGGCTTAGTCCCTAGGAGCTCTTGGGGGTCTGATTGGTTGATATTGTTGTTCTTCCTATGGGGTTGCAAACCCCTTCAGTTCCTTCAGTCCTTTCTCTAACTCCTCCATTGAGGACCCCATGCTCAGTCCAATGGTTGGCTGCGAGCATCCACCTCTGTACTTGTCAGGCTCTGGCAGAGGCTCTCAGGAGACAGCTATATCAGGCTTCTGTCAGCAAGTGCTTGTTGGCATCTACAATAGTGTCTGGGTTTGGAGACAGTATATGGGGTGGATCCCCAGGTAGGGCAGTCTCTAGATGGTCTTTCCTTCAGTCTCTGCTCCACACTTTGTCTCTGTATCTCCTCCTGTGGGTATTTTGTCCCCACTTCTAAGAAGGACTGAAGCACCCACATTTTGGTCTTCCTTCTCCTTGAGCTTCATGTGGTCTGTGAATTGTATCTTCGGTATTCCGAGTTTTGGGCCAATATCCACTAATCAGTAAGTGCATACCATTTATGTTCTTTTGTGATTGGGTTACCTCACTCAGGATGATAGTTTCTAGTTCCACCCATTTGCCTAAGAATTTCTTGAATTCATTGTTTTTAATAGCTGAGTAGTACTCCATTGTGTAAATGTACCACATTTTCTTTATTCATTCCTCTGTTGAAGGACATCTGGGTTGTTTCCAGCTTCTGGTTATTATAAATAAGGTTGCTATGAATATATTGGAGCATGTGTCCTTGTTACATGTTGGAGCATCTTCTGGGAATATGCCCAGAAGTGGTATAGTTTGAGCATCTGCATCTGTATTGGTCAGGCTCTGGAAGAGCCTCTCAGGGGGCACTATACCAGGCTTCTGTGAATAAGTGCTTCTTGGCATAAACAATATTGACTGGGTTTGGTGTCTGACTATGTCAACCGGTTCTCCAGCTCAGGATCGAGGATTAAAAGAAAGAGACAATTAGACAAAACTGCAGCATGACCCCAGTCAATTTTGAGACTGAAGGTGGGTTTAATAATTCCCAATCCACTTTTATACCATTTTAATTACATGCAGGTATTAAGATTGATAGTAGTACAATGAGGAACAAGCAAGACAGTAAATATAAAATAGTCAAGGCAATAAGCAAAGTCCTGTGACAGTGGTTTTCAAGGACTTGTCAGAATGACCAAAATACCTGAGCCAACTTCCTTGTACAAGCCCAAAATCTTGCCTGAAGCCTGCTTCTTTTGTTCCACCCTAAGATTAAAATTCCTGCCTTAACTTACTTCCCTATTATAGCCTAACATCAGATTCTTGCCTAAACTTAACTTCCCTATCATGCCCTAATGTCAGATTCCTGCTTGAGTTTACTCCCTTGTCATTGCCTGAAGCCCATTTCCTTGTCTTTGGTCAATGTCAAGCTCCTGCCAGGTGTCACAGCACCCCAATAAAGCTCTCTGCAATACAGGTGTCTGCAGATGGGATGGATTCCTAGATGGGGCAGTCTATGGATGGCCTTTCCTTCAGTCTCTGCTCTTCTCTTTGTCCCTGCATTTCCTTTAGACAGGAACAATCCTGGGTTAATATTTTTGAGACGGGTGGGTGGACCCATCCCTCAACCATGGGCCATGTCTAACCACTGGATATGGTTTCTACAGGTTCTCTATCTCCTTCATTGTGTATTTCTGCTAATGTCATCCTTGTTGGGTCCTGGGAGCCTCTTGCTTTCTTGGCATCTGGAACTTTCTAGTGGCTACCCCCAGTTCCTCATCCCCCACTCCTATACACCTCCATTGAGTTTCCTGACCCATCTCCTCCCACACCTGATCCTGCCCCCACTTTTCCATCCCCTCCTCTCTCCTCTCAGATCCCTCCTTTCTTCCTTCCCTCCTTCCTTCCTTCCCTCCCTCCTTCCCTTCCTCCCTTCCTCCCTCCCCCATTTCCTCCCTCCCTCTACCTTCCATGATTATTTTGTCCCCCTCCCACCCTTTTAAGCAGGACTGAAGCATCCACACTTTTGTCTTCCTTCTTGTGCTTCATATGGTCTATGAGTTGTATCCTAGGTATTCTGAGCTTTTTGGCTAATATCTACTTATCAGTGAGTACATACCATGTGTCTTCTTTTGTGATTGGGTTACCTTACTCAGGATGATAGTTTCTAGTTCCATTCATTTGCCTGTGAATTTCATGAAGTCATTGTTTTTAATAGCAGAGTAGTACTCCATTATGTAAATGTACCATATTTTCTGTATCCATTCCCTGTTGAAGGACATCTGGGTTGTTCCCAGCTTCTGGCTATTATAGATAATGTTGCTATGAACATGTTGGAGCATGTGTCCTTGTTACATGTTAAAGCATCTTTTGGGTATGTGCCCAGGAGTGGTATAGTGGGTCCTCAGGTAGAACTATTTCCAATATTCTAAGGAACCGCCAGACTGATTTCCAGAGTGGTTATACCAGCTTGCAATTCCACCAGCAGTGGAGGGGTATACCTCTTTCTCCACATCCTCTCCAGCATCTGCTGTCATCTGAGTTTTTGATCTTAGCCATTCTGATTGGTGTGAGGTGGAATATCAGGGTTGTTTTGATTTGCATTTTCCTGATGCCTAAGGAACGTTTCTTTTTCTTCTCTGAAAATGTAGTTTATTTTTTATTGGATATTTTCTTTATTTACATTTCAAATGTTATCTCCTTTCCCGGCCCGGTTTCCCTCCAGGAAACCCTCTATCCCATCCACCCTCCCTCTGCTTCAGTGAGAGTATTTCCCAACCCACCCATCCACTCCCACCAGCTCAGACCCTGAATCTTTCTTTAGGTGCTTCTTGGCTATTGGAGATTTCCCAGTTGAGAATTCTTTGTTTAGCTTTGTACCCCATTTTTAAATAGGGTTATTTAGTTCTCTGGAGTCTAACTTGAATTCTTTGTATATATTGGATATTAGCCCTCAATCGGATGTAGAGTTGGTAAAGAATTTTTTTTCCCAATCTGTAGGTTGTTATTTTGTCCTATTGACAGTGCCCTTTGCCTTACAGAAACTTTTCAATTTTATGAGACCCCATTTGTCTATAGTTGATCTTAGAGCCTGAACCTGGTGTTCTTTGCAGGAAAATTTCCCCTATGCCAATGTGCTTGAGGCTTTTTCCCACTTTCTCTTCTATTAGGTTCAGTGTATCTGGTTTTATGTGGAGGTCCTGGATCCACTTGGACTTGTGCTTTGTATAGGGAGATGAAAATGAAAATGGATTAATTGTATTCTTCTACATGGAGACCGCCAGTTGAAGCAGCCTCATTTATTGAAAATGCTATTTCTTTTCCATTGTATGGTTTTGGCTTCTTTGTTAAAGATCAGGATGATAGTTTCTAGCTCCATCCATTTGCCTAAAAATTTCATGAATTCATTGTTTTTAATAGCTGAGTAGTACTCCATTGTGTAAATGTACCACATTTTCTGTATCCATTTCTCTGTTGAGGGACATCTGGGTTGTTTCCAGCTTCTGGTTATTATAAATAAGGCTGCTATGAACATAGGGGAGCATGTGTCCTTATTACCTGTTGGAGCATCTTCTGGGTAGATGACCAGTAGTGGTACAGCTGGGTCCTCTGGTAGTACTATGTTCAATTTTCTGAGGAGCCGCCAAACTCTGTGATCTTGGTGTGACCAAGCTCCTGGGATCCTGTAATCCTGTGATCTTGGTCATGTTAGAGTGCCTCGGAGTTGAGCTTTGTCTGGGTGTTTTGGGATTGGCTGCAGAATTTGTTCCCAAGGTCTGCTCAGGGAACCTGCCCAGATTGGAAGAGTCTCTCTTTAATTTCTTTTTCTTTCTTTCTTTCTTTCTTTCTTTCTTTCTTTCTTTCTTTCTTTCTTTCTTTCTTTCTTTCTTTCTTTCTTTTTCTTTTTCTTTTTTTTTTTTTTTGAGACAGGGTTTCTCTGTGTAGCCCTGGCTGTCCCGGAACTCTCTCTGTAGACTGAGCTGGCCTCGAAGTCAGAAATCCGTCTGCCTCTGCCTCCCAGGTGCTGGGTTTAAAGGCATGTGCCATTCCTGCCCAGCTCTCTTTAATTTCTTTATGAAGGCTCTCAGAGATATGAGTTTTCTTCTGTGCACTGCTTTCATTGTGTTTCATAAATTTGGGTATGTTGTGCCTTCATTTTTATTAAATTCTAAAAAGTTTTTAATTTCTTTATTTCTTCCCTGACCAACTTATCATTGAGAGTTGTTCAGCTTCCATGTGTATATAGGTTTTCTGTTGTTTTTGTTGTTATTGAAGACCAGTCTTAATCAGTGGTCATCTGACAGAATGCATGGAATTATTTCAATCTTCTTGTATCAGTTGAGGCTTGTTTTATGACCAATTATATGACCAATTTTGGAGAGGGTATCATGAGGTGCTGAGAAGAAGGTATATTCTTTTTTTTGTAGGGTGAAATGATCTGTAGATATGTTAAATCCATTTGGTTCATAACTTCTGTTAGTTTCACTGTGTCTCTGTTTAGTTTTTGTTTCCATGATCTGTCCATTGCTGAGAGTGGGGTGTTGAAGTCACCCACAGTTATTGTGTGATGTTCGTGTGTGCTTTGAGCTTTAGTAAAGTTTCTTTTATGAATGTAGGTGCCCTTGCATTTAGAGCATAGATGTTAAGAATTGAGAGTTAATCTTGGTAGATTTTTCCTTTGACCAGTGTGAAGTGTCCCTCCTAATCTTCCTACCAATAACAGCAAGTAGAACTGGTAATACTATAGCTGCTAAGATATCTGGATTTTCCAGAATTAAGTCTACATTCATTTAGAGTAAATTTTTATAGGTAATGCCTTCAAGAAAGAACCATGTTTCACATATGCTTACTTCTCTTTTTCTTTCTAAGTTGCTGCTTGTCTTCCCATATCACCTCTCATCCAAAGCTCTCCAAGTTCTCACAATATTTTATTACTCCTCTCAACTCCATGGAGAGTTCTTATCATTACTTGGTCAGAGCCTGGCACAAAACATCCAGAAAATCTGGGACATTATGAAAAGACTAATAATAATAATAATAATAATAATAATAAAAAGGGGCAGAACTCTGATGGAAAATATTTTTTTAACAAAATTATAGAAGAAAAAAATTCTAACCCAAGGAAGTACATGCCTATAAAGATACAAGAAGTTTACAGAACACCAAATAGATTGGACCAAAAAATAAAGTTCCCTCAACTCTTAATAAAACACTAAACATACAAAAGCAAAAAGTATTAAAAGTTGCAATGGGAAAAGGTCAAGAACCATATTAAGGCAGAACTATTTGAATTTTACCTTATTTCTCAATGGAGAATCTAAAAGTTAGAAAAGCCTGGACAGAGATTCTGCAGACTCTAAGAAACCACAGACAGCAGCCCAGACTATGGTATACAACAGAAACCAGGAAAGGGGATAGTATTTGAAATGTATATAAATAAAATAGCCCAAAAACCCCTTTCAATCACTATAGGTGGAAAAAACAAGATAGTCCATGAGAAAGTCAAATTTAAACAACTATCTATAAATCCAGCCCTACAAAAGGCACCAGAAAGAAAACGCCAATCCAAGAGGTTACACCCATAGTAACACAGGAAATAAATAAACAATGTCACACAAACAAAACAAAAAGAAGTTACACACACACACACACACACCACACCCTACCACAACCAACATCATTACCACCAAAATAACAGGAAATAACAATTATTGGTCACTAATCTCTCTGTGTTGTTTTTATCAAAAATCCCACTTATTCAATTTTTGCCAAAGGAAACTCAAGAGCCAGATGCTCAGGTGAAAGCTTGCTAGCTCAGAGAGGCAGAGAGAGCACTCGGTTGGGCTGACCTTTCTCCATAAACTGACATAGCAAGTGCTCCTTCTCCACAATGTCTCAAAAAATCCTTTCAAACTGAATATCACTCCCTTCTACTTCCTGTGTGTCCATCTGTCTATCCTCTGACTTCCTCTTACACTTTGTTTTTTTTTCCCTATGTTCACTCCCTGTCAACTGATTCCTGGCTCTGTTTCTTGACCTATGGTTAATTTTATTTAATTCTGTTTACAATAAACAGAAAGTTCTTGGATTAAAGGTGTGTGTTAGGGATGAGCCACATCACAACCAAAAACAGCTTTTTCCAGTAAATAACACACTCTCAGAGTTCATGGTGTGATAAAATATCCTACAACAGCTGTCAATAACAACCAACTAATTTACCCAATAAAAAGACACAGACTAACAGAATGGATGCAAAAACAGGATCCATTCAGCTGCTGCATACAAAAAGCACACCATCAAAGATAGACATTACCTCAGTGTAAAGGCTGGAAAAAGATTTCCCAAGCAAACATTTCAAGAAGCAACTTGGTGGAACCATTCTAATAGCTAACTAATTAGACTTTCAACCAAAATTAATCAGAAGAGATGGAAAAGGACATTTCATACTTATTAAAGGAAAATCCACCAAGATGATGTTTCAATTTTTAACCTCTGTGCCCCAAATACTAGGACATCCACATTTATGTAAGAAACATTATTTGTTTTGTTTTTTGTTTTTTTTTTTTGTTTTTTTCGAGACAGGGTTTCTCTGTGTAGCCCTGGCTGTCCTGGAACTCACTGTGTAGATCAGGCTGGCCTCGAACTCAGAAATCCTCCTGCCTCTGCCTCCCAAGTGCTGGGATTAAAGGCGTGCGCCACCACCGCCCGGCTTGTAAGAAACATTATTAAAGCTTAGGTCACACATTAATAGTGGGAGACTTCAATACCACACTTTCACTAATAGACAGGTCATCCAGAAAAAGACTAAACAGAGAAATAATGGAGCTGGCAGATGCTATGAACCAAATGGACCTAACATGTCTACAGAACACCTCACCAAACACAAAAGAACATACCTTCTTCTCAGTACCTCACAGAATTTTCTCTAAAATTGACCACACACTTGTTCATGAAGGAGGTCTCAACAGATACAAGAAAATTGGAAAAAAACCCTTTATCAAGATTAAATCTGAATTTCAACAACAGGAACAGCAGAAAGTCTACAAACTCTTGGAAACTGAACAACTCTCTACTGAATGACTAACTGGTTCAAGGCAGAAATGATTAAAGAAATTAAAGACTTTCTAGAATTTAGTGACACTGAATTCATAACATACCCAAATTTATGGGACACAATGAAAGTGGTACTAAGAGGAAAGTTCATAGAACCAAGTGTCTTCATAAAGAAATTAGAGAGACCTCATAGTAGAAACATATCAGCACACCTAAAAGTTCTAAAACAAAAGGAAGCATACAACCAAGAAAAGTTGATATCAGAAAAAAAATCAAACTGAGGGAACTAGTCAATAAAATAGAAAAAAAAAGACATCCGTTGAGGCCTGCCCCCTTAGCATAGCTGTAGCCATTTTGTTTCATGCCTGCCAGTCATTGATAGAAACAAAATTTGACTCAGAGCAGTGTCATGCTGACCACATACCCTGTTATCTTCTGTGTATGTTATGAGGTTTGTTAATCTTAAGAAAGTCCACAACCATAAGTTTCACTTTGGACCCATCCAATTAAAGGTCAATATGAACTGTTATGTCTAAAATAGCTTGAGTTAGGACTGACCACCGAGCAGTGCTTCCTGCACCTGCATATTATCTCATTGTGGTTTTGTGGTTTTAGCTTTTATAAGCTGACCCTGAGAAATGTACAGGGTCACAGCTCCAAGCTCTCTCAAGTCTGAAGCTGCATCTCTGATCAACCAGTCTTAGGGCATACATTCAATAAACTGTCCCCACCTGTCTGAGATCAGTGTTGTGTAGTTTGTGGGGTAACTCTGGGATCCCAACAAGAACAATACAAAGAATCAATAAAACAAAGAGTAGGTTCTTTGAGAAAATCAAAAGATAGATTAAACCCTTAGCAAAACGAAGTAAAAGACACATGGAAAGAATATCCAAATTAACAAAATTAGAAATGAAAAGGGGAATATAACAACAGGGAAATTCAAAGAATGAATTGATCATATTTTAAAAACCTGTATTCCACAAAATTGAAATGTCTTAGAGAAATTGCAATTTTTTTGGTAAATATCACTTACCAAAGTTAAATCAAGACCAGATAAACAATTTAAGTAGACGTATAACCCCTAAGGAATCAGAAACAGTCATTAAAAGTCTCCCAAGAAGAAGGAAGGAGAGGCCCCTGGTCCTGGAAAGACTTGATGCAGCAGTGTAGGGGGAATACCAGGACAGAGAAGTGGGAGGGAGTTGACTGGGGAACAGGGGGAGGGAAGAGGACTTATGGGACTTTCGGGGAGGGGGGAACCAGGAAAGGGGAAATCATTTGGAATGTAAATAAAGAATATAGAAAAAAAAGTCTCCCAACCAAAATAAACCAAGGACCAGAAGGTTTAGTGTAGAATTCTACCAGACTTTCTTTTTTTTTTTTTCCGAGACAGGGTTTCTCTGTGTAGCCCTGGCTGTCCTGGAACTCACTTTGTAGACCAGGCTGGCCTCGAACTCAGAAATCCTCCTGCCTCTGCCTCCCAAGTGCTGGGATTAAAGGCGTGCGCCACCACCGCCCGGCTCTACCAGACTTTCAAAGAAGAGCTAATCCCAACCCACCTTAAATTACTCCACAAAACAGAAATGGAACATTGCCAGACTTATTAAATGAGGCTACAGTCACCCTGATACCTAAACCACACAAAGATTCAACAACAACAACAACAACAAAAGAGAATTATAGACCAGTTTTCCTCATGAACATAGATGAAAAAAATACTCAACAAAATATTTGCAAACTGAGTCCAAGAACCCATCAAAAAGATCACCCATCAAGGTCTTCATTCAGAGATGCAGGAATGGTTCAAGATATGAAAATCTGTTAATGTATTTCATCATATAAACTAGCTGAAAACAAACAAATACACACATGATCATCTCATAGATGCTTAAAAAGCCTTTGACAAAATCCAACATCCCTTCATGATATAAGTCTTTGAGAGATCAGGAATTACAAGGGACATACCTAAACATAATAAATGCAATTTAGAGAAAGCCTACAGCCAACTCTAAATTAAATGGAAACTCAAAAAGCAGTTCCACTAAAATCAGGAATAAGACAAGGCTGCCCTCTTTTTCCATATCTATTCTTTTTATTTTATTGTTGAAGATGTTTATTTTTTTAACTGTATTGTTCTAATTGCCCTACTGGGCAGGGTAATGATAGCCTACAACAGTTTAATATGCAGTTCAAAATAATTAGAAGAACATAAATGTTTCCAATACATAGACATGATAAACATATGAGAGGATAGAAAAATGTGGATATGTGTTTGGATCCTTATATGTATAAGTATACAAGTATTATGTTGAACCTAGAAATATGTCAGTGTTATCTGTAAATTAAAAACATATTACTTTTCAAGCAAGACATAAGTCTCATTTTGATGTCTTTAATTTCAAATCCATCAAATCCTACGAATCTTCTGGGGAAACGCTATCTATGAAGTCATCAAAGCGCATTGGGTATTTTCTTGACTTGCCTGCTATATGCTGCAGTATTTTACCTCTGCCAGCACTAGCTTGGTGTTTCCATAAAGTGATAAATTACAAGCCCACAACTTCGGTTGGCTTGTTTAACAAATAAAACCTCACTTTGTCTAGTTAAATTTTAGCTTCAGATAAATAAGAAATTTTGTCATTGGTATGTCAATATATTTCTTATTCAGACCACTTTGGTCTTGACCCAGCATTGGATTTAATTGATTCGGTGTGCAGTCTGGCCATTGGTGTTTGCAGATGTTTTGAGGTGCCATGTGCATTGGCTGTGGGAAACCCCAGCGAGAACAGTGTTTACAAGTCATACTACAAATAGAAATCAACACTAGTATCTGTGAAGACACAAGTTCCCAAGTCTCTTACCTGTCTCATTCACTGGGGCAAAACTGAAAGTCATTCACAAGCTTCTTGCCTAATTCTGGCTATAGGTAGCTTGTGACTACACTCTGATAAACACCATATTAAGGCATATTAGCAAGCACTGCTATTTTCTCTCCTTTCAAATTAGCATTATAATGTTCTCATTATTGCAAACAAACAAACAAACAACCAACAATAACAACAAAACCTCACCAAAAAAACAAAACAAAACAAAAAACAAAACCAAAGTTCAGAATCCTATGTCGCAGCTGTACTGTTTGAGAATGAGCATAATCTATTTTCTTTTTTTCTTTTCTTTTAAATTTTTTATTAGATATTTGTTTTATTTACATTTCAAATGGTATCCCCTTTCTGCATTACCCCTCCGAAAATCCCCTATCCCTTCCCCCCTCCCCCTGCTCACTGCCTTCCCCCACAATTTCCTGACTTGCATTACCCTGTTCTGGGGGATTGAGCCTTCACAGCACCCATGGTCTCTCCTCTCATTGATGTCTGAAATGGTCATCTTCTGCTACATATGTAGCTGGAGCCATGGGTCCCTCCATGTGTACTCTTTGGTTGGTGGTTTAGCCCCTGGGAGCTCTGGGGGTACTAGTTGGTATATCTTATTGTTCCTCCTGCAGGACTGCAAACCTCTTCAGCTCCTTGGGTCCTTTCTCTAGCTGCTCCATTGGGGACCCTATGTTCATTCTATTAGTTGACTGTGAGCCATGGATATTTTGATCCACGTTCCAATAAGGATCAAAGTATCAACAATTTGGTCTTCCTTCATCTTGAGCTTCATTTAGTCTGTGAGTTGTATCTTGGGTGTTCTGAACTTTTGGGCTAATATCCACTTAGAGAGTGCATACCATATGTGTCCTTTTGTAATTGGGTTACCTCACTCAGGATGATAGTTTCTAGCTCCATCCATTTGCCTAAGAATTTCATGAATTCATTGTTTTTAATAGTTGAGTAGTAGTACTCCATTGTGTAAACTTACCACATTTTCTGTATCCATTCCTCTGTTGAAGGACATCTGAGATCTTTTCCAGTTTCTGGCTATTATAAATAAGACTGCTATGAACATAGTGGAGCATGTATCCTTATTAGCTGTTGGAGCATCTTCTGGGTATATGCCCAGGAGTGGTATAGCTGGGTCCTCAGGTAGTGCGATGTTCAATTTTCTAAGGAACTACCAGACTAATTTCCAGAGTAGTTTTACCAGCTTGCAATCCCACCAGCAGTGGAGGAGTGTTCCTCTTTCTCCACATCCTCTTCAGCATTTGCTGTCCCCTGAGTTTTTGATCTTGGCAATTCTGACTGGTTTGAGGTGGAATCTCAGGGTTGTTTTGATTTGCATTTCCCTGATGATTAAGGATGTTGAATATTTCTTTAGGTATTTCTCAGCCATTCAGTATTCCTCAGTTGAGAATTCTTTGTTTAGGTCTGTACCCAGTTTTTGGTAAAGATCTTTCCCAATCTGCTGGTTGCCATTTTGTCCTATTGACAGTGTCCTTTGCCTTACAGAAGCTTTGCAATTTTATGAAGTCCCATTTGTCAATTTTTGATCTTAGAGCATAAGCTATTGGTGTTCTATTCAGGAAAATTTCCCCTGTGCCCTTGTGCTCCAGGTTCTTCCCCACTTTCTCTTCTACTAGATTCAGTGTGTCTGGTTTTATGTGGAGGTCCTTTATCCACTTGGACTTGAGCTTTATACAGGGAGATAAAAATGGATCAATTTGCTTCCCCTCCCACTGCTGACAGCCCTTTCTGCTGTGGCAGAACCTTGCCAGGTCTGCCACTGTGAAGATTCCATCTCCTGATACTTCCTAGAGAACCAGCCACTCAGGGCAGTTGATAAGAACCCCCCACCCCCTCCCACCTCTGGAGGCCCAGAGCTGCTGCCAGGGGTCCAGCCCTATTCACTACTCAGCCACCACCAAAAGCTCCGCCCTTCAGAATAGCAGTCCCCTTCTGATCCTTCTCCCCCTCCCACAACCACCAACCCTTTTGGCTGTGGCAGAACCTTGCCAGGTCTGCCACAGTGAAGATTCCATCTCCTGATACTTCCTAGAGAACCAGCCACTCAGGGCAGTTGAGAACCAGCCACTCAGGGTATTTTCCCTTTCTGCTGTGGCAGAATCTTGCCAGGTCTGCCACAGTGAAGACACCATCTCCTGATACTTCCTAGAGAACCAGTTGCACTCAGATCATTTGGAGTGCAGAGAGGCCTGGGAGCACAGGAGAGCTGGTCTCTCAGGAGTGCCTACACACCTGTATGCACAGAGAGAACGGGAATCCCAGGAGTGCATATGCACAGGCTTGCAGGACAGATAAGCCAAAATCAGAGACACCAAGACCAGCTAACACCAGAGAAAACTAGATGGCAAAAGGCAAATGCAAGATCATTACCAAGGCAACATGGCACCATCAGAACCCAGTTCTCCCACAGGAGCAAATCCTGGATACCCCAACACACCAGAAAAGCAAGAGCTGGATTTAAAACCACATCTCATGATACTGATAGAGGACTTCAAGAAGGACATAAATAAATTCCTTAAAGAAATACAAGAGAATGTGGGTCAACAGGTAGAAGCCCTTAAAAAAGGAAACACAAAAATCACTTGAAGAAACACAGGAGAACATGGGTCAACAGGTAGAAGCCCTTAAAGAGGAAACCAAAAAAATCCCTTAAAGAAATATGGGAGGAGAGACCCCTGGTCCTGGAAAGACTGGATGTAGGAGAATGCCAGGACAGAGAAGCAAGAGGGGGTTGAATGGGGAAAAGAGGGAGGGAAGGGGGCTTATGGGACTTTCGGGGAGGGAGGAAACGGGAAAGGGGAAATGATTTGGAATGTAAATAAAAAAACTTAGAAAAAAAAAGAAATATGGGAGAGCATGGGTCAACAGGTAGAAGCCCTTAAAGAGGAAACACAAAAATCCCTTAGGGAATTACAAGAGAACATGGGTCAACAGGTAGAAACTCTCAAAGAGGAAACACAAAAATCCATTAAAAAACAAACAAACAAACAAACAAACAAAAATAACCCCAGGAAAAAAAAATAACCCCAGGAGAACATGGGTCAACAGGTAGAAACCCTTAAAAAGGAAACACAAAAATCACTTAAAGAAACACAGGAGAGCATGGGTCAACAAGTAGAAGCCCTTAAAGAGGAAACACAAAAATCCCTTAAAGAATTTCAGGAAAACACAAACAAACAAGTGAAGGAACTGAACAAAACCATCCAGGATCTAAAAATGGAAGTAGAAACAATAAAGAAATCACAAAGTGAGACATCTCTGGAGATAGAAAATCTTTGAAAGAATTCAGGAGTCATAGATGCAAGCATCAACAACAGAATACAAGGTATAGAAGAAAGAACCTCAGATGTTGAAGATTCTATAGAAAACATTGACTCAACAGTCAAAGAAAATGCAAAATGCAAAAAGCAAAAAGCTCCTGAGCCAAAACATCCAGGAAATCCAGGACACAATGAGAAGAGCAAGCCTAAGGATTATAGGTATAGAAGAGAGTGAAGATTTACAAATTAAGGGGCCAGTAAATATCTTCAACAAAATTATAGAAGAAAACTTCCCTAACTTAAAGAAAGAGATGCCCATGAACATACAAGAAGCCTATAGAACTCCAAACAGACTGGACCAGACCAGAAAGTCCTCCCGACACATAATAATCAAAACACCAAATGCACTAAGCAAAGAAAGAATATTAAAAGCAGTAAGGGAAAAAGGTCAAGTAACCTCTAAAGGCAGGCCTATCAGTATTACACCAGACTTCTCACCGGAAACTATGAAGGCTAGAAGATCCTGGGCAGATGTCATGCAGACCCTAAGAGAACATAAATGTCAGCTCAGGCTACTATACCCAGCAAAACTCTTAATTACCATAGATGGAGAAAACAAGATATTCCATGACAAAACCAAATTTACGCAACATCTTTCCACAAACCCAGCGCTTCAAAGGATAATGGGTGGAAAATACCAACACAAGGCAGGAAACTACACCCTAGAAAAAGCAATAAAGTAATCTTCTTTCAACAAACCCAAAAGAAGAAAGCCACACAGAATTCCACCTTTAACAATGAAAATAACAGGAAGCAACAATCACTTTTTCTTAATATCTCTTAACATCAATGGTCTCAATTTCCCAATAAAAAGACATAGATAACAGACTGGGTATATAAACAGGACTCCACATTTTGTTGCTTACAAGAAACCCACCTCAGTGACAAAGACATTCATTACCTCAGAGTCAAAGGTTGGAAAACAATTTTCCAAGCAAATGGTCCCAAGAAACAAGCTGGAGTGGCCATACTTATATCAGATAAAATCCAAAAGTTGTCAAAAAAGATAAGGCAGGACACTTCATACTTATCAAAGGAAAAATCTACCAAGATGAACTCTCAATTCTAAACATCTAAGCTCCAAATGGAAGGGCACCCACATTCATAAAAGAAACTTTACTAAAGCTCAAAGCACACATTGCACCCCACACAATTATAGTTGGAGATTTCATAATGAGGTTCATTTTTGAATGCATAATTAATTTAATATTTTTATAGTAAAAATTATTAATCTGAAAATTTATTATCACATTATTTATTTATATTTTTGCCTGTGTATATGTGGGGGCATGCATATGTCACTGTAAGGATGTGAACGTCAGAGGACAAACAGTGGGATTCAGTTCTCTCCTTTCACCATGTGGATCATGGGGATGAAAACTCAGGTCATTGGGCTTGGTGGCAAGCATCTTTCTTCACTGAATCATTTTGCCAGCCCATAAAATGTTCTTGCTATGTTTTATATACTGCCCTTTCTTCATCTAGTAAGATTAAGGTGTTTTTCTTCTTCATTATGCTGATGTAGCATATCATGTATATTGATCTGCATATACAAACACGTTCTTACAACACTGATGATAACAGTGACTAGACTTCCCAATATGCTGTTGGATTTTGTTTGCTGAAAAGTTGGATTTTGTTTGCTGAAAATTGATGATGATGTTTGAAAGTATATTCCTCAAGGATACTGGAGTTTTGTGGGTTTCATTTGTGTGTGAGTGTGTACATGTGTGTGCGTGCATGCACATGTGTGTGCATGTTTGTGTTTGCTTGCACTTTTATATAATTTTTTTGATC
Source organism: Tokudaia tokunoshimensis (assembly GCA_036184795.1). Lineage (NCBI taxonomy): Eukaryota > Metazoa > Chordata > Mammalia > Rodentia > Muridae > Tokudaia > Tokudaia tokunoshimensis. The sequence goes on along the minus strand of BTHU01000001.1, from coordinate 127,864,064 downwards.
GGAGAAATACTGGCCTCTTAGAACATTTTAGGAACAATTCCCTAACATGAAGCTTTGGAATTAAATAACAATAAGTAATCTTAGTTCTCTAAAGAATTCATCTGGAAAGTCATTTTATCCTGGTCTTGTTATCCATGGCATGAGATTTTTTTTGTTACATGTATACTCCAATAACACAATGTAATCTATTCAGGTTTTTAAAAATAGTTCATGAGTCTATCTTGGTAGAGTATCCATGTTCAGAAATTGTTCCTGCTTGTGTGTTATATTTCGTGGCTTGAAGTTGAGCATAAGTTCTAGGCCAATCCTTTGTGTTTTCTTTCTAGGGTATAACAGACAATGGCTTCCTTTTCATGTCAGTTTCTTCCAGTGTTTTCCATTTGTCTCTACATTGGCCTAAATGTGTATTTCTCTAGTGTGTTCATAGTTTGGATGAACTGTGTCTTTGCTTCACTAGAGCTTTTTAAGCTTTGTGCTCTCTTTTTCCCCTTCACATATTCAGCATTTCTTTCCTTAACTAATTTGGAGTTTATTTTGCTTTTCACATTGAGGTTTTTTTCCTTTGGGATCTTCATGATATTTGAATAGTTCAATGCTGAGGGTTGGATGAGTTTTGGCAGGGTCCAAGTGTAAAGCTCTCATTTCCAAGGAAGGTATTTGTAGGTTCAGTACCCTGGAGAATGTCACCCTGTTGTCAGAAGCCATCCTGGCTATTGAGAAGGAGAGAACTCAAGCACAATAATCAAAAGTTCAAAAGTAAACTGAACTGTCACAGTTGCTTCCTGGTGAAGGCGAAAGGTTGCCTGAAGGAACAATGGTGTTCCCATGAGGCTATTCTTTCGTGCTCCAGATAGAATGGTAGGTGGGGAGGGGATCAGCTTTCAGTGTCATAGAAGGAGGGTCTAAACCAGGCTTTGTGACCTGCCACTTGCCTGAGGGCAGGACCATAAGCCTCACTATGTATAAATATCCCTGGCCCCCATGGGCTCTGGTAGCCCATTTGGTCACCATTTGCTAAGTCTAAAAGCAAACTGAGGCTGATCCTGTGTCTTCTCTGGCTGTTCCTTGCTATGGAGGTAAGTATTACTTATGATCAATCCAGCCATATCTCCTGGTAAATTTGCCTCTTTGAACAGTTGGTAAATTTATGTGTGATAATTTTGAGGTAAGGAAAAATCAATAATCTAAAATTTCTCCCAACCTCTTTCATTAACTCTCCAAAAACCCCAAGTCTTCAGATACATTCAACTAATTTTCACCTATTTAGGGAACTTGACTGGGCCGGCATGGAAACAACCCAAAAGACCATTATGAACAAAGGCCAGGAAATAATTTTTTTTAAATTTTATTTTATTTCCTAAGTTTTTTTAATTTATATTCAGTATAATTTCCCCTTTCCTGTTTCCTCCCTCCCCGAAATTCCCATAAGCCCCCTTCCCTCCCTCTTTTCCCCATTCAACCCCCTCTCGCTTCTCTGTCCTGGCATTCCCCTACATCCAGTCTTTCCTGGACCAGGAGTCTCTCCTTCCATTTTCTTGGAAATCTGTTGATATGCTAATTGTGTCTAGGGTATTCTGAGATTCTGGGTTAATATCCCCTTTTCAGTGACTGCATACCATGTGTGTTCTTTTGTGATTGGGTTACCTCACTAAGGATGATATTTTCAAGATCTGACCATTTGCCTAGGAATTTCGTGAATTCATTGTTTTTAATTGCAGAGTAGTATTCCATTGTGTAAATATACCACATCTTCTGAATCCATTCCTCCATTGAGGGACATGGGGGTTCTTTCCAGCTTCTGGCTATTATAAATAAGGCTGCTATGAACATAGTGGAACATGTGTCCTTATCGCATGCAGGGGAAGCCTCTGGGTATATGCCCAGGAGTGGTATAGCCGGATCCTCTGGGAGTGTCATGCCCAGTTTTCTGAGGAACCGCCAGACTGCTTTCCAGAGTGGTTGTACCAGCTTGCAATTCCACCAGCAGTGGAGGAGTGTTCCTCTTTCTCCACATCCTCGGCAACAACTGCTGTCTCCTGTGTTTTTGATCTTAGCCATTCTGACTGGTGTGAGATGGAATCTCAGTGTTGTTTTGATTTGCATTTCCCTAATGACTAAGGATGATGAACATCTCTTTAGGTGCTTCTCAGGCATTAGATATTCTTCAGGTGAGAACTCTTTGTTTAGCTCTGTACCCCATTTTTTAATAGGGTTACTTGCCTCTCTGGAGTTTAACTTCTTGAGTTCTTTGTATATATTGGATATTAGCCCTCTGTTGGATGTAGGGTTGGTAAAGATCATTTCCCAGTTAGTTGGTTGCTGCTTTGTCTTTTTGACAGTGTCTTTTGCCTTGCAAAACCTTTGTAATTTTATGAGGTCCCATTTGTCAATTCTTGATCTTAGAGCATAAGCTATTGGAGTTCTATTCAGGAAATCCTCTCCTGTGCCCATATGTTCAAGGTTCTTCCCTAGTTTACTTTCTATTAGTTTCAGTGTGTCTGGTTTTATGTGGAGGTCCTTGATCCACTTGGAATTGAGCTTAGTGCAAGGCGATAAGAATGGGTCAATTTGCATTCTTCTGCATGTTGACCTCCAGTTGAGCCAGCACCATTTGTTGAAAAGGCTATCTTTTTTCCACTGGATGGTTTTAGCTCCTTTGTCAAAGATCAAGTGACCATAGGAGTGTGGATTCATTTCTGGGTCTTCAATTCTGTTCCATTGATCTACATGCCTGTCACTACCAATACCATGCGGTTTTTAAGACTATTGCTCTGTGGTACAGCTTGAGGTCCAGGATACTGATTCCCCCAGAGGTTCTTTTACTCTTGAGAATAGTTTTAGCTATCCTGGGTTTTCTGTTATTCCAGATGGATTTTTGAATTGCTTTTTCTAACTCTATGAAGAATTGAGTTGGGATTTTGATGGGGATTGCATTGAATCTGTATATTGCTTTTGGTAAGATGCTTATTTTTACTATATTAATCCTGCCAATCCATGAGCATGGCAGATTTTTCCATCTTCTGAGGTCTTCTTCAATTTCTTTCTTCAGAGACTTGAAGTTCTTGTCATACAGATCTTTCACTTGTTTGGTTAGAGTCACACCAAGATACTTTATATGGTTTGTGGCTATCGTGAAGGGTATCATTTCTCTTACTTCTTTCTCAGCCTGCTTATCCTTTGAGTATAGGAAGGCTACTGACTTGCTTGAATTGATTTTATATCCGGAAACTTTTCTGAAGGTGTTTATCAGCTGTAGGAGTTCTCTGGTGGAGTTCTTTGGGTCGTTTAAGTATACTATCATATTGTCTGCAAATAGTGATAGTTTGACTTCTTCCTTTCCAATTTGTATCCCTTTGACCTCTTTTTGTTTAATTGCTCTAGCTAGAACTTCAAGTACTATATTGAGAAGATATGGAGAGAGAGGGCAGCCTTGTCTAGTCTCTGATTTGGTGGGATTGCTTCAAGTTTCTCTCCATTTAGATTGATGTTGGCTACTGGTTTGCTGTAAATTGCTTTTACTATGTTTAGATATGGGCCTTGAATTCCTGATCTTTCCAAGACCTTTAGCATGAAAGGATGCTGAATTTTGTCAAATGCTTTCTCAGCATCTAATGAGATGACCATGTGGTTTTTTTCTTTGAGATTGTTTATATAGTGGATTTCATTGATGGATTTCCTTATATTGAACCATCCCTGCATCCCTGGGATGAAGCCGACTTGATCGTAGTGAATGATCGTTTTGATGTGTTCTTGGATTCAGTTGGCAAGAATTTTATTGAGTATTTTTGCATCGATATTTATAAGAGAGATTGGCCTGAGATTCTCTTTCTTTGTCGGATCTTTGTGTGCTTTTGGTATTAGTGTAATTGTGGCTTCATAGAACGAGTTGGGTAGTGTTCCTTCTGTTTCTATTTTGTGGAACAGTTTGAAGAGTATTGGTGTTAGGTCTTCTTTGAAGGTCTGATAGAATTCTGCACTAAAACCATCTGGACCTGTGCTTTTTTTGGTTGGAAGACTTCCAATGACAACTTCTATTTCTTCAGGGGTTATAGGACGATTTAGATGGTCTATTTGATCCTGATTTAATTTTGGTATTTGGTATCTGTCAAGGAAATTGTCCATTTCCTCAAGATTTTCTAGTTGTGTTGAATACAGGTTTTTGTAGTAGGATCTGATGATATTTTGAATTTCCTCAGTTTCTGATGTTATCTCTCTCTTTTCGTTTCTGATTTTATTAATTTGGATACTATCTCTGTGCCCTCTGGTTAGTCTGGCTTATCTATCTTGTTGATTTTCTCAAAGAACCAACATTTCGTTTTGTTGATTCTTTGTATGGTTTTATTTGTTTCTACTTGATTGATTACAGCCCCGAGTTTGATGATTTCCTGCCTTCTACTCCTCTTGGTGTATTTGCTTCTTTTTGTTCCAGGGCTTTCAGGTGTGCCATTAAGCTGTTAGTGTATGCTGTCTCCCGTTTCTTTTTGGCGGCACTCAGGGCTATGAATTTTCCTCTTAGCACTGCTTTCATTGTGTCCCATAAATTAGGGTATGTTGTGCCTTCATTTTCATTAACTTTCAAAAAGTCTTTGATTTCTTTCTTTATTTCCACCTTGACCAAGTTATCATTAAGTAGAGCATTGTTCAGCCTCCATGTGTACGTGGGTTTTCTTTTGTTTTTGTTGCCATTGAAGACCACCCTTATTCCATAGTGATCTGATAGGAGGCATGGGATTATTTCTATCTTCTTGTATCTGTTGAGGTCTGATTTGTGACCAATTATATGGTCAATTTTGGAGAAGGTACCATGAGGAGCTGAGAAGAAGGTGTATTCTTTAGCTCTAGGATGAAATGTTCTATATATATCAGTTAGTTCCATTTGGTCCAAGGCTTCAGTTAGATTCACTGTGTCCCTGTTTAGTTTTTGCTTTCCTGAACGATCCATTTCAGAGAGCGGGGTGTTGAAGTCACCCACTATTATTGTGTGCGGTGCAATGTGTGCTTTGAGTTTTAGTATAGTTTCTTTTACGAATGAGGGTGCCCTTGCATTTGGAGCATAGATATTCAGAATTGAGAGTTCTTGATGGTGGATTTTTCCTTGATCAGTATGTAGTGTCCTTCTGTGTCTTTTTTGATGACTTTAGGTTGAAAATCAATTTTATCCGATATTAGGATGGCTACTCCATCTCGTTTCTTGGGGCCATTTGCTTGTAAAATTGTTTTCCAGCCTTTTACTCTGAGGTAGTGTTTGTCTTTGACACTGAGGTGCGTTTCCTGCATGCAGCAAAATGCTGGGTCCTGTTTACGTATCCAGTCTGCTAGTCTATGTCTTTTAATTGGGGAATTGAGACCATTGATATTAAGAGAGATTAAGGCATAGTGATTATTGCCATCTGCCATTCTTGACGCTATCTTTATGTTTGAGTGGTTATCTACTTTTGGGTTTGATTCAAGAAGGTTATTATCTCATTTTTTCCAGGGTGTTGTTTCTCTCCCTGTATTGGCGGTTTCCACCTATTATCCGTTGCAGGGCTGGATTTGTGGAAAGATATTGTGAAAATTTGGTTTTATCATGGAATATCTTGGTCTCTCCATCTATGGTGATTGAGAGTTTTGCTGGTTATAGTAGTCTAGGCTGGCATTTGTGTTCTCTTAGTGTCTGCATGAGATCTGCCCAGGATCTTCTGGCTTTCATAGTCTCTGGTGAGAAGTCTGATGTGATTCGGATAGGTCTTCCTTTGTATGTTACTTGGCCCTTTTCTCTTACTGCTTTTAGTATTCTTTCTTTGTTTAGAACATTCGGTGTTTTGATTATTATGTGATGGGAGGTATTTCTGTTCTGGTCCAGTCTGTTTGGAGTTCTGTAGGCTTCTTGTACGTTCATCGGCATCTCTCTCTTTAGGTTAGGGAAGTTTTCCTCCATAATTTTGTTGAAGATGTTTACTGGCCCTTTAAGTTGCAAATCTTCACTCTCATCTATACCTATAATCCTTAGGTTTGGTCTTCTCATTGTGTCCTGGATTTCCTGGATGTTTTGGGTTACACGTTTTTTGCATTTTGCATTTTCTTTGACTGTTGAGTTGATGCTTTCTATGGAATCTTCAGCACCTGAGATTCTTTCTTCCATCTCTTGTATTCTATTGTTGATGTTTGCATCTATGACTCCTGATTTCTTCCCAAGGTTTTCTATCTCCAAAGTTGTCTCCCTTTGTGATTTCATAGTTGTTTCTACTTCCTTTTTTAGTTCCTGGATGGATTTGCTGAGATCCTTCACTTGTTTGTTTGCATTTTCCTGTATTTCTTTAAGGTATTTTTGCATTACCTCTTTCAGGATTTCTTCCTGATGACCCACGTTCTCCTGCATTTCTCTGAGCGATTTTCGTGTTTCCTCCTCATGGGATTCCATCTGTTGATCCATCGTCTCCTGCATTTCTTTAAGCAGTTCTCGTGTTTCCTTTGTAAGGGCATCTAACCGTTGATTCATTTCTTTAAGCAATTTTTGTGTTGCCTCCTTATGGGCATCCGTCTGTTGACCCATATTCTTTTGCATTTCTTTATGCAAATTTTGTGATTCCTTTGTGAGTGCATCTACCCGTTGATTCATCTCGTTAAGCGATTTTTGTGTTGTCTCCTTGTGGGCCTCCATCTTTTGATCCATGTTCTCCCGCATTTCTCTAAGCGATTTTTGTGTTTCCTTTGTAAGGGTTTCTAACCGTTGATTCATGTTCTCCTGTAACTCTTTATGAGATTTATTTGTGTCCTTCTTGTGATCCTCTAATAGCATCATGAGAAGTGATTTTAAATCCAGATCTTGTCTTTCGGGTGTGGTGGGGTATCCAGGACTTGCTGCTGTTGGAGAGTTGGGTTCGGATGGTCCCACATTACTTTGATTTCTGTTAGTAACATTCCTATGTTTGCCTTTTGCCATCTGGATACCTCTGATGTTAGTTGGTCCTGCTGCCACTGGCTGTTGGTTGGACCTCCTGTGAGCCTGCAAAGCTATTTCTGCCCCCCCTGGATTACCAGGATTCCCCTGGCACCGATTTCTGGGGCCTGCCTGCTCCTGAGTGACTTTGGAGCCCTAATGTGCCTTGCCCCAAGTGATCTTATATTGGGGAGGCCTTGCACATCCAAAGGCTCAGCGCAGTGGATTCCTGGAGCAGAGGTCGCCAAAGGGAGGCTGGTAGGCTCCTGCCCTGTGCAGGGGTGTGTGATCTCTCCTGGGGGGGGAGGGGGCGTCCCTCTGCCAGGCAGAAGTCCCACAGCAGAGCTAGCACGCTGGTTACTGCAGATCTGCCCAGCTCTTGGGAGCCATGTGCACACAATCCACCCAAGACCCAAGTGATATTATGCCTGTCTGTCTCAGAACCTGGCTGTCCCAACTTCCCAGCCACTGGAGCAAAGATGGCGGAGTGCACTCTGCACACTCTCCGTGGCGCCGCTCACCCTGCAGACGCGATGGCCTGCCGATCTGGCACCCAGACGACCACAGCGCTGACCCGTTCTCGGGCGCAGACGGAAGCCCCAACAGGCCGTGTCCCAAGCGATGTTATATTGGGGAGAACCTGGGTACCTGTCTCTTCAGTGCAGTCTGCGGGAACAGAGGTCGCGGAAGGAAAGCTGGTAGGCTCCCGCCCAGTGCGGGGTCCCTCTGCCAGGCAGAAGTCCCACAGCAGAGCTGGCGCGCTGGTTACTGCAGATCAGCCCAGCACTTGGGAGCTGCATACACACAAGCCGCCCGAGACCCAAACGATATTATGCCTGTCTGTCTCAGAGCCTGGCAGTCCCAACTTCCCAGTCACTGGAGCAAAGATGGTGGAGGGCACTCTGTAGGCAGACTTTTAATTGTTAATTCTGCCCTGTTGCTTCTTGTGGGCCTATTTTATTGTCTTTGGAATAATGACCACACTATAATAGTTCTACCTTTATATGTTACTTGATCTTTTTCCCTTACATCTTTTAATAGTCTTTTTTATAGGTCAGGTCGTAGCTACATAGAAAGACGCTGTGTTTTAAAAAAATATCCAAACTAAAAGTAATCTCTGTGTGGGTGATGATGTGTAAATAGAAGTTTCATTGTGACATTCTATATATATGTCAATGTACATTTGTTCTTTTTGAACATACCTTACCACATCCTTTTTCTTTTTTCCTTCTTTTCCCTGTCCTCACTCCAAATATTTTCTCTTCTTATTTCTCATTCTCAATCTATGCATATACATTTATAAACATATATGACTCACTCAAAATATACATTGTATCAATAAAAGTAAATGTGATATTGGTCTTTCCAATTCTAGTAGTTTTCACTCAATGTAGTGCTCTTTTGTTCCATTCATTTTCATATAAATGACATATTTTCAATCTTCTTTATAGCCAATTAAACCTCTATTACACATAAACATTTTATATATAAACATGTATAAACATTTTATTTCTATAGTAATCTGTTGATATAGTCATCTAAGTTGGTTTTATAACTTAGCTATTGTGAATAATGCAACAAACATAGATATGCAAATGCTTCTGCAGTAGTCTTACTCAGATTCCATCAGGTGTATACTTCAAAGATAGAGCTGAATCATGAGTACATCAGGTTTTGAGAAATTTTCATACACATTCCATAATGGGTATTCCAGAAACTACACTTACATTTCAAGTATTTGCTCATTTTATTTTATAAGTGTGTGAGGGATGGCTTGGACGTATGTGTATGACATGCATTCAGGTTTCTGGGGAGGTTGGAACTAGAGTTACTGTGAGATACTCTATGGGTGCAGGGAACTGAACTCAGTTCCTTTCCAAGAGCAATACGTACTCTTAACTGCTGAGCCATCTCTCTAGCCACAGAAACTCAAATTTATTAATGGTTGTTTTATACTATGCAATATGACAGACTTTTTACTTTCAGTATCTGTTATTCTGAAAAAATGTCATCATGGTGACATTCAAACCACCATTTCACCAATGTCTAAAAGAAATCTTAGAGAGAAAAGCATTAATACTCTCCCAAGGACAGGACCTGAGCAGATTTTAGATTCCAGACCATTTTAATAATGAGTCAAAATTGGTAACCTCCCTGCCACCCCCAAATTGGAAGGGATTTATAAAGAAGGTTAACAAAAGGAAAGTTTGGGATCTGCAGTAACCAGCGCGCCAGTTCCGCGGTGGGACCTTCTGCCTGGTGGCGGGACCCCGCGCAGGGAGGGAGCCCGCCAGCTTCCCTTCCACGACCTCTGTTCCCGCGGACTGCGCTGGAGAGACCGGTACCCAGGCTCTCCCCCCGATATAACATCACTTGGGACACGGCCTGTTGGGGCTTCCGTCTGTGCCCGAGGGCGGGTTGGCGCTGTGGTCGTCTGGGTGCCAGATCGGCGGGCCATCGTGACCACAGGGTGAGCGGCGCCACGGAGACTGCCCTCCGCCATCTTTGCTCCAGTGACCAGGTAGTTGGGACCGCCAGGCTCAGAGACAGACAGGCATAATATCGCTTCGGTTTCAGGCAGCTTGTGTGTAACCTGCTCCCAGGTGCTGGGCTGATCTGCAGTAACCAGCACGCCAGTTCCGCTGTGGGACCTTCTGCCTGGTGGAGGGACCCCGCGCAGGGAGGGAGCCTGCCAGCTTCCCTTCCGCGACCTCTGTTCCCGCGGACTGCGCTGGAGAGACCGGTACCCAGGCTCTCCCCCCAATATAACATCACTTGGGACACGGCCTGTTGGGGCTTCCTTCTGTGCCCGAGGGCGGGTTGGCGCTGTGGTCGTCTGGGTGCCAGATCGGCGGGCCATCGTGACCACAGGGTGAGCAGCGCCACGGAGAGTGCCCTCCGCCATCTTTGCTCCAGTGACCAGGTAGTTGGGACCGCCAGGCTCAGAGACAGACAGGCATAATATCGCTTCGGGTTCAGGCAGCTTGTGTGTAACCTGCTCCCAGGTGCTGGGCTGATCTGCAGTGACCAGCGCGCCAGATCTGCTGTGGGACTTCTGCCTGGCAGAGGGACGCCCCCTCCCCCCCCCAGGAGAGATCACACACCCCTGCACAGGGCAGGAGCCTGCCAGCCTCCCTTTGGCGACCTCTGCTCCAGGAATCCACTAGGCTGAGCCTTTAGATGTGCAAGGCCTCCCCAATATAAGATCACTTGGGGCAAAGCACATTAGGGCTCCAAAGTCACTCAGGAGCAGGCAGGCCCCAGAAATCGGTGCCAGGGGAATCCTGGTAATCCAGGGGGGGCAGAAATAGCTTTGCAAGCTCACAGGAGGTCCAACCAACAGCCAGTGGCAGCAGGACCAACTAACACCAGAGGTATCCAGATGGCAAAAGGCAAACGTAGGAATGTTACTAACAGTAATCAAAGTAATGTGGGACCATCCGAACCCAACTCTCCAACAGCAGCAAGTCCTGGATACCCCACCACACCCGAAAGACAAGATCTGGATTTAAAATCACTTCTCATGATGCTATTAGAGGATCACAAGAAGGACACAAATAAATCTCATAAAGAGTTACAGGAGACCATGAATCAACGGTTAGAAGCCCTTACAAAGGAAACACAAAAATCGCTTAGAGAAATGCGGGAGAACATGGATCAAAAGATGGAGGCGCACAAGGAGACAACACAAAAATCACTTAACGAGATGAATCAACGGGTAGATGCACTCACAAAGGAATCACAAAATTTGCATAAAGAAATGCAGAAGAATATGGGTCAACAGACGGATGCCCATAAGGAGGCAACACAAAAATTGCTTAAAGAAATGAATCAACGGTTAGATGCCCTTACAAAGGAAACACGAGAACTGCTTAAAGAAATGCAGGAGACGATGGATCAACAGATGGAATCCCATGAGGAGGAAACACAAAAATCGCTCAGAGAAATGCAGGAGAACGTGGGTCATCAGGAAGAAATCCTGAAAGAGGTAATGCAAAAATACCTTAAAGAAATACAGGAAAATACAAACAAACAAGTGAAGGATCTCAGCAAATCCATCCAGGAACTAAAAAAGGAAGTAGAAACAACTAAGAAATCACAAAGGGAGACAACTTTGGAGATAGAAAACCTTGGGAAGAAATCAGGAGTCATAGATGCAAACATCAACAATAGAATACAAGAGATGGAAGAAAGAATCTCAGGTGCTGAAGATTCCATAGAAAGCATCGACTCAACAGTCAAAGAAAATGCAAAATGCAAAAAACGCGTAACCCAAAACATCCAGGAAATCCAGGACACAATGAGAAGACCAAACCTAAGGATTATAGGTATAGATGAGAGTGAAGATTTGCAACTTAAAGGGCCAGTAAACATCTTCAACAAAATTATGGAGGAAAACTTCCCTAACTTAAAGAGAGAGATGCCGATGAACATACAAGAAGCCTACAGAACTCCAAACAGACTGGACCAGAACAGAAATACCTCCCGTCACATAATAATCAAAACACCGAATGTTCTAAACAAAGAAAGAATACTAAATGCAGTAAGAGAAAAGGGCCAAGTAACATACAAAGGAAGACCTATCCGAATCACATCAGACTTCTCACCAGAGACTATGAAAGCCAGAAGATCCTGGGCAGATCTCATGCAGACACTAAGACAGCACAAATGCCAGCCTAGACTACTATACCCAGCAAAACTCTCAATCACCATAGATGGAGAGACCAAGATATTCCATGATAAAACCAAATTTTCACAATATCTTTCCACAAATCCAGCCCTGCAACGGATAATAGGTGGAAACCTCCAATACAGGGAGAGAAACAACACCCTGGAAAAAATGAGATAATAACCTTCTTGAATCAAACCCAAAAGTAGATAACCACTCAAACATAAAGATAGCGTCAAGAATGGCAGATGGCAATAATCACTATGCCTTAATCTCTCTTAATATCAATGGTCTCAACTCCCCAATTAAAAGACATAGACTAGCAGACTGGATACGTAAACAGGACCCAGCTTTTTGCTGCATGCAGGAAACGCACCTCAGTGTCAAAGACAAACACTACCTCAGAGTAAAAGGCTGGAAAACAATTTTACAAGCAAATGGCCCCAAGAAACGAGGTGGAGTAGCCATCCTAATATCGGATAAAATTGATTTTCAACCCAAAGTCATCAAAAAAGACACAGAAGGACACTACATACTGATCAAGGGAAAAATCCACCATCAAGAACTCTCAATCCTGAATATCTATGCTCCAAATGCAAGGGCACCCTCATTCGTAAAAGAAACTTTACTAAAACTCAAAGCACACATCGCACCGCACACAATAATAGTGGGTGACTTCAACACCCCGCTCTCTGAAATGGATCGTTCAGGAAAGCAGAAACTAAACAGGGACACAGTGAATCTAATTGAAGCCTTGGACCAAATGGAACTAACTGATATATATAGAACATTTCATCCTAGAGCTAAAGAATACACCTTCTTCTCAGCTCCTCATGGTACCTTCTCCAAAATTGACCATATAATTGGTCACAAATCAGACCTCAACAGATACAAGAAGATAGAAATAATCCCATGCCTCCTATCAGATCACTATGGAATAAGGGTGGTCTTCAATGGCAACAAAAACAAAAGAAAACCCACGTACACATGGAGGCTGAACAATGCTCTACTCAATGATAACTTGGTCAAGGTGGAAATAAAGAAAGAAATCAAAGACTTTTTGAAAGTTAATGAAAATGAAGGCACAACATACCCTAACTTATGGGACACAATGAAAGCAGTGCTAAGAGGAAAATTCATAGCCCTGAGTGCCGCCAAAAAGAAATGGGAGACAGCATACACTAACAGCTTAATGGCACACCTGAAAGCCCTGGAACAAAAAGAAGCAAATACACCAAAGAGGAGTAGAAGGCAGGAAATCATCAAACTCAGGGCTGAAATCAATCAAGTAGAAACAAATAAAACCATACAAAGAATCAACAAAACGAGGAGTTGGTTCTTTGAGAAAATCAACAAGATAGATAAGCCCTTAGCCAGACTAACCAGAGGGCACAGAGATAGTATCCAAATTAATAAAATCAGAAACGAAAAGGGAGAGATAACAACAGAAACTGAGGAAATTCAAAAAATCATCAGATCCTACTACAAAAACCTGTATTCAACACAACTAGAAAATCTTGAGGAAATGGACAATTTCCTTGACAGATACCAAGTACCAAAATTAAATCAGGATCAAATAGACCATCTAAACCGTCCTATAACCCCTGAAGAAATAGAAGTTGTCATTGGAAGTCTTCCAACCAAAAAAAGCACAGGTCCAGATGGTTTTAGTGCAGAATTCTATCAGACCTTCAAAGAAGACCTAACACCAATACTCTTCAAACTGTTCCACAAAATAGAAACAGAAGGAACACTACCCAACTCGTTCTATGAAGCCACAATTACACTAATACCAAAAGCACACAAAGATCCGACAAAGAAAGAGAATCTCAGGCCAATCTCTCTTATGAATATCGATGCAAAAATACTCAATAAAATTCTTGCCAACCGAATCCAAGAACACATCAAAACGATCATTCACCACGATCAAGTAGGCTTCATCCCAGGGATGCAGGGATGGTTCAATATAAGGAAATCCATCAATGTAATCCACTACATAAACAATCTCAAAGAAAAAAACCACATGGTCATCTCATTAGATGCTGAGAAAGCATTTGACAAAATTCAGCATCCTTTCATGCTAAAGGTCTTGGAAAGATCAGGAATTCAAGGCCCATATCTAAACATAGTAAAAGCAATTTACAGCAAACCAGTAGCCAGCATCAATCTAAACGGAGAGAAACTTGAAGCAATCCCACTAAAATCAGGGACTAGACAAGGCTGCCCTCTCTCTCCATATCTTTTCAATATAGTACTTGAAGTTCTAGCTAGAGCAATTAGACAAGAAAAAGAGGTCAAAGGGATACAAATTGGAAAGGAAGAAGTCAAACTATCACTATTTGCAGACGATATGATAGTATACATAAGCGACCCAAAGAACTCCACCAGAGAACTCCTACAGCTGATAAACGACTTCAGCAAAGTGGCCGGATATAAAATCAACTCAAGCAAGTCAGAAGCCTTCCTATACTCAAAGGATAAGCAGGCTGAGAAAGAAGTAAGAGAAATAATACCCTTTACGATAGCCACAAACCATATTAAGTATCTTGGCGTGACGCTAACCAAACAAGTGAAAGATCTGTATGACAAGAACTTCAAGTCTCTGAAGAAAGAAATTGAAGAAGACCTCGGAAGATGGAAAAATCTGCCATGCTCATGGATTGGCAGGATTAATATAGTAAAAATGAGCATCTTACCAAAAGTAATACACAGATTCAATGCAATCCCCATCAAAATCCCAACTCAATTCTTCATAGAGTTAGAAAGAGCAATTCAAAAATTCATCTGGAATAACAGAAAACCCAGAATAGCTAAAACTATTCTCAAGAGTAAAAGAACCTCTGGGGGAATCAGTATCCCGGACCTCAAGCTGTACTACAGAGCAATAGTGTTAAAAACTGCATGGTATTGGTACAGTAACAGACATGTAGATCAATGGAACAGAATTGAAGACCCAGAAATGAATCCACACTCCTATGGTCACTTGATCTTTGACAAAGGAGCTAAAACCATCCAGTGGAAAAAAGATAGCCTTTTCAACAAATGGTGCTGGCTCAGCTGGAGGTCAACATGCAGAAGAATGCAAATTGACCCATCCTTATCTCCTTGCACTAAGCTCAATTCTAAGTGGATCAAAGATCTCCACATAAAACCAGACACACTGAAACTAATAGAAGGGAAACTAGGGAAGAACCTTGAACATATGGGCACAGGGGAGAATTTCCTGAACAGAACTCCAATAGCTTATACTCTAAGATCAAGAATAGACAAATGGGACCTCATTAAATTACAAAGTTTTTGCAAGGCAAAAGACACCGTCAAAAAGACAAAGCGGCAACCAACTAACTGGGAAATGATCTTTACCAACCTTACATCCGACAGAGGGCTAATATCCAAGATATACAAAGAACTCAAGAAGTTAAACTCCAGAGAGGCAAGTAACCCTATTAAAAAATGGGGTACAGAGCTAAACAAAGAGTTCTCACCTGAAGAATATCTAATGGCTGAGAAGCACCTAAAGAGATGTTCATCATCCTTAGTCATTAGGGAAATGCAAATCAAAACAACCCTGAGATTCCATCTCACACCAGTCAGGATGGCTAAGATCAAAAACACAGGAGACAGCAGTTGTTGGCGAGGATGTGGAGAAAGAGGAACACTCCTCCACTGCTGGTGGAATTGCAGGCTGGTACAACCACTCTGGAAAGCAGTCTGGCGGCTCCTCAGAAAACTGGGCATGACACTTCCGGAGGATCCGGCTATACCACTCCTGGGCATATACCCAGAGACTTTACCTGCATGCAATAAGGACACATGCTCCACTATATTCATAGCAGCCTTATTTATAATAGCCAGAAGCTGGAAAGAACCCAGATGTCCCTCAACGGAGGAATGGATTCAGAAGATGTGGTATATTTACACAATGGAATACTACTCTGCAATTAAAAACAATGAATTCACGAAATTCCTAGGCAAATGGTCAGAACTTGAAAATATCATCCTTAGTGAGGTAACCCAATCACAAAAGATCACACATGGTATGAAGTCACTGATAAGGGGATATTGACCCAGAATCTCAGAATACCCTAGACACAATCAGCATATCAATAGATTTCTAAAAAGATGGAAGGAGAGACCCCTGGTCCTGGAAAGACTGGATGTAGGGGAACGCCAGGACAGAGTAATGAGAGGGGGTTGAACGGAGAAAAGAGGGAGGGAAGGGGGCTTATGGGACTTTCGGGGAGGGAGGAAACGGGAAAGGGGAAGTGATTTGGAATGTAAATTAAAAAAATAAAATAAAATAAAATTAAAAAAAAAAAAAAAAAAAAAAAAAAAAACAAAAGGAAAGTTTGCCTTGCAGAGTGAGTATGCCATAATGCACTGACTCCAACCATTGAAATCAACAGATGACAGACAGGGAATAAAGCAGCTTGAGGTTTATAAGGGAGAAAAGGCGGGTAGGGAAAGAAGGTGAAGGAGGAAGAAAATGAGGGATGATATTAACAAGACAAATAAGGACAGAAAAGGAAGGATGAGGAGAAGAGAGGAAGAGAAGGGGAGAAATGAGACCATCTTAAAATCAAAACAGCAGATGATAAAATCAACTGGCAGCGCTGTAATCTGGACTGGACATTAGAAGCACTTGCCAACACGTTGCTGTTGTCATTTGTCATTACAGTGATCCCCAGAGTCTCAAAAATCTGCTTCCTTGTTTTCTTCAATGAAATCAGCATTCGTTGGCTCTTCTTTATTCTCTTATATTTCCTGGTGCAGTGCCATGTTAAACATATGACTTGTATTCTTATTTATTGGCTGAGACTAAGGTGGTTGCCTGAGCAATAAATAGAGGAACACTGAGGTGTCAGCTCCAGAGAGTTTCCTGATTTCAGTCTTGGACAACAGACCAACTCATAGGGACCACCTCAACATGAAGGTGGTTATTATATTCATGTTGATCACCATCCCCATTTGCTGCTATGCCAGTGGTAAGTTCTGTAGGAGGGAAGAGTGCTTTTGGACCACACATTTTTACTCTGTCTTCCAGGAAGAAGTCATTGAACCTGAGCACTAGAATAAAGTGTCTGATGTAATAATAACTCCATGGATCAACATTAGTTCAGATAATATAATAAAAAGGGTATCTCTATTTTGGGTTTGAATCCTGTGTTGGATCTGCATGTTATATTTCAATACCATCCTAAATTCCCCACTATGAAAACTGTTCTTTTAAAAATCCATTGAAAGGCTCAGGTTTGATTATGAGATATTTCAGCACAAAGTGGTGATGATATAAATGTGCTCCCATAACACTGGGCCCACATGGATTCCCTAGAGGATATATTCATGAGGCTCTCTAACTGGGAAATGAAATGGGAAACTTCCCAATGGTGCTACTGATTCTTAACTGTAGCATGTAATGCCAGGGTAAAAAGCTTGGACATTATGTGACAGACATATGAGAGATTGTTGTGAATTCTTTAAGTGGTTCTTTACCTCCATGTCCTTTGTGTTCATGCTAGTAGGAAGAACAGCTTGCATTTTCTGGGGGCTTCTTCCAGTCATGAATAATGTAAAGCCCTCTCACAAAAAATGATCAAAGTACAGAGAATAAATGACTATTGAGTGCTCCTCCTTAACTGGGATATCTATCTTATATCTCCTCTCCAAGCCTCAGGAAACTGTGGAAAGGGGGCAGGGGATGAAAGATTATAAGACCCTGAGGTCAGGGAGAACTGCTGTAAAATACTGTCTTCTAGACATGTCTGGGCTATTGTACTGATGATCTTCGAGGGGCAGTGTTTGTTTGCCTAGGACTTTCACAAGATCAAGCTGGTCAACACTCTAAATGTGAACAGGGGAAGAGTTGTGAGCCTCTACTCCTAACTGAGAAGCTTTTGGCTAGTGATTGGCTGCTGAGGGAGGAAGGGTCAATTTTCTTCAGGGTTGTGGCTCATGAGAGGTTTCCCATGGTCCAGTGGATGGCCTTATATCAGTGAAAAATGAGTAACACTAATTGTACCCAGCACATTATTTTTAAAAATGAAGAATGATAAAACATGAAATTATTTGAAGGATATGAGAGAGATCTGGGATGAACTGAAAGGGAGCAGAGAGGAATGGATATGATTGAAATACATAATTCATATGTGAAATATTGAAGGCTATATAATAAAAAAGCTCTTCTTTTGGCAACCATTTGTTGAAGTTTCATAGGTAAAGCATCCCTGTCATTTTAGGAGAAACTATCTCAGAGGAGATGTCCTGGACCTCTGAGCATTACAATCTTTCTGCCACTCTACTGTGATGGTCTTTGAGCCTTGGGTACAGGAGCTGTGTTGCACCAGTTGGGTCTGGGCACACTATGATCAGATGTTCTCTGCATTTCAACTAGTTATAGTTTTCTTTAATAGTCTCTGTCTATTGAAAACAAAACAAAACAAAACAAAACAAAACAAAACAAAAAAACGTACAGGCAACTAAGGAATTCCAAGACATTGGAATTTTCCAGGGATTGGAGCTTTCCCAGGGATGAGCTCCCTAACTGGTTATTTAATAACATGATCATCCCTGAAAACACACACACACACACACACACACACACACACACACACATATATGTTTATATATATACAAGTAACACTAAATGGATAGATAGATAGATAGATAGATAGATAGATAGATAGATAAATAGATAGATGATAGATGGATAGGGACATTGAGGGTTTGGAGAGAGGAAAAGAAAAGGGGAAATGATGTAATTATACTTAATTTGAGAACATAAATTTAAAAATAAATGTGGTCATCTGAACAGTGGTGGGCACATCTTTAATACCAGCACTCAGAAACAGAGGCAAGCAGCTCTCTGAGTTCAAGGCCAGCCTGGTCTACAAAGTGTTCCAGGACAGCCAAGGCTACACAAAGAAACCTTGTCTCCAAACAAACAAACAAAAAACTAAAACAAAAAAGAATGTGATCATTATAAATGAACCTCATGCAGTGTACTTTGTAGAGTGTGTACATTGTTTTTATTGCCTACTTTGCTTGGTACAGATTAAAAAAATGTGAAGGGCTCAGTGAATTTTAAATAAGATTAAAGACTCATGAGTAGAATTAGTTCAAGTGAGTCAAAGTCCTGAGCTTCCTGCCCCACTCCTAGTCTGGCTGCAGGAGGTCACTTCAAGGACTAGGGTTTCTGTTTATGTTGCTTTGTGATGCAGATTATGGACTTAACAGATCTACGTGGATAATATTCTAGATGTGATATTTATAGGATGTTTGAACATTTTCCATGATGTTTTTAAGATAGTAATGAAGGGAGTTTACCATCCCAGCAAACCAGTCTGCTATCTCTACAGTTTCCTTGTTGGCAAAGATTGTGTGAAGTATGGTTTAGTTGCTGTAGGATGTTAGGGGCAGAGTTTGCTATTTGTTTTTTTCTCCAAGACAGGGTTACTCTGTATATCCAGGGCTGTCATGGAACTCACTCTGTAGACCATGCTGGACTTGAATTCAGAAATCTGCCTGCCTCTGCCTCTGTCTCCCAAGTACTGGGATTAAAGGTGTGTGCCACAGCTGACCAGTCTGAATTTGCTATTTGTAAGTAGAATGTCACAGTCTGCATTTTCTGTCCTAGATTTGGCAGAGCCCATCACCATTACTAATCTGGGTTTCCACTTGTACTCAACAGCATGATTGTCATGCTAGGTAAGTGCTAAACCTCCATCAATGAATGCCATGTCTTTGCAGGTTCTGGCTGCAGTATTCTAGATAATATTATCAGCAGTACAATTGATCCATCTGTGTCTGTGAGTGACTATCTGGAATTGGTTGATCCATATGTACACAACCCTTTTACTGGAAATGCCGTGAAGCAACTCAAGCAGTGTTTTCTAACCCAGTCTGAGGAGACTCTGGCCAATGTTCAAAAGATGATGGTAACTTAATTTTTTTTCTTTTGTAAACTGTAACATCACTAATGTAAAGGCAGAAGGAGAGAACCAGCTTCCAACCATTGTTTCCTGACTTCTACATATGTGTGGGTATACATGGGCACCACACACAAATACACACACTAATTATTATACATTCTAAAAACTACTAGGAGAAAAATAATAGCAAGGAAAATTGATTTTTAGCCAATGACTTTTAAGGCACAACTCTAAATTTAAGACATCTCCTTGTTTTGGTTTTCCAGGATGCAATATACAACAGCAAAGACTGTCCACAGTCATCGTAAACCTCCACAAGAACTTTGACTCACAGATCTCCAGAAAACTGGCAATGGTCACACAGTTGATACCACAAATCATAACTTTTCATTGTTGATTATTTCTACCCATAAAGTACAAGACATTTGTTGAAACCTCACATATATTTCTTTCAATTTTATTATATTAACTGCATATAATTCTCTGTTGTGTTATTTCATAAAAATAACCTAAATAAACTCTGCTGTCTCACACTTGAAGTTTTGCACATACACACATCATGCACATACAGAGATAGCCATTAGGAAATTGTCCCTCAACGGAGGAATGGATTCAGAAGATGTGATATATTTACACAATGGAATACTACTCTGCAATTAAAAACAATGATTTCATGAAATTCCTAGGCAAATGGTCAGAACTGGAAAATATCTTCCTTAGTGAGGTAACCCAATCACAAAAGAACACACATGGTATGCAGTCACTGATAAGGGGATATTAACCCAGAAACTTGGAATACCCTAGACACAATTCACATATCAATAGATTTCCAAGAAGATGGAAGGAGAGACCCCTGGTCCTGGAAAGACTGGATGTAGGGGAATACCAGGACAGAGAAGCGAGAGGGGGTTGAATGGGGAACAGGGGGAGGGAAGAGGACTTATGGGACTTTCGGAGAGGGAGGAATTGGGACAGGGGAAATCATTTGGAATGTAAATAAAAAAATATAGAAAATAAAAAAAGAAAAATATAATAAAATTAATACTATTTTACATTTAGAAAAAAAAGAAAGAAATGTCTTTGGGTGGGAGTGAAGAAGAAAACATATCTTCCTCACCCATAATGAGTCTCCCCTAT
The DNA here is from genome assembly GCA_036184795.1 of Tokudaia tokunoshimensis. Lineage (NCBI taxonomy): Eukaryota > Metazoa > Chordata > Mammalia > Rodentia > Muridae > Tokudaia > Tokudaia tokunoshimensis. The sequence goes on along the minus strand of BTHU01000001.1, from coordinate 127,843,408 downwards.
CAAAAAGCACTCCATCTGCTCTCTTCCAATCACCTCTGCACACACTACAAATAGCCCTTCTGAGATCCTGGGACTGGGAAGTTTGGCAGGTTGGGTAACACTCCTGCTACCACCACTATTTTCACATCTTCTCCCTCTAAACTCCCTCCCCCAACACATCTTTTTCTAAAAATCTTGATAACCCATGTGCACATGAGTATTGGGCCATGGAAAGAGATTTCCTCCTCCTGCTCCCTGTATGGTGTTAGGATAGAAAAAAAAACACCACATGGTCATTTCATTAGATGCTGAGAAAGCATTTGACAAAATTCAGGATCCTTTCATGTTAAAGGTCTTTGAAAGATCAGGAATTCGAGGCCCATATCTAAACATAGTAAAACAATTTACAGCAAACCGGTAGCCAATATCAATCTAAATGGAGAGAAACTTGAAGCAATCCCACTAAAATCAGGGACTAGACAAGGCTGCCCTCTCTCTCCGTATCTTTTCAATATAGTACTTGAAGTTCTAGCTAGAGTAATTAGACAACAAAAGGAGGTCAAAGGGATACAAATTGGAAAGGAAGAAATAAAACTATCACTATTTGCAGATGACATGATAGTATACTTAAGCGATTCAAAGAACTCCACCAGAGAACTCCTACAGCTGATAAACACTTCAGCAAAGTGGCAGGATATAAAATCAACTCAAGCAAGTCAGTAGCCTTCCTATTCTCAAAGGATAAGCAGACTGAGAAAGAGGTAAGAGAAATGATACCCTTTACGATAGTCACATACAATATAAAGTATCTTGGTGTGACTCTAACCAAACAAGTGAAAGATCTGTATGACAAGAACTTCAAGTCTCTGAAGAAAGAAATTGAAGAAGACCTCAGAAGATGGAAAAATCTGCCATGCTCATGGATTGGCAGGATTAATATAGTAAAAATGACCATCTTGCCAAAAGCAATATACAGATTTAATGCAATCCCCATCAAAATCCCAACTCAATTCTTCATAGAGTTAGAAAGAGCAATTCAAAAATTCATCTGGAGTAACAGAAAACCCAGGATAGCTAAAACTATTCTCAAGAGTAAAAGAACTTCTGGGGGAATCAGTATCTAGGACCTCAAGCTGTACTTTAGAGCAATAGTGTTAAAAACTGCCTGGTATTGGTACGGTGACAACCATGTAGATCAATAGAACAGAATTGAAGACCCAGAAATGAATCCACACTCCTATGGTCACTTGATCTTTGACAAAGGAGCTAAAACCATCCAGTGGAAAAAAGATAGCCTTTTCAACAAATGGTGCTGGTTCAACTGGAGGTCAACATGCAGAAGAATGCAAATTGACCCATTCTTATCTCCTTGCACTAAGCTCAATTCTAAGTGGATCAAGGACCTCCACAAAAAACCAGACACACTGAAACTAACAGAAAGGAAACTAGGGAAGAACCTTGAACATATGGGCACAGAAGAGAATTTTCTGAGTAGAACTCCAATAGCTTATGCTCTAAGATCAAGAATTGACAAATGGGACCTCATTAAATTACAAAGTTTCTGTAAGGCAAAGGACACTGTCAAAGGACAAAGCGGCAACCAACAAACTGGGAAATGATCTTTACCAACCCTACATCCGACAGAGGGCTAATATCCAATATGTACAAAGAACTCAAGAAGTTAAACTCCAGAGAGCCAAGTAACCCTATTAAAAAATGAGGTACAGAGCTAAACAAAGAGTTGTCACCTGAAGAATCTAATGGCTGGGAAGCACCTAAAGAGATGTTCAACTTCCTTAGTCATTAGGGAAATGCAAATCAAAATAACTCTGAGATTCCATCTTACACCAGTCAGAATGGCTAAGACCAAAAACACAGGAGACAGCAGTTGTTGGCGAGGATGTGGAGAAAGAGGAACACTCCTCCACTGTTGGTGGGATTGCCAGCTGGTACAACCATTCTGGAAAGCAGTCTGGTGGTTCCTCAGAAAACTGGGCATGACACTCCCGGAGGATCCTGCTATACCACTCCTGGGCATTTACCCAGAGGCTTCCCCTGCATGCAATAAGGACACATGCTCCACTATGTTCATAGCAGCCTTATTTATAATAGCCAGAAGCTGGAAAGAACCCACATGTCCCTCAACGGTGGAATGGATTCAGAAGATGTGGTATATTTACACAATGGAGTACTATTCTGCAATTAAAAACAATGAATTCATGAAATTCCTAGGCAAATGGTCAGAACTTGAAAATATCATCCTTAGTGAGGTAACCCAATTACAAAAGAACACACATGGTATGCAGTCACTGATAAAGGAAATTTAACCCAGAATCTCGGAATACCCTAGACACAATTCGCATATCAATAGATTTCCAAGAAGATGGAAGGAGAGACCCCTGGTCCTGGAAAGACTGAATGTAGGGGAATGCCAGGACAGAGAAGCAAGAGGGGGTTGAATGGGGAACAGAGGGTGGGAAGGGGGCTTATGAGACTTTTGGGGAGGGAGGAAATGGGAAAGGGGAAATGATTTGAAATGTAAATAGAAAAACTTAGAATATAAATAAAAAAATAGAGAAGTCTTTGTTTAGTTCTGTACCCCATTTTTTAATAGGGTTATTTGGTACTCCAGAGTCTAGCTTCTTCTTGAGTTCTTTGTATATACTGGATAAGAGCCCTGTATTGGATGTAGGATTGGTAAATATCTTTTTCCAATCTGTTGGTTGCCATTTTGTCCTATTGATAGTGTCCTTTTCCTTACAGAAGCTTTGCAATTTTATGAGGTCCCATTTGTCAATTCTTGATCTTAGAGCATAAGCTATTGGTGTTCTGTTCAGGGAAATTTCCCCTGTGCTTATGTGCTCTAGGTTCTTCCCCACTTTCTCTTCTATTAGATTCAGTGTATCTGGTTTTATGTACAGGTCCTTAATCTACTTGGACTTGAGCTTTGTACAGGGAGATAAGAATGGATCAATTTGCATCCTTCTACATGTTGACTGCCTGTTGACCCAGCACCATTTGTGGAAAATGCTGTCTTTTTTCCACGGGATGTTTTTAGCTCCTTTGTCAAAGATCAGGTGACCATAAGTGTGTGAGTTCATTTCTGGGTCTTCAATTCTGTTCCATTGATCTTCCTGCCTATCTCTGTAGCAATACCATACATTCCAAACTGTAGACTGTAGGCATAAGTCTGTGCTCACAATAGTCCCATTCCTACCCCAATGACCCCAGTACAGGCATCAATACACCTCAGACCCAGCCCTTAGACCAGGACCCATGTACTGATCTTCTGGAACTCTTTAACTAGAAGCCCAGTGTATTGTATCCACCATGCATCTCATAAGCTCCACGGACAGTGAGGACCAAGACTCTATTCAACAAATAGCAGAGCATGAAAATGTCACAGGAAGATGCTTTAGAGCTCATTGCTGAGCCCAAACTGTGATATGTAACCAGGCTGAGGAAAATAACCTGCATTCCAAGTACAACAGGTCTGTTTCACAAAGTCATGATTGTTTTGTTCTGCACCATTTTCAGTCAGTCCCTGGATATGAAATATATCTGTGATACTTACAGTCATATCTTGCTGGGATGATCAACTCTTTGATTTCTGAGGTGGCAAGAGGGTTTCTATTTCAATTCTTTCTATATCTTTAAATAGGACAGATAGTAGAAAGACTACCCCAACCATTGACTGAAGCAGAAGCACAGTACTGGATACTGACTTGAGTCTATGTTGGCCTGAAGAAAACTCACAGTTGAAGATTGCACAACACAGCAACTTTTTTCCAGTACTCATTTGTATTTGTTTCATCTTCAGCAAAAAAAAATTACAACACAATACTATGAAACAAAACAGAAAAGAAGCCCATTTATTACAACTAAAAGATTTTCTTGGGTTTGCTTAATCTGATAATAAACGGTTTAATTCAGACTCTTGTTGCATTTTATGAGATACAATATTTTTCCAAACCATGCACATGTCAGAAGTAGAGCCTAAAGATAAGAGATTACCTAGATATATACTGTTTTGTTCAAATTCAGGCATCCTTAATTCCTACTGCAAAGTATCCTAACACCATACAGGGAGCAGGAGGAGGAAATCTCTTTGCATGGCCAAGTACTCATGTGCCCATAGGTTATCAAGATTTTTTAGAAAAAGATGTGTTGGGGGAGGGAGTTTAGAGGGAGAAGATGTGAAAATAGTGGTGGTAGCAGGAGTGTTACCCAACCTGCCAAACTTCCCAGTCCCAGGATCTCAGAAGGGCTATTTGTAGTGTGTGCAGAGGTGATGGGAAGAGAGCAGATGGAGTGCTTTTTGATAGGGGAGACTCATTGGTGAGGAAGGTGCGTTTTCTTCTTCACTCCCACCCCAAGGCATTTCTTAATGGCTATCTCTGTGTGTGCATGACATGTGTGTGTGTGTGTGTGTGTGCATGACGTGTGTGTGCGTGTGCATGACATGCGTGGTGTGTGTGTGTGTGTGTATGTGTGTGTGTGTGTGTGTATAAAACTTCAAGTGTGAGACAGCACAGTCTATTTAGGTTATTTTTATGAAATAACACAACAGAGAATTGTATGCAGGTAATTTAATAAAGTGGAAAGAAAGAAATATATGTGAGGTTTCAACAATTGTCTTGCACTATATAAGAAGAAATAATCAACAATGAAAAGTTATGATTTGTGGTATCAACTGTGTGACCATTGCCAGTTTTCTGGAGATCTGTGAGTCAAAGTTCTTGTGGAGGTTTACGATGACTGTGGACAGTCTTCGCTGTTGTATATTGCATCCTGGAAAACCAAAACAAGGAGATATCTTAAATTTAGAGTTGTGCCTTAAAAGTCATTGGCTAAAAATCAATTTTCCTTGTTATTATTTTTCTCCTAGTAGTTTTTAGAATGCATAATAATTAGTATGTGTATTTGTGTGTGGTGTGCATGTATAATCACACATATGTGGAACTCAGAGAACAACTGTTGGAAGCTAGTTCTCTCCTTCTATCTTTACTTTAGTGATGTTACAGTTTACAATAGCAAACAAATTAGAAGTTACCATCATCACTTGGGTATTTTCCAGAGTCTCCTCGCTCTGAGATAGAAAACATTCTTTGAATTGCTTCACAGCATTTTCAGTAAGATGGCCATGTACATATGGATCAACCAATTCCAGATAGTCACTCACAGACACAGATGAGCTAATTGTACTGCTGATAATATTATCTAGAATACTGCAGCCAGAACCTGGAAAGACAGGACATTCATTGATGGAGGTTTGAACTCACTAGAACTTACCTGACATGATAACAATCATGTTCTTGAATACAAGCGGAAACACAGATTAGCAATGCTGATGGGCACTGCCAAATCTGGGACATAAGATGCAGGCTCTGAGATTCTATTTAGAAATAGCAAACTCAGGTTGGTCAGTGGTGGCACAGGCCTTTAATCCCAGCACTTGCAGAGGCGGAGGCGGAGGCGGAGGCGGAGGCGGAGGCAGAGGCAGAGGCAGAGGCAGAGGGAGGCAGATTTCTGAGTTTGAGGCCAGCCTGGCCTACAGAGTGAGTTCCAGGACAGTCAGAAATATACAGAATAACTCTGTCTCAGAGAGAAAAATAAATAAATAGCAAACTATGCCCCTAACATCCTACAGCAACTAAGGCACACCTCACACAACCTTTGCCAACAAGGAAACTGAAGAGATAGCAGGCTGTTTTGCTGGGTAAACACCCTTCATTACTATCTTGAGAACATCATGAAATATGTTCCAACATCCTATAAATATCACATCTAGAATATTATCCATGTAGCTCTTTTAACTCCAGCATCTGCATCACAAAGCAACATAAACAGAAGCCCTAGTCCTTGAAGAGACTCAGAGTGGGGCAGGAGGGATTTCAAGACTTGAACTAGTTCTAGTCATGAGTCTTTAATCTTATTTAAAATTCACTGAGCCCTTCACATTTTTTTAATCTGTACCAAGCAAAGTAGGCAATAAAAACAATGTACACTCTACAAAGCACACTGCATGAGGGCCATTTATAATGATCACATTCTTTTTTGTTTTTTTAGAGACAGGGTTTCTCTGTGTAGCCTTGGCTGTCCTGGAACACACTCTATAGATCAGGCTGGCCTTGAATTCAGAGATCTACCTGTCTCTGCTTCTGAGTGCTGGGATTAAAGAGGTTCACCACCACTGCCCAGATGACCACATTTATTTTTAAATTTATGTTTTTAAATTAAAGTATAATTACATCATCTCCCCTTTCCTTTCCTCTCTCCAACCCCTCAATCTCTCTCTCTCTCTCTCTCTCTCTCTCTCTCTCTCTCTCTCTCTCTCTCTCTCTCTCTCTCTCTCATCTGTATATCCATCTATGTTACTTGTATATATATGATTTCAGGACTGATCATGTTATTAGATAACCAAGTAGGGAACTCATCCCTGGGAAAGATTATTTCTCCTGCTCTTAGAATTCCTTAGTTTCCGGTAGTTATTTTTCAATAGACAGAGACTAATAAAGAAAACTATAACTAGTTGAAATGCAGAGAACATCTGATCAAAGTGTGCCCAACCCCAATTGGTGCAACACAGCTCCTGTACCCAAGGCTCAGAGAGCATCACAGTAGAGTGGCGGAAAGATTGTAATGACCAGAGGTCCAGGAAATCTCCTCTGAGATAGTTTCTCCTAAAATGACAGGGATGCTTTACCTATGAAACTGCAACATATGGCTGCCAAAAGAAGAGCTTTTTTATTTATAGCCTTTAATATTTCACATATGAATTATGTATTTCAATCATATCCATTCCTCTCTGCTCCCTTTCAGTTCCTTCCAGATCTCTCTTACATCCATCTCATAACTTCACATTTTATCCTTCATTTTAAAAAATAATATGCTGAGTACAATTAGTGTTGATCATTTTTCACTGATATAAGGCCATCTACTGGACCATGGGAAACCTCTCATGAGCCACAACCCTGAAGAAAATTGACCCTTTCTCCCTCAGCAGTCAATCACTTGCCAAAAGCTTCTCAGTTAGGAGTAGGTCTCATGACTCCTCCCTTGTCCACATTGAGTGTTGACCAGCTTGATCTTGTGAAAGTCCTGGGCAAACAAACACTGCCCCTCTGAGATCATCAGTACAAAAGCCCAGGCATGTCTAGAAGACAGTATTTTGCAGCCCCCAGAAAATGCAAGCTGTTCTTCCTACTAGCATGAACACAAAGGACATGGAGGTAAAGGAACACTTAAAGAATTCACAACAATCTCTCATATGTCTGTTACATAATGTCCAAGCTTTTTACCCTGGCATTACATGCTACAGTTAAGAATCAGTAGCACCATTGGGAAATTTCCAATTTCATTTCCCAGTTAGAGAGATCCACCATGAATATATTCTCTAGGGAATCCATATGGGCCCAATGTTATGGGAGCACATTTATATCATCACCACTTTGTGCTGAAATATCTCATAATCAAACCTGAGCCTTTCAATGGATTTTTAAAAGAACAGTTTTCATAGTTTGAAAAGACAGTTTCATAGGGGAATTTAGTATGGTACAGACACATGACATGCAGCTCTAACACAGGATTCAATCCTACAATAGAGATACCCTTTTTATTATATTATCTGAACTAATGTTGATCCATGGTGTTATTATTACATCAGACACTTTATTCTAGTGCTCAGGTTCAATGACTTCTTCCGGAAGACAGAGTAAAAATGTGTGGTCCAAAAGCACTCTTCCCTTCTTACAGAACTTACCACTGGCATAGCAGGAAATAGGGATGGTGACCAACATGAATAGAACCACCAGCTTCATGTTGAGGTGGTCCCTATGAGTTGGTCTGTTGTCCAAGACTGAAATCAGGAAACTCTCTGGAGCTGACACCTCAGTGTTCCTCTATTTATTGCTCAGGCAACCACCTTAGTCTCAGCCAATAAATAAGAATACAAGTCATATGTTTAACATGGCACTGCACCAGGAAATATAAGAGAATAAAGAAGAGCCAACGAATGCTGATTTCATTGAAGAAAACAAGGAAGCAGATTTTTGAGACTCTGAAGATCACTGTAATGACAAATGACAACAGCAACGTGTTGGCAAGTGCTTCTAATGTCCAGTCCAGATTACAGCGCTGCCAGTTGATTTTATCATCTGCTGTTTTGATTTTAAGATGGTCTCATTTCTCCCCTTCTCTTCCTCTCTTCTCCTCATCCTTCCTTTTCTGTCCTTATTTGTCTTGTTAATATCATCCCTCATTTTCTTCCTCCTTCACCTTCTTTCCCTACCCGCCTTTTCTCCCTTATAAACCTCAAGCTGCTTTATTCCGTGTCTGTCATCTGTTGATTTCAGTGGTTGGAGTCAGTGCATTATGGCATACTCACTCTGCAAGGCAAACTTTCCTTTTGTTAACCTTCTTTATAAATCCCTTCCAATTTGGGGGTGGCAGGGGGTTACCAATTTTGACTCATTATTAAAATGGTCTGGAATCTAAAATCTGCTCAGGTCCTGTCCTTGGGAGAGTATTAATGCTTTTCTCTCTAAGATTTCTTTTAGACATTGGTGAAATGGTGGTTTGAATGTCATCATGATGAGCTTTTTTCAGGATACTGAAAGTAAAAAATCTGTCATATTGCATAGTATAAAACAACCATTAATAAATTTGAGTTTCTGTGGCTGGAGAGACAGCTCAGGGGTTAAGAGCATTTACTTCTCTCTCAAAGGAACTGAGTTCAGTTCCCAGCACCCATACAGTATCTCACAGTAACTCTAGTTCCAGGGGATCTGATGTCATTTTCCAACCTCTCTGGGATCCTGAATGCATGTCACATGCATACGTCCAAACCATCAGTCACACACTTATACACATAAAATAAAATGAGCAAATACTTGAAATGTAAGTATAGTTTCTTGAATAGCCATTATGGAATGTGTATGAAAATTTCTCAAAACCTGAGGTACTCATGATTTGACTCTATCTTTGGGGTATACACCTGATGGAATTTGTGTACAACTACTGCAGAGGCACTTACTTATCTATGTTTGTTGCATTTTTCACAATAGCTTAGTTATAAAGGCCGCTTAGATGACCATATCAACAGATGACTGTAGAAATAAAATTTATATATATATATAAAGTGTTTATGTGTAATAGAGGTTTAATTGGCTATAAAGAAGATTGAAAATATGTCATTTATATGAATGGAACAAAAGAGCATTACACTGAGTGAAAACTATTAGAACCAGAAATACCAATATCTCATTAACTTATGTTTGTACAGTGTATATTTTGAGTGAGTCATATGTGTATATAAATATATATGTATAGATTGAGAACAAGAAATCAGAAGAGAAAATATTTGGAGTAAGGACAGGGGTGGGAAAGAGAAAACAAAAAAATGTGGTAGGGTATGTTCAAAAAGAACAAATGTACATTGATACATGTATGGAATGTCACAACACAACCTACTATTTGGACATCATCACTCCCATAGAGATTACTTTCAGTTTGGGCATTTTTTATTTTTTTTTATTTTTTTTTTTAATTTTATTTTATTTTATTTTTTTAATTTACATTCCAAATCACTTCCCCTTTCCCGTTTCCTCCCTCCCCGAAAGTCCCATAAGCCCCCTTCCCTCCCTCTTTTCTCCATTCAACCCCCTCTTGTTACTCTGTCCTGGCGTTCTCCTACATCCAGACTTTCCAGGACCAGGGGTCTCTCCTTCCATCTTTTTAGAAATCTATTGATATGCGGATTGTGTCTAGGGTATTCCGAGATTCTGGGTCAATATCCCCTTATCAGTGACTGCATACCATGTGTGTTCTTTTGTGATTGGGTTACCTCACTAAGGAAGATATTTTCAAGTTCTGACCATTTGCCTAGGAATTTCGTGAATTCATTGTTTTTAATTGCAGAGTAGTATTCCATTGTGTAGATATACCACATCTTCTGAATCCATTCCTCCGTTGATGGACATCTGGGTTCTTTCCAGCTTCTGGCTATTATAAATAAGGCTGCTATGAACATAGTGGAGCATGTGTCCTTATTGCATGCAGGTAAAGCCTCTGGGTATATGCCCAGGAGTGGTATAGCCGGATCCTCCGGGAGTGTCATGCCCAGTTTTCTGAGGAACCGCCAGACTGCTTTCCAGAGTGGTTGTACCAGCTTGCAATTCCACCAGCAGTGGAGGAGTGTTCCTCTTTCTCCACATCCTCGCCAACAACTGCTGTCTCCTGTGTTTTTGATCTTAGCCATCCTGACTGGTGTGAGATGGAATCTCAGGGTTGTTTTGATTTGCATTTCCCTAATGACTAAGGATGATGAACATCTCTTTAGGTGCTTCTCAGCCATTAGATATTCTTCAGGTGAGGACTCTTTGTGTAGCCCTGTACCCCATTTTTTAATAGGGTTACTTGCCTCTCTGGAGTTTAACTTCTTGAGTTCTTTGTATATATTGGATATTAGCCCTCTGTCGGATGTAAGGTTGGTAAAGATCATTTCCCAGTTAGTTGGTTGCCGCTTTGTCTTTTTGACAGTGTCTTTTGCCTTGCAAAAACTTTGTAATTTAATGAGGTCCCATTTGTCTATTCTTGATCTTAGAGCATAAGCTATTGGAGTTCTGTTCAGGAAATTCTCCCCTGTGCCCATATGTTCAAGGTTCTTCCCTAGTTTCCCTTCTATTAGTTTCAGTGTATCTGGTTTTATGTGGAGCTCCGTGATCCACTTAGAATTGAGCTTAGTGCAAGGAGATAAGGATGGGTCAATTTGCATTCTTCTGCATGTTGACCTCCAGCTGAGCCAGCACCATTTGTTGAACAGGCTATCTTTTTTCCACTGGATGGTTTTAGCTCCTTTGTCAAAGATCAAGTGACCATAGGAGTGTGGATTCATTTCTGGGTCTTCAATTCTGTTCCATTGATCTACATGTCTGTTACTGTACCAATACCATGCAGTTTTTAACACTATTGCTCTGTAGTACAGCTTGAGGTCCGGGATACTGATTCCCCCAGAGGTTCTTTTACTCTTGAGAATAGTTTTAGCTATTCTGGGTTTTCTGTTATTCCAGATGAATTTTTGAATTGCTCTTTCTAACTCTATGAAGAGTTGAGTTGGGATTTTGATGGGGATTGCATTGAATCTGTGTATTACTTATGGTAAGATGCTCATTTTTACTATATTAATCCTGCCAATCCATGAGCATGGCAGATTTTTCCATCTTCTGAGGTCTTCTTCAATTTCTTTCTTCAGAGACTTGAAGTTCTTGTCATACAGATCTTTCACTTGTTTGGTTAGAGTCACGCCAAGATACTTAATATGGTTTGTGGCTATCGTGAAGGGTATTATTTCTCTTACTTCCTTCTCAGCCTGCTTATCCTTTGAGTATAGGAAGGCTTCTGACTTGCTTGAGTTGATTTTATATCCGGCCACTTTGCTGAAGTCGTTTATCAGCTGTAGGAGTTCTCTGGTGGAGTTCTTTGGGTCGCTTATGTATACTATCATATCGTCTGCAAATAGTGATAGTTTGACTTCTTCCTTTCCAATTTGTATCCCTTTGACCTCTTTTTGTTGTCTAATTGCTTTAGCTAGAACTTCAAGTACTATATTGAAAAGATATGGAGAGAGAGGGCAGCCTTGTCTAGTCCCTGATTTTAGTGGGATTGCTTCAAGTTTCTCTCCATTTAGATTGATGCTGGCTACCGGTTTGCTGTAAATTGCTTTTACTATGTTTAGATATGGGCCTTGAATTCCTGATCTTTCCAAGACCTTTAGCATGAAAGGATGCTGAATTTTGTCAAATGCTTTCTCAGCATCTAATGAGATAACCATGTGGTTTTTTTCTTTGAGATTGTTTATATAGTGGATTACATTGATGGATTTCCTTATATTGAACCATCCCTGCATCCCTGGGATGAAGCCTACTTGATCGTGGTGAATGATTGTTTTGATGTGTTCTTGAATTCGGTTGGCAAGAATTTTATTGAGTATTTTTGGATCGATATCCATAAGAGAGATTGGCCTGAGATTCTCTTTCTTTGTCGGATCTTTGTGTGCTTTTGGTATTAGCGTAATTGTGGCTTCATAGAACGAGTTGGGTAGTGTTCCTTCTGTTTCTATTTTGTGGAACAGTTTGAAGAGTATTGGTGTTAGGTCTTCTTTGAAGGTCTGATAGAATTCTGCACTAAAACCATCTGGACCTGTGCTTTTTTTGGTTGTAAGACTTCCAATGACAACTTCTATTTCTTCAGGGGTTATAGGACGGTTTAGATGGTCTATTTGATCCTGATTTAATTTTGGTACTTGGTATCTGTCAAGGAAATTGTCCATTTCCTCAAGATTTTCTAGTTGTGTTGAATACAGGTTTTGGAGTAGGATCTGATGATTTTTTGAATTTCCTCAGTTTCTGTTGTTATCTCTCCCTTTTCGTTTCTGATTTTATTAATTTGGATACTATCTCTGTGCTCTCTGGTTAGTCTGGCTAAGGGCTTATCTATCTTGTTAATTTTCTCAAAGAACAAACTCTTCGTTTTGTTGATTCTTTGTATGGTTTTATTTGTTTCTACTTGATTGATTTCAGCCCCGAGTTTGATGATTTCCTGCCTTCTACTCCTCTTTGGTGTATTTGCTTCTTTTTGTTCCAGGGCTTTCAGGTGTGCCAGTAAGCTGTTAGTGTATGCTGTCTCCCGTTTCTTTTTGGCGGCACTCAGGGCTATGAATTTTCCTCTTAGCACTGCTTTCATTGTGTCCCATAAATTAGGGTATGTTGTGCCTTCATTTTCATTAACTTTCAAAAAGTCTTTGATTTCTTTCTTTATTTCCACCTTGACCAAGTTATCATTGAGTAGAGCATTGTTCAGCCTCCATGTGTACGTGGGTTTTCTTTTGTTTTTGTTGCCATTGAAGACCACCCTTATTCCATAGTGATCTGATAGGAGGCATGGGATTATTTCTATCTTCTTGTATCTGTTGAGGTCTGATTTGTGACCAATTATATGGTCAATTTTGGAGAAGGTACCATGAGGAGCTGAGAAGAAGGTGTATTCTTTAGCTCTAGGATGAAATGTTCTATATATATCAGTTAGTTCCATTTGGTCCAAGGCTTCAGTTAGATTCACTGTGTCCCTGTTTAGTTTTTGCTTTCCTGAACGATCCATTTCAGAGAGCGGGGTGTTGAAGTCACCCACTATTATTGTGTGCGGTGCAATGTGTGCTTTGAGTTTTAGTATAGTTTCTTTTACGAATGAGGGTGCCCTTGCATTTGGAGCATAGATATTCAGAATTGAGAGTTCTTGATGGTGGATTTTTCCTTGATCAGTATGTAGTGTCCTTCTGTGTCTTTTTTGATGACTTTAGGTTGAAAATCAATTTTATCCGATATTAGGATGGCTACTCCATCTCGTTTCTTGGGGCCATTTGCTTGTAAAATTGTTTTCCAGCCTTTTACTCTGAGGTAGTGTTTGTCTTTGACACTGAGGTGCGTTTCCTGCATGCAGCAAAATGCTGGGTCCTGTTTACGTATCCAGTCTGCTAGTCTATGTCTTTTAATTGGGGAATTGAGACCATTGATATTAAGAGAGATTAAGGCATAGTGATTATTGCCATCTGCCATTCTTGACGCTATCTTTATGTTTGAGTGGTTATCTACTTTTGGGTTTGATTCAAGAAGGTTATTATCTCATTTTTTCCAGGGTGTTGTTTCTCTCCCTGTATTGGCGGTTTCCACCTATTATCCGTTGCAGGGCTGGATTTGTGGAAAGATATTGTGAAAATTTGGTTTTATCATGGAATATCTTGGTCTCTCCATCTATGGTGATTGAGAGTTTTGCTGGGTATAGTAGTCTAGGCTGGCATTTGTGCTGTCTTAGTGTCTGCATGAGATCTGCCCAGGATCTTCTGGCTTTCATAGTCTCTGGTGAGAAGTCTGATGTGATTCGGATAGGTCTTCCTTTGTATGTTACTTGGCCCTTTTCTCTTACTGCTTTTAGTATTCTTTCTTTGTTTAGAACATTCGGTGTTTTGATTATTATGTGACGGGAGGTATTTCTGTTCTGGTCCAGTCTGTTTGGAGTTCTGTAGGCTTCTTGTACGTTCATCGGCATCTCTCTCTTTAGGTTAGGGAAGTTTTCCTCCATAATTTTGTTGAAGATGTTTACTGGCCCTTTAAGTTGCAAATCTTCACTCTCATCTATACCTATAATCCTTAGGTTTGGTCTTCTCATTGTGTCCTGGATTTCCTGGATGTTTTGGGTTAAACGTTTTTTGCATTTTGCATTTTCTTTGACTGTTGAGTCGATGCTTTCTATGGAATCTTCAGCACCTGAGATTCTTTCTTCCATCTCTTGTATTCTATTGTTGATGTTTGCATCTATGACTCCTGATTTCTTCCCAAGGTTTTCTATCTCCAAAGTTGTCTCCCTTTGTGATTTCTTAGTTGTTTCTACTTCCTTTTTTAGTTCCTGGATGGATTTGCTGAGATCTTTCACTTGTTTCTTTGTATTTTCCTGTATTTCTTTAAGGTATTTTTGCATTACCTCTTTCAGGATTTCTTCCTGATGACCCACATTCTCCTGCATTTCTCTGAGCGATTTTTGTGTTTCCTCCTCATGGGATTCCATCTGTTGATCCATCGTCTCCTGCATTTCTTTAAGCAGTTCTCGTGTTTCCTTTGTAAGGGCATGTAACCGTTGATTCATTTCTTTAAGCAATTTTTGTGTTGCCTCCTTATGGGCATCCATCTGTTGACCCATATTCTTCTGCATTTCTTTATGCAAATTTTGTGATTCCTTTGTGAGTGCATCTACCCGTTGATTCATCTCGTTAAGCGATTTTTGTGTTGTCTCCTTGTGCGCCTCCATCTTTTGATCCATGTTCTCCCGCATTTCTCTAAGCGATTTTTGTGTTTCCTTTGTAAGGGCTTCTAACCGTTGATTCATGGTCTCCTGTAACTCTTTATGAGATTTATTTGTGTCCTTCTTGTGATCCTCTAATAGGATCATGAGAAGCGATTTTAAATCCAGATCTTGTCTTTCGGGTGTGGTGGGGTATCCAGGACTTGCTGCTGTTGGAGAGTTGGGTTCAGATGGTCCCACATTACTTTGATTTCTGTTATTAACATTCCTACATTTGCCTTTTGCCATCTGGATACCTCTGGTGTTAGTTGGTCCTGCTGCCACTGGCTGTTGGTTGGACCTCCTGTGAGCCTGCAAAGCTATTTCTGCCCCCCTGGATTACCAGGATTCCCCTGGCACCGATTTCTGGGGCCTGCCTGCTCCTGAGTGACTTTGGAGCCCTAATGTGCCTTGCCCCAAGTGATCTTATATTGGGGAGGCCTTGCACATCTAAAGGCTCAGCCTAGTGGATTCCTGGAGCAGAGGTCGCCAAAGGGAGGCTGGTAGGCTCCTGCCCTGTGCAGGGGTGAGTGATCTCTCCTGGGGGGGGAGGGGGTGTCCCTCTGCCAGGCAGAAGTCCCACAGCAGAGCTGGCACGCTGGTTACTGCAGATTAGCCCCGCACCTGGGAGCCGCACACACACAAGCCGTCTGAGACCCAAGCGATATTAAGCCTGTCTGTCTCAGAACCTGGCTGTCCCAACTTCCCAGTCACTGGAGCAAAGATGGCGGAGGGCACTCTCCGTGGCGCCGTTCACCCTGTAGACGTGATGGCCCGCCGATCTGGCACCCAGACGACCACAGTGCTGACCCGTTCTCGGGCACAGACGGAAGCCCCAACAGGCCGTGTCCCAAGCGATGTTATATTGGGGATAGGGAGCTTGGGGTACCTGTCTCTTCAGCGCAGTCTGCGGGAACAGAGGTCGCAGAAGGAAAGCTGGTAGGCTCCCGCCCAGTGCGGAGTCCCTCTGCCAGGCAGAAGTCCCACAGCAGAGCTGGCGAGCTGGTCACTGCAGATCAGACCCGCACCTGGGAGCTGCACACACACAAGCCGCCCGAGACCCAAGCGACATTATGCCTGTCTGTTTCAGAACCTGGCTGTCCCAACCTCCCAGTCACTGGAGCAAAGATGGCGGAGGGCACTCTCCGTGGCGCCGCTCACCCTGTGGTCACGATGGCCCACCGATCTGGCACCCAGACGACCACAGCGCTGACCCGTTCTCGGGCACAGATGGAAGCCCCAACAGGCCGTGTCCCAAGTGATGTTATATTGGGGATAGGGAGCTTGGGGTACCTGTCTCTTCAGCGCAGTCTGCGGGGACAGAGGTTGCGGAAGGAAAGCTGGTAGGCTCCCGCCCAGTGCGGTGTCCCTCTCCTTAGGAATATTTTTAAGCCTACCATTTTATCTGTATAATTTTTCCATGAAATATTCAATCTTAACGTGTTTTTCTATATATTTCTTCAATTTTATCAGAGATATTTTCCATGTATATTACACAATGGAATACTACTAAACAATGAAAAACAATGAACTCATGAAATTCTTAGGCAAATGGGGAACAGGGGGAGGGTAGAGGGCTTATGGGACTTTCTGGGAGGTGGGAACTGGGAGAGGGGAAATCCTTTGGAATGTAAATAAAGAGTATAGAAAATAAAAAAGAAAGAAAAAAATAATAGTTGAATACATAATAACTGAGTTTTCATGACCTGTGCCCTATAGATTCTGTTGTATAAACAAGTTACTTCAGGTCTTGTCTCATGTTGAGTTTCTCTCCTTGCAAGGACAATGAGCAATCCAACCATTAAATGAGTGATTAGAACAAATTGTAGACTTGCCTTAAATGTCAGCAGCACCTTCCTTTAGACTGAGGTCCTGGGCAGAATAAAAGAGAAAAATAGAGACTCAGCATTGCTGCTTGTCTTCTTGCTGCCCTGCTGTGATGTAACTGCTTGGCCCCCCCCCCCCAATCCCCTCGTATCACCATGAACTCAAAAGTTCACTGAAAACTTCAAGCTAAGGTTAATGATTCATTTACATAAATTATTTCTGTCAGGAATTTTATAAACCTGACAGATATGAAAAGTGATGAATATGGTATATGATCCAACTTCTAAGCATGTATCCAAATATATGGGAGCACACATTACAAAGGTTCATAATTAGTATCAGTTAATAATAAAATGGTGAAAAATGCTCAATGTTTATTTCAGGATAGGTATATCTCTGCCTTTGGTAATTTATAGTAAGAATAATTATAAAGGGGGATGGAATTAAGAATTATACATACATACATACATACACACACATACATACATATCTTATCAATTTGTGTGAACAAGAACTACTTGAGGTAATTCTTCACAAAGTTCTTGTGGATCATGTATATGTTCATCAGTTTGGAAAACCAAGGGCAAAAGAACACTTGGGATTTGCCCTCAACATACATGTCTTCAGCACACCCCCTAGTGAATGTGGGACCATTTTAGGGATCTTAGGGATGATTAGTATCTGTCCCAATATACCAGTCACATGCCTTATACTTCCAATAGTCACTTAAGAATTCTACCACTATAATAGTCACTTTATCATACCTATGAAAATCATAGTAGTGAAGGGTTACTAAGTTAGCTGTAGACAGAGAAAAGTCACCAAAACTTGAGCCGAATTTAAGTCCATTTTCTGAACATTTAGAATAAACAAAAACTCCTTGTTGACAGATAAGATTGAGTTTGACCTTCTCCTCTGAGGAGTAGGTGATTAATTTTGCTCCACTTACTTTCTTTTTCCTTTTAGTCACATATGTTGGTTTAAACTGTCAGGATTTGCTGCCAGCTGCTTTATTTTTCCTCTGGTTGGATTTATGCATTTATCCCTTACCAGTGTGTTATAAAGCAGACAACATCATCAATTTCCTTTGGAGAAGTGGAAACTGAGGCTGGAAAGCTAAGCAACTTGCAGAAAATCCCACTTAGAACCTGCCAGACCTCTCTCTAGTCCTTAACCAATTCCTCCTTACTCCTCAATGGATGAATGCATTCTGATTTTGAAATGTTCAGACAACACTTCAGAATTCAAAACCAGTCATCCAACTGCCCCAGTAGAGTAACAGGGTCTGGGGAACATTTCCAAGTGAAGTGAAGGAGTGCTTGCCTATCATTTCTGAGGCTGTAGGTTCAATCTCCAGCACCAAAAATCAAAAACAACAAAAAGCCTGCAGCCTACACTAACAGATCTGGACATGGTAGCTAAATCTATGAACCAGCACATGTGAGGTAGAGGCACAAAGATCATCTGCTCGAGGCTAGCCTGGGCTACACACAAAGACTCTGCATAGGAAAATGAAGGGCTGGAGCTGTAACTCAGTCATGGAGTTCTTGCATTGTGTATGTATTTCCCTTTGTTTTCTGGTTCCCAGAACCACAGATTTAAATGGAATTGTGAAGTTTAGGATATTTCCCCATTTATTTCAATAAGTCATTAATATTTTTATGGATACTTCATTGAGTCAGTAACTCATTCTGGTAATATGCACTTTCAATATATTAATTCTACTGTTCCAAATACATGAGGCATCTTCCACTCTTGAGTGTCTTCTTCAACCTCTTAATTTAGGGTTTGAATAGTTCATTGTAGAGGTTTTGAAGCTTCCTTATTGAAGTTTATTCCTAGCTACTTTAAATATATTGAGTGTGAGATCATTTTCCTAATTTCATTTTTATCATGTTTTTTATTATTATAGTGAAAGGATATTTCTTTTTGCATGTGTATGTGATTTCTTGTTATTTTGGTGAAAGTGTTTACAGTTTTAGAAGTTTTCTGGTGGATTCTTTAGGGTTACTTGATGTATAAAATCCTATCTTCTACAAATAAGATTATTTTGATTTTTTCCTTTCCTGTCTATTTCTATTTACTTATTGCCTTATTGTTATATCTGAGAGTTCAAACAGAGTATTCTATAAGACTGGAGAAGGTAGACACTCTTGTTCCTGATTTTAATGGAAATGTTTTTAGTTTTTCTCCATTTAATACAACGTTGGCTATATGTCTGTCACATATAAGCATTTTATGCTAATATCTGTTTCTTCTGTCTCCAAAATCTTCAGTTGTTGGTTTTGTTTTATTACAGATGAGTGTTGGATTTTGATTAAGGCACTTTTTTATATCTACTGAGGTGATAATGTGATTTACTTATATGCTGTATTTTATTTATGACTTGTGAAAGTTGAATGATCCCCATATAGCTGGAAAGAAGCAAACATGAACATGGTGAATGATATGTTTGATGTGTTCTTCAATTCAGTTTGCAGGAATTATATTGTGAATTCTTGTATGTGCATTTATCAGGGAGATTGGCATAAAGTGTCTTTTGTTGTGTAGTTACCCAAATTTCATTTCAGTATAATACTAAACACTATGATAGTTCTGTGATATTGCTTTGGTAGTGGTCCTTCTCTTCCTAGTAAAACAGAATGAGGAGCATTGGTGCTAGTTCTATTTAATAATGTGGTGGAGTTCAGCGTGGACTCTATCTGGGTTGAAGTTTCTTCAGTTAGAATCTCCAGTACTGCCTCATTGTCATTGCTTGTTATGCATGGATTTAAGTCATTCAGAGTCTCTTGTTTGAAATCTTGGAGCACATGTATTTAGAAATTTATTTATGCTTTTTACTATTTCCCACTTATGGGAATATTAAATTTCAAACTGTGCTCCAATGATTATCTGAATCTCATTGTCTCTTGTGACATGTTCAATTTATGTTTTAACTAACTAACTAACTAACTAACTAACTAACTAACTAGTTATCTTTACATCCCAATAGTAGCTTCTTCTCCCTCCTATTCTCCCAGGCCCTCTCTCTAATTTTACCTCCATAGATTCTTCCTTTGTTGTCAGAAAAGACTCAGAAAAGGGGAGGCTTCACATGGTTATCAACCTAGCTTGGCATATCAAGTTGCAGTATGACCAGGCCATCTTCTCCTATGTGGCTAGGCAAGGTAGCCCAGTTAGGGGAAAGGTTCCAAACGCAGGGAACAGACTTAGAAATAGCTCCTGCTCCTGCTGTTAGGGGTCCCACACTAAGACCAAGCTGCACAGCTGTTATATATGTGTGAGAATCTATGTCCATCCCATGTATGCTGTCTGCATTTTCAGTTTTAATAATTGGGTCATCTCTTTCTTTTTGTTAGTTTGAATAACTGTTTGTAAATCTTGCTTATCTTTTCAAAACACTAACTCTCTCCTCTATTGACTTCTTGTATTGTTTTTTTGATTATATTTCCATAATGTATGCCTCAATCTTTACTGTGTTTTTTATTAGATGTATTCTTTATTTACATTCCAAATGATTTCTCCTTTCCTGGTTCCCCCTGAAAGTCCCATAAGCCATCTCCCCTCCCCCTGTTCCCCAATCAACCCCCTCCCACTTCCCTGTCCTGGTGTCCCCTACACTGCTGCATCAAGCCTTTCCAGGACCAGGGGCCTCTCCTCCCTTTGATGTCCAACAAGGCCATCCTCTGCTGCCTATGTGTCTGGAGCCATGGGTAGCACCGTGTGTACTACCTGGTTGATGTTTTTGTCCCTGGGAGCTCTGGAAGTATTGGGTGGCTCATATCGTTGTTCCTCCTATGGCGCTGCCTTCAGCTCCTTGGGTCCTTTCTCTAGCTCCCCCATTGGGGACCCTGTGCTCAGTTCAATGACTGACTGAGAGTGTCCCCCTCTGTATTTGTCATGCACTAGCATTTCAAAAATTTATTTATAGGTGAAAAGGGTGTTCACATGAGTATAGTGCCATACAGGCGAGTAGAGGCATCAGATCCCTTGGGGCTGGAGTTACAGGCAGTTGTGAGCCACTCAGAATGGGTGCTGGGGCCAAAAACAGGTCCTCCACAAGAGCAGTGTGCTTCTTCTCTTCACTACTAAGACATCTCTCCAGGCCTCTAATTTTTTAAGGTGGGCATTTATAGTGATAGACTTCCCTCTTTCAATGACTAAGTCCAAATATTCTATCATTTTGTTTTATTAGATTTTTATACATTTTTAAAAGTTTCCTCCTGATTTCTTCACTGACCAGCCATCATTCAATAGGGTGCTGCTCAATAGTCATGAGTTGTTGTATGTTCTATAGTCTCCCCTCTGCTTCATTCTCATTTTATACTATTGTGATTAATAGAATCCAAGAAATCATTCCAATTTTCTTGTATTTGATAAGACTTACATTATTTTGTAAAATGTGATCTATTTGAAGGAAAGTCTACAGGGTTCAGAGAATAAAGTTTATTGTCTTATGTTGGAACAGAATATTCTTTAGGCCTCTTTTTTAGGTCCATTTGTGACATGAGGTCATTTAATGCTGATGTGTTTCTGTTGTTTTTTTTTTTCTGGATGGCCTGTGAATTGTTGAGAGTTAGGTATTGATGTCACACAGTTTCATAGTGTTGAGGTCAATCTGTGCCTTTATTTTCTGTATCATTTGTTTCATAAATCTACTTGCACCTATGGGCAGTTTCATCTATTAATTTTGATGTCCTTTGCTTGATTCTGACTTGAAGGACACCAGTCAGGTGCAAGTGTACACAGTCTTCTTCCTGTCATCTCTTAAATGACCTTTAATCTTGGCAAATTATTCTTGAGCTGAATGATGGAAATAATGTCACAGCAAATAACAGTTCATGGTTAATTTGACATGAGATCATTTCTCATAACCAATCTATTTCTTTAGACTCATTTAAAAATTATTATTTAGTTGTCCTCATTATTTTTTATTTTGTCTTCATATTTTCTTAATTTTGTCTATAACTAAAATAAGCTGTGTTTTCTACCATGTGTCTGATCTGTACTTTTGCACCAATTTTCCTTGAATGACACCATGAGAAGAAAAACAAAATTAGTTCCAGCATAAAAAATGTACATGTCAGCAGAGATATCAAACCCATTCTTAATGACCCATGATTGCCTTATTTAATGTCAGAATTATGACATATTCCTTCCCATCAGTGATCTGGAGCAGAAGCCAAGGACAAAATTGATTTTGTGGAGTACATTAAGTGCAGGCATGTGTCTTTATGTGTGTATTTATATTTCAGTGTTCTTGGCCAGTCTCATCTAATCCAAAGTCAAGTGAAAGTGATATGTGACATTGTCTCTTTGCCCAGTCCTTAGCTGGGTTGTTCCTGTTTCTGAAGTCCTTACAGACCTGTCCTGTTTTCATATGAAATAAGATCCCTTAAAAGGTTCCTTGTTCACATGAGTACAAGTGTCTTCTCTACATAAGGAGCAGGTATCTATAAAGAAGAAACCATTTTTCTTTAACCTGAATGATTTCTCAGGACATCTGATACAGATTTCTTATGTGAAAAATCAAATATCAATGATTCAACCCAGGAAAGACTCATTTGAAAATATGTGAAACCAAATGGTTCAACATAATGGTGTTTTTGATATTTCTCCCTTTCCAAAGGTGACTGACTCTGTCCTAACTTTTTTTTTTAATTTTTTATTAGATATATTCTTTATTTGCATTTCAAATGATTTGCCCTTTATCGCCCCTCCCTGAAAGTCCCATAAGCCCTCTTCCCTCCCCCTGTTCCCCAATCAGCCCCTTCCTGACTTCCTGTCCTGGTATTCCCCTACACTGCTGCATCGAGACTTTCCAGAACCAGGGGCTCTCCTTCCTTCTTCTTGGGCATCAATTGATATGTGAATTGTTTCTTGGGTATTCTGAGCTTCTGGGCTAATATCCACTTATCACTGAGTGCATACCATGTGTGTTCTTTTTTTTTTTTTTTTTTTTTTTGGTTTTTCGAGACAGGGTTTCTCTGTGTAGCCCTGGCTGTCCTGGAACTCACTTTGTAGACCAGGCTGGCCTCGAACTCAGAAATCCTCCTGCCTCTGCCTCCCAAGTGCTGGGATTAAAGGCGTGCGCCACCACCGCCCGGCATCCATGTGTGTTCTTTTGTGATTGGGTCACCTCACTCAGGATGACATTCTCCAGTTCCATCCACTTGCCTAAGAATTTCATGAATTCATTGTTTTTAATAGCTGAGTAGTATTCCATAGTGTAAATATACCACATTTTCTGTATCCATTCCTCCATTGAGGGACATCTGGGTTCTTTCCAGCTACTGGCTATTACTAATAGGGCTGCTATGAACATAGTGGAGCATGTGTCCTTATTACATGCTGGAGAATCCTTTGGGTATATGCCCAGGAGTGGTAAGCAGGGTCCTCTGGTAGTATTATGCACAGTTTTCTGAGGAACCACCAAACTGATTTCCAGAGTGGTTGTACCAGCTTGCCATCCCACCAGCAGTGGAGGAGTGTTCCTCTTTCTCTACATCCTCGCCAGCATCTGCTGTTTCCTGAGTTTTTGATCTTAGCCATTCTGATTGGTGTGAGGTGAAATCTCAGGGTTGTTTTGATTTGCATTTCCCTGATGACTAAGGATGTTGAAGATTTCTTTTGGTGCTTCTCAGACATTTGTTATTCCTCAGGTGAAAATTCTTTGTTTAACTCTGTACCCCATTTTTTAATAGGGTTATTTGGCTCTCTGGAATCTACCTTCTTGAGTTCTTTGTATATCTTGGATATTAGCCCTCTGTCAGATGTAGGGTTTGTAAAGATCTTTTCCCAATTTTTTGGTTGCTGTTTTGTCCTTTTGACAGTATCCTTTGCCTTATAGAAATTTTGTACTTTTATGAGGTCCCATTTGTCAATTCTTGATCTTACAGCATGAGCTATTGGTGTTCTGTTCAGGAAATGTTCCCCTGTGCCCATTTGCTCAAGACTCTTTCCCAGTTTCTTTTGTATTAGTTTCAGTGTGTCTGGTTTTATGTGGATGTCCTTGATCCACTTGGAATTGAGCTTAGTACAAGCAGATAAGAATGGATTGATTTGCATTATTCTGGATGTTGACCTCCAGTTGAACCAGCACCATTTGTTGAAAAGGCTATCTCTTTTCCACTGGATGGTTGTAGCTCCTTTGTCAAAGATCAAGTGACCATAGGTGTGTAATAATATCAGAGTTGTAAAAGGAAATATTGCAATAAACACTGAGGAAATTCAGAGGATCACAAGTACATGTATAAAAGAGGTATATTTTTTATTAAATTGAAAAATCTAAAAGAATTTCAAGAATTTTTAGATAATTTGACTTATCAAAGTTAAATCAAGATTGACTAAATAATTTAAACATACTCCTAACATTCAATGAGATAAAAGCAGTAATTAAAAAATCTCCCAGCTAAGAAAAACTCAGGGCCATTTGGCTTCAGTTTAGAATTTTATCAAGCCTTTAAAGAAGTAACACCAATACTCTTCAAATTATTTCATAAAATGGGTGGGAAATGGATACTTCCTAATTGTCTATACAAAGCAAGAATTTCACTGATATCAAAACCAAGCAATGCTATAATTAAAAAAGAAAGCCATAGGCCAATTTTTCTGGTGAACAGAGATATAAAAATTCTCTCAAGAAAATACTTTGGAATTGAAGTTAAGAGCACAAGAGTAGCTTAAAATATGTAAATCAATCGATGTAGTCAATTGCATAAATATATTCAAAGAAAAAACCTGTATGATCATCTCATTAGATACAGGAGTGACCTTCGGCAAATGCAATATTCCTTCATGATAAAAGTCCTGGAAATCAAGAAGATGGAAGGAGAGACCCCTGGTCCTGGAAAGACTGGATGTAGGGGAATACCAGGACAGAGAAGCGAGAGGGGGTTGAATGGGGAACAAGGGGAGGGAAGGGGGCTTATGGGACTTTCAGGGAGGGAGGAAACGGGAAAGGGGAAATCATTTGGAATGTAAATAAAAAAATATAGAAAAAAAAGTCCTGGAAATGCTATGGATAAGTGGGACAGATCTCAACATAATAAAAGCAATATGTACAAAGCCCAGCATCTTGCCAGACTAAGAAAAACTCAAATAATTTCCACTAAAATAATGAGCAAAGCAATAATATTAATTCCTTCTATTCCTATAGTGCTTGAAGTCTTAGAGCAATGATACAAGAGGGGTATCAGACATTGGAAGAGCAGAGCTTACAGAACCAACTAAGCATGGTTCATGGGGGCTCACAGAGACTGGTGAGGCAATCACAGAACCTGCATGGGTCTGCTATGGGTCCTCTGTATGTATGTTATGGTTGTTGGCTTCGTGTTTTGGGG
Organism: Tokudaia tokunoshimensis; assembly: GCA_036184795.1. Taxonomy (NCBI): domain Eukaryota; kingdom Metazoa; phylum Chordata; class Mammalia; order Rodentia; family Muridae; genus Tokudaia; species Tokudaia tokunoshimensis. The sequence continues at coordinate 127,818,371 of BTHU01000001.1, read as the reverse complement.
GACTTATGAGAGTGGAAGTGGGACTGTTCGACTCTTTTGTCTGCTCTTGGGAACCTTTTCTTCCTACTGGATTACCTCACCCAGTCTTGATGTGAGGGTGTATACCTGGACTTATTGTATATTATTGTGCCATAATTGGTTGATGTCCTTGTGAGGACTGTTCTTTTCTAGGAAAGAAGATGGGAAGGGGGTGAGTGGATCTAGGGGGAAAAAGGAGGTGTTGGGGAACTGGGAGGAGTGGAGAGCAGAGAAGTTATGGTGGGGATGTATTGTATGAGAGAAGACGTATTGTGTGATAGAAGAATAAATTAGAATTTAAAACACACACACACACTCACACTCACTCACACACACACACACACACAAATAGAAAAGGAAGAAGTCAAAGAACCTTTATTCATAGATATGATTCTATACATAAAACACCCTAAAGACATCACCAGAAAAAAAATCCTATAGCTCATCGATACATCCCGCAAAGCACCAGGATATGAAAATCAGTAGCTTTCTCTTTTTGTCTTTTGTTTTTTATTAGATATATTCTTTATTTACATTTCAAATGATTTCCCCTTTCCTGGTCCCCTCCCCCAAAGTCCCATAAGCCATCTCCTATACCCCCGATCAACCCCCTCCCACTTCCCTGTCCTGGTATTCCCCTACACTGCTGCATTGGGCCTTTCCAGGACCAGGGGCCACTCCTCCCTTTTGGTGTCCAACAAGACCATTCCTCTGCTGCCTATGCCTCTAGAGCCATGGGTAACACCATGTGTACTATCTGGTTGATGTTATTGTCACTGGGAGCTCTGTGGAGCAGAGTCTGAGGGAAAGACCATCCAGAGACTACCCCATCTTGTGATCTATCCCATATACAGTTACAGAACCCAGACACTGTTATTGATGCCCAGAAGTACTTGCTGAACAGAGTCAGATATAGCTGTCACCTGGGAGGCTCTGCTAGTGCATGACAAATACAGAGGGGGACACTCTCAGCCAGCCATTGAACTGAGCACAGGGTCCCCAATGGGGGAGCTAGAGAAAGGACCCAAGGAGCTGAAGGGGTTTGCAGTGTCATAGGAGGAATCAGTAGCTTCCTTACTTACCAAAAAGAAACCAGAAACATGACCGTTAAAATAGCCTAAAACCAAATTGGGTATTGTTTCTTCTCTTTCTATTTTTGGAACAGTTTGAAGAGTATTGGTGTTAGGTGTTCTTTGAAGGTCTGATAAAACTCTGTATGAAACCCATAAGGTCCTGGGCTTTTTTTGATTTGGAGTCTATCAATGAGTGCTTTAATTTCTTTAGGGGTTATGGGACTGTTTGGACCATTTATCTGATCCTGATTTAACTTTGGTACCTTGTATCTGTCTAGAAAATTGTCATTTTCATTCAGATTTTCCAGTTTTGTTGAGTATAGACTTTTGTAGTTGAATCTGATGGTTTTTTGGATTTCCTCAGTATCTGTTGTAATGTCTCCCTTTTATTTCTGCTTTTGTTGATTTGGATACTGTTTCTGTGCCCCCTGGTTAGTTTGGCTAAGAGTTTATCTTGTTGATTTTCTCAAAGAACCAGCTCCTGACTCGGTTTCTTATAGTGCTTTTTGTTTCTACTTGGTTGATTTCAGCCCTGAGTTTGATAATTTCCTGCCATCTACTCTTCTTTAGTGTATTTGCTTCTTTTTGCTCTAGAGCTTTCAGATGTGCTGTCAAGCTGCTAGTGTATGCTCTTTCCAGTTTCTTTTTTGAGGTACTCAGCTATGAGTTTTCCTCTTAGCACTGCTTTCACTGTGTCCCATAAGTTCAGGTATGTTGTGCCTTCATTTTCATTAAATTATAAAAAGAATAATTTCTTTCTTTATTTCTTCCTTGACCAAGTTATAATTGTCTAGAGTGTTGTTCAGCTTCTACGTGTATGTGGGCTTTCTGTTGTTTTGTTATTATTGAAGACCAGCCTTAGTCTGTGGTGATCTTATAGGATTCATGGAATTATTTCAATCTTCTTGTATCTGTTGAGGTTTGTTTTGTGACTGATTATATGGCCAGTTTTGAAGAAGGTACTGTGAGGTGCTGAGAAGAAGGAACATTCTTTTGTTTTAGGAAAACATGTTCTGTAGATATCTGCTAAATCCATGACTTCCGTTAGTTTCAATGTGTCTATGTTTAGTTTCTGTTTCCACGATCTGTCCATTGATGACAGTAGGGTGTTGAAGTATTCCACTATTATTGTGTGAAGTGCAATGTGTACTTTTATCTTTAGTTAAGTTTCTTTTATGAATGTGGGTTCCCTTGCATTTGGAGCATTAATGTTCAGAACTGAGAGTTCTCCTTGGTAGATTTTTCCTTTGATGAGAATGAAATGCCCTTCCTTATCTTTTTTTTTATAACTTTAGGTTGAATGGCAATTTTATTCAATGTTAGAGGGACCCATGGCTACAGCTTAATATGTAGGAGAGGATGGCCTTGCCAGACATTAATGAGAAGGGAGGCCCTTGGTCCTGTGAAGGCTTGATGCCCCAGTGTAGGGGAATGCCACGAAAAGGAAGCAGGTGTGGGTGGGCTAGTGAGCAGGGGGAGGTAGTTTGGATGAGGGTTTTAGGAGGTGAAAGGAGGAAAGGGTATGTCATTTGAAATGTAAGTAAAGAAAATAACTAATAAAAAATATTAAAAAAATAGCCTAAAAATACCTTGGAATAAATCTCACAAAGAAAAACAGGATATGTATAACAAAAACTTTTAAGATATTGAAGAGAAAAAGTGAAGAAAACACCAAATGTTGGATGAATCTCTGTTCCACCATGTTCATGGTTTTGTAGTATTAATATGGTAATACTCATTTTACTAGAAGCAGTCCACAGGATTTTTGACATAATTCCTATAAAATTTCCACAGAAATTTTTAGTTTCACAGAAACTAAAAAAAAATCCTTGATTCCATATGGAATTACTATAGACCCAGGATTTCCAAAGCAATCCAGAACAATTAAAAAAATTAAAACTGAGTTGGTATAATGATTTTTGATTTTAAGTTATAGTATAGAATTATAGTAATAAAACTGGCATGGTCTAGCATAGAAATAGACACAATAATTATTAGGATAGAACTGACAAGCTGGATTTGAATCTTCTGAAGTATAGCTACCTTTATTTTAGTAAAATGGCTAAAAATACACACTGGAGGAAAGGAAGCATCTTCAACAAACATTGATATTAATGCTGGATAGTTTTATGTACAGTAATGAAACTGGATCCTTATATTTCACCATGTATAAAATTCAACTGCAGCTGGATTAAAGACCTAAGACCTAATTTTTTGAGTTTGATAGAGGAGAAAAATAGAAAATACAAGTATAGACTCTCTGAACAGGTCATCAATAGGACAGACAGTAGACCAATAGTTGACAAATAGGTCCACACTTAGGACCACATGAAGGTAGAAAGCTTCCTTAGAGCAAAACATACTATCATTTGAGTCTAGAAGCAGGCTATAGAATTAGAAAACATGTCATCAATTATATAGTTGACAGAGGGTTTATTTATTTATTTATTTATTTATATCCCAAATGCTGCCCCTCCCAGAATGTCTCCTCCATGCTTGCCCCCTTCTCCTCTGAGAGGGTGGGGCCCCCTTGGTACTTCCCCCACCCTGTCAGATCAAGTTTATGCATTAAACTTATTATTATTAAAATTATTATTTTCCTGAACAATAAATGAACATCTAGAAGAATCAAAATTCCTGACATCAAGCTGTACTACAAAACAGTATTCATAAAAACTACGTGGTATTGGTACAGAAACAGACATGCTGATCAATGGAATTGAATTGAAGACCAGAAATAAATCTATGGATATGTTCCCACACTACATCTTGATGCTGGGCTGTGGGAATGCCACTGGTCAGGAAAAACGGGAGACACTACACTACATTTCACCCTAGGCCACCATTCTGCTATTGGCTGTAGGGCTTGAGGTATACCACTCAGAAGGTGGGAAAATGCAGCCTAGTATGAGAACCTCAGTGCAGATGAGAAATGAGACAGGCTGAGGCCAAAGCTGGGGTTCCCTGACTCCTAGCCATCCAGATATTTCTGGAGGAGTCAGGGATAGAGGAGGCCCTCGGGCTGAGGTCTACAAGCCTGGGGTCAGGGGATAGGGAACTCTGGCTGAGCTCAGCAGTGGCTCAGAGGGGCCTTCTGCCGGAAACTTAGACAGCACAGTTCTGTAGATGAAGACTTCCTCCATGTTCCCCATGGTGGTCCTTGATGAGAGAGACAGTCCATTCTTTTTTTCTTATTATTTTTATACACTCCGTATTTTATTCCCCACCCTGCCAACCCCTGTCCACCCTCCGACTGTTCCACATCCCACACCTCCTTCCCTCCCCCTGTCTCCACGTGGATGTCCTTATCCCCCACACCACCTGACCTCTAAACTCCCTGGGACCTCCAGTTCCTTGAGGGTTATGTGCATCATCTCTGAATGAACACAGATCCAGCTGTCCTCTAGTGTATGTGCGCTAAGGGCCTCATATCAACTGTATGCTGCCAGTTTTGTGGTCCAATGTTTGAGAGATCCCAGAGGTTCAGATTAATTAAGATTGCTGGTCCTCCTAAAGGGTCTCCCTCAGTTTCACTCAGCCTTCCCTAATTCAACAGCGGGGGTCAACTGCTTCTGTCCATTGGTTGAGTGCAAATATCTGCATCTGACTCTTTCAGCTGTTTCTTGGGTCTTCCAGAGTGCTGTCATGCTAGGTCCCTTTTTGTGAGCACTCCATAACTTCAGTAATAGTGTCAGGCCTTGGGACCTCCCCTTGCACTGGATCCTACTTTGAGTCTGTCGCTGGACCTTCTTTTCCTCATGCTCCTCTCCATTTCCATCCCTATAATTCTTTCAGACAGGAAACATTATGGGTCAGAGTTATGGCTGTGGGATGGACCCCTCCCTCATTTGAAGCCCTGTCTTCCTATTGGAGGTAGGCTCTATAAGTTCCCTCCCCCTACTGTCAGGCATTTCACCTAAGGTCCCTCCCTTTGAGTCCTGTGAGTGTCTCACCTCCCAGGTCTCTGGTGTGTTCTGGAGGGTCCCTCAACCTCCTTTCTCCTGAGGTTGGCTGTGTAACTTATTTCTGCCGACCCTCAGGGCTTCAATCCCTCCTCCAATGTCAGGTCAGGTTCCCCTCTCCTCCCTCTCCTTCACCCCATCTACTTTCACTCCAAGGTCCCTCCCTCCCTCCCCACTTGTGATTGCTTTCTTCATTCTGCCAAGTGGGACTGAGGTGTCCTCACTTGGGCACTTCAGCTTATTGACCGTTTTGAGACCTGTGGACTGTATCTTGGGTATTCTCTACATATTTTTTGGCTAATATCAACTTATTAGTAAGTAAATACCAAGCATGTCCTTTGATGGCTGAGTTACCTCACACAGGATGATATTTTCTAGTTGCATCCATTTGCCAAAGAATTTCTTGAAGTCACTGTTTTTAATAGTTGAGTAGTACTCCACTGTGTAAATGTACCATGTTTTCTGTATCCATTTCTCTCTCGAAGGACATCTGGGTTCTTTCCAGCTTCTGGCTATTACAAATAAGGCTGCTAGGAACATAGTGAGCCTGTGTGCTTCTTATATGTTGGAGAATCTTTTGGGTATATACCAAGGAGGGGTATAGCTGGGTCCTCAGGTAATACTATATCCAATTTTCTGAGAAACTGTCAGATTGATTCCCAGAGTGGTTGTACCAGTTTGCAATCCCACCAACAATGGAGGTGTGTTCCTCTTCCTTTTTTTATTAGATATATTCTTTTTTTATTATTTATTTTATTTTTTTAATTTACATTCCAAATCATTTCCCCTTTCCCGTTTCCTCCCTCCCCAAAAGTCCCATAAGCCCCCTTCCCTCCCTCTTTTCTCCATTCAACCCCCTGTCGTTTCTCTGTCCTGGCGTTCCCCTACATCCAGTCTTTCCAGGACCAGGGGTCTCTCCTTCCATCTTCTTAGAAATCTATTGATATGCGGATTGTGTCTCGGGTATTCCGAGATTCTGGGTCAATATCCCCTTATTAGTGACTGCATACCATGTGTGTTCTTTTGTGATTGGGTTACCTCACTAAGGATGATATTTTCAAGATCTGACCATTTGGACCATTTTAGGAATTTCGTGAATTCATTGTTTTTAATTGCAGAGTAGTATTCCATTGTGTAGATATACCACATCTTCTGAATCCATTCCTCCATTGAGGGACATCTGGGTTCTTTCCAGCTTCTGGCTATTATAAATAAGGCTGCTATGAACATAGTGGAGCATGTGTCCTTACTGCATGCAGGTAAAGCCTCTGGGTATATGCCCAGGAGTGGTATAGCCGGATCCTCCGGGAGTGTCACGCCCAGGTTTCTGAGGAACCGCCAGACTGCTTTCCAGAGTGGTTGTACCAGCTTGCAATTCCACCAGCAGTGGAGGAGTGTTCCTCTTTCTCCACATCCTCGCCAACAACTGCTGTCTCCTGTTTTTGATCTTAGCCATCCTGACTGGTGTGAGATGGAATCTCAGGGTTGTTTTGATTTGCATTTCCCTAATGACTAAGGATGATGAACATCTCTTTAGGTGCTTCTCAGCCATTAGATATTCTTCAGGTGAGAACTCTTTGTTTAGCTCTGTACCCCATTTTTTAATAGGGTTACTTGCCTCTCTGGAGTTTAACTTCTTGAGTTCTTTGTACATATTGGATATTAGCCCTCTGTCGGATGTAAGGTTGGTAAAGATCATTTCCCAGTTAGTTGGTTGCCGCTTTGTCTTTTTGACAGTGTCTTTTGCCTTGCAAAACTTTGTAATTTAATGAGGTCCCATTTGTCTCTTCTTGATCTTAGAGCATAAGCTATTGGAGTTCTGTTCAGGAAATTCTCCCCTGTGCCCATATGTTCAAGGTTCTTCCCTAGTTTCCCTTCTATTTGTTTCAGTGTGTCTGGTTTTATGTGGAGATCTTTGATCCACTTAGAATTGAGCTTAGTGCAAGGAGATAAGAATGGGTCAATTTGCATTCTTCTGTATGTTGATCTCCAGCTGAGCCAGCACCATTTGTTGAAAAGGCTATCTTTTTTCCACTGGATGGTTTTAGCTCCTTTGTCAAAGATCAAGTGACCATAGGAGTGTGGATTCATTTCTGGGTCTTCAATTCTGTTCCATTGATCTACATGTCTGTTACTATACCAATACCATGCGGTTTTTAACACTATTGCTCTGTAGTACAGCTTGAGGTCCGGGATACTGATTCCCCCAGAGGTTCTTTTACTCTTGAGAATAGTTTTAGCTATTCTGGGTTTTCTGTTATTCCAGATGAATTTTTGAATTGCTCTTTCTAACTCTATGAAGAATTGAGTTGGGATTTTGATGGGGATTGCATTGAATCTGTGTATTACTTTTGGTAAGATGCTCATTTTTACTATATTAATCCTGCCAATCCATGAGCATGGCAGATTTTTCCATCTTCTGAGGTCTATTCTTTATTTACATTTTAAATGATTTCCCCTTTCCTGGATCCCCCATTTTTGCTATATTAACCCAGTCAATTCATGACCATGGGAGATCTTTCCATCTTCTGAGATCTTCAATTTCTTTCTCCAGAGACTTGAACTTCTTGTCATACAGATCTTTCACTTGCTTGGTAAGACTCACACCAAGGTATTTTATATTATTTGTGACTATTATGAAGGGTGTTGTGTTCCTAATTTCTTCCTCAGCCTGTTTATTCTTTGAATATAGGAAGGCTGCTGATTTGTTTGAGTTAATTTTATATTCAGCCACTTTGCTGAAGTTATTTTTCAGGTTTTGGAGTACTCTGGTGGAATTTTGGGGTCACTTAAGTATACTATCATATCATCTGCAAATAGTGATAATTTCACTTCTTTCTTTCCAATTTGTATACCTTTGTTCGCCAGTTGTTGTCTGATTGCTGTAGCTAGAACTTCAAGTACTACATTGAATAGATAGGAAGAAAGTGGGCAGCCTTGTCTGGTTCCTGATTTTAGTGGGATTGCTTCAAGTTTCTCTCCATTTAGTTTGATGTTGGCTACTGGTTTGCTCTATATTGCTTTTACTATTTTAGGTATGGGCCTTGAATTCCTGATCTTTCCAAGACTTTTAACATGAAGGAATGCTGAATTTTGTCAAATGCTTTTTCAGCATCTAAAGAAATGATCATGTGGGTTTTTTCTTTGAATTGGTTTATATAGTGGATTACATTGAAGAATTTCTATGCATTGAACCATTCCTGCATCCCTGGGATGAAGCCTACTTGATCATGGTGAATGATCTTATGGATGTATTCTTGGATTCGGTTAGCAAGAATTTTATTGAGTATTTTTGCATCAATGTTCATGAGGGAAATTGAAGTTCTCTTTCCTTGTTTGGTCTTTGTTTGGTTTAGGCATAATAGTGCATTCATAGAATGAATTAGGTAATGTTCCTTGAGTTTCTATTTTGTGGAATAGTTTGAAGAGTATTGGTACTAGGTTTTCTTTGAACATCTGATAGAATTCTTTACTAAACCCATCTGTTCCAGGGCTTTTTTTTTTGGTTGGGTGATTGTTAATGACTGCTTCTATTTTGCTCAGGGCTTATGGGACTATTTAGATGGTTTATCTGATCCTGTTTTAACATTGGCACCTGGAATGTGTCTAGAAAATTGTCCATTTCATCCAGATTTTCCAATTTTGATGAGTATAAGCTTTTGTGTAGGATCTGATGATGTTTTTGAATTCCCACAGTTTCTGTTGCTATGTCTCCCTTTTCATTTCTGATTTTATTAATTTGGGCACTGCCTCTGTGTCCTCTGCTTAGTCTGGCTAAGGGTTTATCTACCTTGTTGATTTTCTCAAAGAAACATCTCCTGGTTTTGTTAATTCTTTGTGTACTTCTTTTTGTTTCTATTGGGTTGATTTCAGCCATGAGTTTGATTATTTCCTGCCATCTACTCCTCTTTGGTGTACCTGCTTCTTTTAGTTCTAGAGTTTTCAGGTGTGCTGTCAAACTGCTAGTATAAGCTCTCTCCATTTTCTTTTTGGAGGCACTTAGAGCTATGAGTTTCCCTCTTACTACTGCTTTCATTGTGTCCCATAAGTTTGGTATGATGTGGCTCACAGCCAACCAATAGAATGAACATAGGGTCCCCAATGGAGCAGCTAGAGAAAGGACCCAAGAAGCTGAAGAGGTTTGCAACCCTGCAGGAGGAACAATAATATGTACCACCCAGTACACCCAGAGGAGCTCTCAGGTACTAAACCTCCAACCAAAGATAACACATGGAAAGACACAAGACTTCAGCTACATATGTAGCAGAAGATGACCACTTTAAACATCAATGAGAGGAGAGACCATTGGTACTGTGAAGGCTCGATTCCCAAGAATAGGAAAATGCAAGTCAGGATATGGGAAGGGGGAAGAGCAGGGGGAGGGGGGTGGTATAGGGATTTTCAAAGGGGTAACAGGGAAAGGGGATACCATTTGATATGTAAATCAAGCAAATATCTAATAATAAAAAAGCATTTATCTAGTCCCTCAAAATAAATTTAAGTTCTGTTTTAAAAACATAAAAAATAAAAAGTCTTTAATTTCTTTATTTCTTCCTTTTCCTTCATAGAGTAGAGAGTTGTACAGCTTCCAAGGGTATATATATTTTCTGTTGTTTTTGTTGGCACTCAAACCAGCCTTAGACTGTGGTGATCTGATAGGGTACATGGAATGATGTCAATATTCCTCTATCTATTGAGGACAGTTTTGTAAGCAATTATATGGTCAGATTTGGAGAAGGTACCATAAAGTGCTGAGAAGGAGGTATATATTCTTTTGCTTTAGGATGAAATGTTCTATAAATATCTGTCAGATCCATTTGGTTCATAACTTCTGTTAGTTTCACTGTTTCTCTCTTTAGTTTCTGTTTCCATAACTTGTCTATTGCTGAGAGTGTGGTGTTGAAGTCTCCCACTATTATTGTGTGGGGTGCAATGTGTGCTTTGAGCTTTAGTAAAGTTTCTTTTATGAATATGGGTGCCCTTGCTTTTGGAGCATAGATGCTCAGAATTGAGAGTTCATCTTAGTAGATTTTTCCTTTGACCAGTATGAAGTGTCCTTTCTTATCTTTTTTGACAACTTTTGGTTGAAAGTCAATCTTATCCAATATAAGAATGGCCACTCCAGCTTGATTCTTGGGACCATTTGCTTGGAAAATTATTTTCTAACCTTTGACTCTGAGGTAGCGACTGTCTTAGTCACTGAGGTGGGTTTCTTGTATATAACAAAATGTGGGGTTCTGTTTACATATCTAGTCTGTCAGTCTATGTCATTTTATTGGGGAATTGAGTCTACTGATGTTAAGAGATATTAAGGAAAAATGATTGGTGCTTCCTGTTATATATGTTGTTAAAGGTAGAATTATGTTTGTGTGGCTATCTTGTTTTGGATTTGTTGAAACATTACCTTCATGCTTTTTCTAGGGTGTAGTTTCCCTCCTTGTGTTATTATTTTCCATGAAATATCATTTGTAGAGCTGGGTTTGTGGAAAGATGTTGTGTAAAATTGGTTTTGTCAAGAAATATCTTGTTTTCTCCACTATAATTGAGAGTTTTGCTGGGTAGTAGCCTGGGCTGGCATTTATGCTCTTTTAGAGTCTGTATGACATCTGCCCAGGATCTTCTAGCTTTTATAGTCTCTGCTGAGAAGTCTGGAGTAATTCTAATAGGTCTGCCTTTATATGCTACTTGACCTTTTCCATTACTGCTTTTTTTTAATATTTTTTTTATTATTTTCTAAGATTTTATTTACATTCCAAATGATTTCCCCATTCCTGTTTCCTACCTCCCCGAAAGTCCCATAAGCCCCTTTCCCTCCCGCTGTTCCCCATTCAACCCCCTCTTACTTCTCTGTCCTGGTATTCCCCTACATAAATTCTTTCCTAGACCAGGGGTCTCTCCTTCCATCTTCTTGGAAATCTATTGATATGTGAGTTGTGTCATAGGTATTCCGAGCTTCTGGGTTAATATCTCCTTATCAGGGACTGCATACCATGTATGTTCTTTTGTGATTGGGTTACCTCATTAAGGATGATATTTTCAAGTTCTGACCATTTGCCTAGGAATTTCGTGAATTCATTGTTTTTAATTGCAGAGTAGTATTCCATTGTGTAAATATACCACATCTTCTGAATCCATTCCTCCATTGAGGGACATCTGGGTTCTTTCCAGCTTCTGGCTATAATAAATAAGGCTGCTATGAACATAGTGGAGCATGTGTCCTTATTGCATGCAGGGGAAGCCTCTGGGTATATGCCCAGGAGTGATATAGCAGGGCCCTCCGGGACTGTCATGCCAGTTTTCTGAGGAACCGCCAGACAGATTTCCAGAGTGGTTGTACCAGCTTGCAATCTCATCAGCAGTGGAGGAATGTTCCTCTTTCTCCACATCCTCGCTAACAACTGCTGTCTCCTGTGTTTTTGATCTTAGCCATTATGACTGGTGTGAGGTGAAATCTCAGGGTTGTTTTGATTTGCATTTCCCTAATGACTAAGGATGTTGAACATTTCTTTAGGTGCTTCCCAGTCATTTGATATTCTTCAGGTGAGAACTCCTTGTTTAGCTCTGTACCCCATTTTTTAATAGGGTTATTTGGCTCTCTGGAGTCTAACTTCTTGAGTTCTTTGTATATATTGGATATTAGCCCTCTGTCAGATGTAGGGTTGGTAAAGATCTTTTCCCAGTTAGTTGGTTGCCACTTTGTCCTTTTGACAGTGTCCTTTGCCTTACAGAAACATTTTAATTTAATGAGGTCCCATTTGTCAATTCTTGATCTTAGAGCATAAGCTATTGGAGTTCTATTCAGGAAATTCTCCCCTGTGCCCATATGTTCAAGGTTCTTCCCTAGTTTCCTTTCTATTAGTTTCAGTGCGTCTAGTTTTATGTGAAGGTCTTTGATCCACTTGGAATTGAGCTTAGTGCAAGGAGATAAGAATGGGTCAATTTGCATTCTTCTGCATGTTGATGTCCAGTTGAACCAGCACCATTTGTTGAAAAGGCTATCTTTTTTCCACTGGACGGTTTTATCTCCTTTGTCAAAGATTAAGTGACCATAGGAGTGTGGATTCATTTCTGGGTCTTCAGTTCTGTTCCATTGATCTACATGCCTGTCACTGTACCAATACCATGTGGTTTTTAACACTATTTCTCTGTAATACAGCTTGAGGTCTGGGATACTGATTCCCCCAGAAGTTCTTTTACTCTTGAGTATAGTTTTAGCTATCCTGGGTTTTCTGTTATTCCAGATGAATTTTTGAATTGCTCTTTTTAACTTCATGAAGAATTGCATTGGGATTTTGATGGGGATTGCATTGAATCTGTATATTGCTTTTGGCAAGATGGTCATTTTTACAATATTAATCCTGCCAATCCATGAGCATGGAAGATTTTTCCATCTTCTGAGGTCTTCTTCAAGTTCTTACTTCAGAGACTTGAATTCTTGTCATACAGATCTTTCACTTGTTTGATTAGAGTCATACCAAGATACTTTATATTGTTTGTGGCTCTCGTGAAGGGTATCATTTCTCTTATTTCTTTCTCAGCCTGCTTATCCTTTGAGTATAGGAAGGCTACTGATTTGCTTGAGTTGATTTTATATCCAGCCACTTTTCTGAAGTTCTTTATCAGCTGTAGGAGTTCTCTGGTGGAGTTCTTTCGGTCGCTTAAGTATACTATCATATCATCTGAAAATAGTAATAGTTTGACTTCTTCCTTTCCAATTTGTATCCCTTTGACCACCTTTTGTTTTCTAATTGCTTTAGCTAGAGCTTCAAGTACTATATTGAAAAGATATGGAGAGAGAGGGCAGCCTTGTCTAGTCCTTGATTTTACTGAGATTGTTTCAAGTTTCTCTCCATTTGGATTGATGCTGGCTACCGGTTTGCTGTAAATTGCTTTTACTATGTTTAGATATGGGCCTCAAATTCCTGATCTTTCCAAGACCCTTAACATGAAAGGATGCTGATTTTTGTCTAATGCTTTCTCAGCATCTAATGAAATGACCATGTGGTTTTTTTCTTTGAGATTGTTTATGTAGTGGATTACATTGATGAACTTCCTTATATTGAACCATCCCTGCATCCCTGGGATGAAACCTACTTGATCGTGGTGAATGATTGTTTTGATGTGTTCTTGGAATCGATTGGCAAGAATTTTATTGAGTATTTTTGCATTTATATTCATAAGGAAATTGGTCTGAAGTTCTTTTTCTTTGTTGGATCTTTGTGTGGTTTTGGTATCAGCGTAATTGTGGCTTCATAGAATGAGTTGGGTAGTGTTCCTTCTGTTTCTATTTTGTGGAATAGTTTGAAGAGTATTGGTGTTAGGTCTTCTTTGAAGGTTTGATAGAATTCTGCACTAAAACCATCTGGTCCTGTGCTTTTTTTGGTTGGAAGACTTTCAATGACCACTTCTATTTCTTTAGAGGTCATGGGACCGTTTGGATGGTCTATCTGATCCTGATTAAACGTTGGTAGTTGGTATCTGTCTAGGAAATTGTGCATTTCCTCCAGATTCTCCAGTTGTGTTGAATACAGGCTTTTGTAGTAGAATCTGATGAGTTTTTGAATTTCCTCAGTTTCTCTTGTTATTTCTCCGTTTTCATTTCTGATTTTGTTAATTTGGATACTGTCTCTGTGCCCTCTGGTTAGTCTGGCTAAAAGTTTATCTATCTTGTTGATTTTCTCAAAGAACCAACTCCTGGTTGTGTTGATTCTTTGAATAGTTCTTTTTGTTTCTACTTGGTTAATTTCAGCCCTGAGTTTGATGATTGCTTGCCTTCTGTTCCTCTTGGGTGTATTTGCTTCTTTCTGTTCTAAAGCTTTCAGGTGTGACATTAAGCTGCTAGTGTATGCTGTCTCCCATTTGTTTTTGGAGGCACTCAGGGCTATGAATTTTCCTCTTAGCACCGCTTTCAATGTGTCCCATAATTTAGGGTATGTTGTGTCTTCATTTTCATTAAATTTTAAAAAGTCTTTGATTTCTTTCTTTATTTCCTCCTTGATCAAGGTATCATTGAGTAGAGCATTGTTCAGCTTCCACGTATATGTGGTCTTTCTGTTGTTTTTGTTGTTATTGAAGACCACCCTTATGCCATGGTGATCTGCTAGGAGGCATGGGATTAGTTCGATCTTCTTATATCTGTTGAGGTCTGATTTGTGACCAATTATATGGTCGATTTTGGAGAAGGTACCATGAGGTGTTGAGAAGAAGGTATATTCTTTTGCTTTAGGATGAAATGTTCTATATATATATATATCTGTTAGTTCCATTTGGTCCAAGACTTCAGTTAGTTTCACTGTGTCCCTCTTTAGTTTCTGCTTTCCTGAATGATCCATTTCAGAGAGCGGGATGTTGAAGTCACCCACTATTATTGTGTGAGGTGCGATGTGTGCTTTGAGCTTTAGTAAAGTTTCTTTTACGAATGAGGGCACCCTTACGTTTGGAGCATAGATATTCAGAATTGAGAGTTCTTCTTGGTGGAATTTTCCTTTGACCAGTATGTAGTGTCCTTCTCTGTTTTTTTTTTTTTTGATGACTTTAGGTTGAAAGTCAATTTTATCCAATGTTAGGATGGCTACTCCGGCTCGTTTCCTGGGACCATTTGCTTGTAAGATTGTTTTCCAGCCTTTTACTCTGAGGTAGTGTTTGTCTTTGACACTGAGGTGCGTTTTCTGCATGCAGAAACATGCTTGGTCCTGTTTATGTATCCAGTCTCTTACTCTATGTCTTTTTATTGGGGAATTGAGACCATTGATATTAAGAGAGATTAAGGAATAGTGATTATTGCCACCTGCTATTCTTGATGCTATCTTTATGTTTGAGTGGTTATCTACTTTTCGGTTTGATGAAAGAAGGTTACTATCTCATTTTTTCCAGGGTGTAGCTTCTCTCCTTGTCTTGTTGATTTCCACCTCTTATCCTTTGTAGGGCTGGGTTTGTGGAAAGGTATTGTGTAAATTTGGTTTTATCATGGAATGTCTTGGTCTTTACATCTATGGTGATTGAGAGTTTTGCTGAGTATTGTAGTCTAGGCTGGCATTTGTGTTCTCTTAGAGTCTGTATGCGATCTGACCAGGATCTTCTGGCTTTCATTTTCTCTGGTGAGAAGTCTGATGTGATTCAGATAGGTCTTCCTTTATATGTTACTTGGTCTTTTTCTCTTACTGCTTTTAATAATCTTTCTTTTTTCAGTTCATTTGGTGTTTTGATTATTATGTGACGGGAGGTATTTCTGTTCTGGTCCAGTCTGTTTGGAGTTCAGTAGGCTCCTTGTACATTCATTGGCATCTCTCTCTTTAGGTAGAGAAGTTTTTCTCCATAATTTTGTTGAAGATATTTACTGGCCCTTGAAGTTGCAAATCTTCACTCTCATCTATACCTATAATCCTTAGGTTTGGTCTTCTCATTGTATCCTGGATTTCCTGGATGTTTTGGGTTACACATATTTTGCATTTTGTATTTTCTTTGACTGTTGGGTCGCTGCTTTCTGTGGTATCTTCAGTTCCTGATATTCTTTCTTCCATCTCTTGTATTCTTATTGTTGATGTTTGCATCTATAACTCCTGATTTCTTCCCAAGGTTTTCTGTTTTCAAAGTTGTCTCCCTTTGTGATTTCTTAGTTGGTTCTGCTTCCTTTTTTAGCTCCTGGATGGATTTGCTCAGATCTTTCACTTGTTTGTTGGCGTTTTCCTGTATTTCTTTAAGGTATTTTTGCATTTCCTCTTTCAGGATTTCTGCCTGTTGACCCAAGCTCTCCTTTATTTCTTTAAGTGATTTTTGTGTTTCCTCCTTATGGGCTTCCATCTGTTGATCTATATTCTCCTGCATTTCTTTAAGCGATTTTTGTGGTTCCTTTGTAAGGGCATCTACCCGTTGATTCATTTCTTTAAGCGATTTTTGTGTTGCCTCCTTATGAGCCTCCATCTGTTGATCCATATTGTCCTGCATTCCTTTAAACGATTTTTGTATTTCCTTTGTAAGGGCTTCCACCCGGTGATTCATTTTCTCCTGTATTTCTTTATGAGATTTATTTGGGTCCTTCTTGAAATCCTCTAATAGCGTCATGAGAAGTCATTTTAAATCCAGATCTTGCCTTTCTGGTGTGATGGGGTATCCAGGACTGGCTGCTGTCGGAGAGTTGGGTTCGGATTGTACCACATTGCCTTTATTTCTGCTAGTAATGTTCTTTTGTTTGCATTTTGTCATCTGGTTACCTCTGGTGTTAGTTGGTCCTGCTGTCACTGGCTGTTGATTGGACCTCCTGTGAGCCTGCAGGGCTATTTTTGTCCCCCCTGGATTACCAGGATTCCCCTGTCACTGATTGCTGAGGGGCTGCCCTGCTCCTGAGTGACTTTGTAGCCCTGATGTGCCTTGCCCCAAGTGATGTTATATTGGGGAATCCCTGCACAACCGAAGGCTCATCTAGTCACTCCTCAGAGCAGAGGTCTCCAAGGGGCGGCTGGTGCCCTCCCTCCTTGTGCGGGTGCGCTCTCTCCCAGTGAGGTTCCCTCTGCAGGGCAGATGTTCCACAGTAGAGCTGGCTCGTAGGTGACCACAGACTGCCCAGCTCTTGGGAGCAAGGAGCACACAAGCTGACTGAGTCCCAAGTGATATTATGCTTGATTATCCCTGCCCCTGAGGTCCCAATTGCTCTGTTGCCTGAGCAAAGATGGTGGAGTGCACTTTGCACCCTCTCGGTGCAGATCAATCTGCAGGGCAAATGTCCCACAGCAGAGCTGGCGCCCAGACGACCGCAGAGCTGCCCAGCTCTTTGGTGCAAATGGAAGCCCAACAGGCTGTGTCCCAAGTGATGTTATATTGGGGAATCCCTGCATACCTGGAGGCTCAGTGCAGTCAATTCCCTGAGCAGAGGTCGCCAAGGGGAGGCTGATGCGCTCCCGCCCTGTGCGGGTCGGCCTCCAGACTCTTGAGGGTTAGGTATATATTCTCTGACTAAACCCTTACCTGGCAGTCCTCTACTGTATATGTGTTGGGGGCATCATATCAGCTGGTGTATGATGCATAACTGATGGTCCAGTGTCTGGGAGATCTTGGGTGTCCTGGTTAATTGAGGTCCTCCTCCATGGTCCCCCTCCTCCTCAGCTTCTTTCAGCTTTTCCCTAATTCAACTACAGGCTTCAGCAGCTTCTGTCCATTGGTTGGGTGTAAATATCTGCATCTGACTCTTTCAGTTGCTTGTTGGGTCTTTCCAAGGGTAGTCATGATAGGCCCCTTTGGTGAGTGCTCTATAGCCTCAGTAATAGTGTCCAGCCTTGAGACCTCCCCTTGAGCTGGATCCCACTTTGGGTGGACCTTCTTTTCCTCAGGCTCCTCTGCATTTCCATCCCTGCAGTTCTTTCAGACAAGAACAATTACGGGTCAGAATTTTTGACAGTGGGATGGCAACCCTGTCCCTCACTTGATTCCCTGTTTTTCTGCTGGAGGTGGGCTCTACAAGTTCCCTCTCCCCACAGTAGGGAATTTCATCTAAGGTCCATCTCTTTGAGTCCTGTGAGTCTTTCACCTCCCAGTCTCTGGTACATTCTTGAGGGTCTTCCTACCTCCTACACCTGGAGGCTGCTTGTTTCTATTCTTTCTGTTGATCCTCATGGCTTTAGTCCTTTCTCCCCATCCCATACTTGATCATGATCCTCTCTTCCCCTCCCTGTCCCCTTTACCTCCCTGGACACTCCCTCCCTCCCACTTCTCTCCTCCTGTGATTGCTTTCTTCTCCCTTCCAAGTGGGACTGAGGGATCCTCACTAAGACCCTTCGACTTGTTAACCTGTAGACAGTATCCTGTGAATTCTGCTTTTTTGGCTAATATCCACTTATTAGTGAGTACATACTATGCATGTCCCTTTGAGTCTCAGATACCTCATTCAGGATGATATTTTCCAGTTCTATCCATTTGCCTGCAAAACTCAGGATGTCCTCTTTCTGTTTTTTATTTTCTAAGTTTTTTTAAATTTACATTCCAAATCATTTCCCCTTTCCAGTTTCCTCCCTCCCCAAAAGTCCCATAAGCCCCCTTCCCTCCTTCTTTTCCCCATTCAACCCCCTCTCCCTTCTCTGTCCTGGCATTTCCCTATATCCAGTCTTTCCAGGACCAGGGGTCTCTCCTTCCATCTTCTTGGAAATCTATTGATATGCGAATTGTGTCTAGGGTATTCCGAGATTCTGGGTTAATATCCCCTTATCAGTGCTTGCATACCATGTGTGTTCTTTTGTGATTGGGTTACCTCATTAAGGATGATATTTTCAAGTTCTGACCATTTGCCTAGGAATTTCGTGAATTCATTGTTTTTAATCGCAGAGTAGTATTCCATTGTGTAAATATACCACATCTTCTGAATCCATTCCTCTGTTGAGGGACATCTGGGTTCTTTCCAGCTTCTGGCTATTATAAATAAGGCTGCTATGAACATAGTGGAGCATGTGTCCTTATTGCATGCAGGGAAAGCCTCTGGGTATATGCTCAGGAGTGGTATAGCAGGATCCTCCAGGAGTGTCATGCCCAGTTTTCTGAGGAACCGCCAGACAGCTTTCCGGAGTGGTTGTACCAGCTTGCAATCCCACCAGCAGTGGAGGAGTGTTCCTCTTTCTCCACATCCTCACTAACAACTGCTGTCTCCTGTGTTTTTGATCTTAGCCATTCTGACTGGTGTGAGATGGAATCTCAGGGTTGTTTTGATTTGCATTTACCTAATGACTAAGGATGATGAACATCTCTTTAGGTGCTTCTCAGCCATTAGATATTCTTCAGGTGAGAACTCTTTGTTCAGCTGAGTTGTATTACACTGTGTAAATGAATCACATTTTCTGTATCCATTCTTCTGTCCTGGGACATCTGGGTTCTTTCCAGCTTCTGAGTGTCACAAACATGGCCTCCATGAACATAGTGGAACACGTGCTCCTGTGGCATGGTGGGCCAACTTTTGGGTATATGCCCAAGAGTGGTATAGTTGGATCTTTATGTATATCTATTTCCAATTTTCTGAAGAACCTCCAGATTGATTTCCAGAGTGGTTGTACAAGTTTGCAATTCCACCAGCAATGGAGGAATGTTGCTCTTTTTCCACATCCTCTCCAACATGTGTTGTCACCTGAGGTTTTGATTTTAGCAATTCTGATTCGTGTAAGGTTGAATCTCAGGATCATTTTGATTTGCATTTCTCTGATTTTTAAATTATCTTTATTTTTTTTTACAGTACAGTCATTATTCCATCCCTTTATGCCCTCTGACAGTTCCTCATCTCACTCCTCTTCCTCTGTTCTCAAGAGGATGTCCCCATAGCCCCACAAACTCCCATACCCTATCAGGCCTACCCATTCCCAGGGGTCTCATATCTCTCAGGGGTTAGGTATGTCTTCTCTTACTGAGGCCAGACCAGGCAGTCCTCTGTTGTGTGTGTCGGGGCCTCCGACCAGCTAGTGATGCAGCCTGGTTGGTGGCTCAGTGTCTGAGAGATCTCAGGGGTCCAGTTTAGTTGAGACTGCTGGTCTTCCTAGGGGGTAGCCCTTCTCTGTAGCTTCTTCCAGACTTTCCCTAATTCAATCATAGGGGTCCTCAGCTTTAGTCCATTGGTTGGGTGTAAGTATCTGCTTCAGTCAGCTGCTTGTTGGACCTCTCAGAGGACAGCCATGATAGGGTCTGTCTGTAAGCACACCATAGCATCAGCGATGGTGACAGACCTTGGAGCTTCCCCTTGAGATGGATCCCAAGTTGGGCCAGTCGCTGGACACCTTTTTCCCTAGTCTCTTCTCCATTTTTATCTCTAGTTCTTTTAGACAAGAAAAATTCTGGGTCAGAGTTTGACTGTGGGATGACAACCCCATCTCTCCACTGATGTTCTGTCTTTCTACCTGAGATGGATTCTACATGTTCCCTCTCCCCACTACTGGGCATTTCATCTAAGATCGTTGAGTCTGGAGATTCTCTCACCTCTCGGGTCTGTGGTACATTATAGAGGGTCCCCCGCCTCCGACCTCTTGTGGTTGTATGTTTTCATTCATTCTGCTGGCCCTTGGGGCTTCACTCCTGTTCTCCCCAACACCTGATCATGTATCTCGTTTCTGCTGCCCCTCCCCTTCCCCTCTCCTACTCAGTTCCCTCCCTCTCTGACTTAAATATCACAGAAAGCTCTGGGAGACAAATCTGGCTAGGTATGTATTCTATCATTGTAGAGACAATTCATGAAAAGCAACATCAGTAATAAAAACCAATTGTTTTGGATCTTTCTCTAAGACTTCCTTGATTAACTTTCTTCTCTGACTTCCAAACTCACAATGCAACTTAAACAGAGCTCTAGTACTTGAAGTGACCTTATGAAGAAAATGGTTTCCTGCTGACCCTCTTTGAGTTCCAGATATGGTTTATTACATTCTGATTTTTATTGGAGTCTTACAGGGAGCCATTTCATTTGATTCATTTTATTACTATTCATTGTACACTCCAAATCTCTAAACATACTTTTCCTTCTTTGTTAAAGTTTTAGAGTGTCATTTCTCCTGATTCAAAAGTCACTGCTGATTATTAAGGCTCCTTGTTTTAGTACTGAAGGGAGAGATGACAGATGTATGGTGAGTGACTGTGGCTCATGTAAATGTGACTTCAGATCCTTGGGGAAGTATCTTTTCATGACTTTTCCTGCAGCAGCTATCTTGGCTCTCTAAACTTCCTTTTATCCTTGGTAAAGTGAATATAGATGAAGCCCTGCTGAGGTTTCATCAAAAAGCAGGTACAGCATGTAAATAGCTTTTCTACATTGCCTATTTCCAGTGCTGAAATTATGGACATCAGTATGGTGTCCCCACAAGTAAAAAAAGCAAAAAGCACAGAAAAAAGTGAAATTACTACAAAATCCAGACAGATCACTTGGGTATATAATGAATTGCTAAAGATTACATGTGCATCCATAATTATTATGGCATTAGTCAAAATAGCCAAGCTATAGGATCTGCTTAGACATCTATCAAAGGATGACAAGACAAAGAAAACATGATATACATGTGTATATATTCATATATACATATGTATGAATGTAATACACACATATACATGCACACATGCAATGGAGCTTTATTGAGCTGTAAATAATGGACTGAAGTCAATTACATGGAAACAAATAGTTCAGGATATTATCAGGATTGTTGAAGTCATAAAGGCCAATTTCATGCTTTTTTATAATATGCACATCATGTATGTATGTATGTGTGTATGCATGCATATATATATATGTATTCTATCATTCTAGAAATGAATCATGAAAAGCAACATCAGTAATATAAACCAATTGCTTTTTGGGTCTTTTTCTAAACATTCCCCCTTGATTAACTTTTCTCTTTAACTTCCAACTCCCTGAGATCTTTTCATAGGAACTCATTCTATGTCCTTGTTGAAGCTAAAGGTACCTGTAGCTGAAGGTGTGAGAGATCACCCACAATTTGAATAGGTCTCTTTTGGACCTGTCTTATTTTCAGCTGAAACAATACCCCTTAAGAGCATCCTTGCTCATGTTAAATTATATATATATATATATATATATATATATATATATATATATATATATATATGTTTGTATGTATTCATCTTTTTGTGTATGACATAAAGGCACAGATGAAGGTACAGGAGGAACACTTTGTAGTGATGAGAAAGGATGGTATAGATAGGATCAAATGACCAAAGTAAAATGATACATGTGTGTGAAAAGGTCATAATGATGTTCATTGTTTTATAATCACCTACAAATTAAAGTTACATAAAAAGAAGCAGGTTGTCACAAGAAACATCGAGGTGTTCGTACCTTGCATCAAAATATGTACTTGTTTGTTGTGGAAAACATATTTAAGGGGCATCTGCTATGAATTGCAACCTCCATTGAATGCACACTCATTTTGAATGATGTTTTGGTTCAGGTATTGTTTAGGTTACTTTTTAATTTGAGAGTCTATAAAACCCTACCAAAAATTGTCAGATTTAGGAGAGTTATGTATGGTAAGGATGAGGAAAGTGAATACCATTTGAAATGTAAATAAAGCAAATATCTAATAAACAACAACAACAAAAAAGAACAGAGCACTACACAGACAAAAAATAGAATAATATTTTATCAACAGGAACAATAACGTCATGGATTGAAGGCAGTGTCCTATACAGACAACTGGACAGCCTTTTGGAGAAGGTACCATTGTCTTGAATAATTTGATGGTGATACTGTGAAATAAATCAGTGAGTGGCTTCTAGACAGTGGTTATAACTTAGGACATGCTTAAAGGAAAAGGTTACTTGTTAACATCCATAAATATATCAGAGAGGTAGGGATTTTGAAACCAATAGTAAGAAAGGTTGTATGTGGTTAGTGACACATGAATCACATAATTACAAGAAAAAGGCAATTAGTTGTAGTATAAGAACAGAAAATGTATATATGAGCCAGATAGAAAATACCTATTATTAGTGACCCATGAATTCTTTATTTAATGTCAGAATTAATTGTGAAATTTTATTCCCATCAGTCAGCTGGAACAAAACTGATTTAGCTGAGCACACTGAGTACAGTCATGTGCTTTTATCTCATTGCCTTTGACCAGAGTCATCCTATCCAAAGTCAAGTGACAGTGATATGTAATGTTGTCTCTTTGCCCAGTCCTTAACTGGGCTCTTCCTGTTTTCCAAGTCCTTGTGGCCTGTCTAATTTTCAGCTGAAACAGGACCCCTTAAAAGGATCCTTGCTCATGTTAAATTCTCCACATGAGGTGCAAGTGTTTATAAAGCAGACACCATCTTTTCTTTAACTTGAATAAATTCTCAGGACATTTGACACAGATTTTTTATGTGAGAAACCAAATATCAATTATTCAACCCCGAGAAGTCTTACTTGAAAATTTATGAAACCCAATGGCTCATCATAATGATATTGTTGATATTTCTCCCTTCCTAAAGATGACTTTGTTCCAACTTCCCAACAGTTCTGCATCTGGGGAATTCTAGTTCTTTAATGTTCCACTCTCCGGGAAAAATATTTATGGATGGCAGTCTAGTTTAAAGCACTATACTCCTTAAATTGCTTCTGGCTTGGACATTGCACATATTTATATTTTAAGATAAAAATAAAATATTTGATAAGAAAAATCATATTTATATGACCACTGACCCCTATAAGACTTGATACATAAATATACTTTTAGTACATAACAGTCCCAGCCATACCTAATAGAAGGAAGTAATGCTGTGTGTAAGACCTTTAGTCCCAATGATTCATGCAACGCCAACAATATACCTATAAAAAGAATTATTACCATGATTAAATGATATTTCAGGTTTTCTGATTATCAGTTTCAGATATGTATTGGCTTCACAATTTTTGAAATCAGGACACATCACATTTTATTACTGCATCTAGTCCAGTGGTCCTATAATCTGGTGCATACTCATCTACCAAATGTCATACATAGGTCTTCCTTTTACATGTCTTTCAAGATGGATGGATTCTTTCTTAAGGACACACAGATCCCAGAACCCATGCTATGGATGATTATTTAGGCCAGATTTTTCAGAAGAGACAACCTGATACGGATACTCTTGGAAAATATTAAGATGTCTGTTGTTGAAGCCACAGAGCCCTTTATTTCAAAGGGCATATCTGTATTCATTCCAATCCCAGTGTCTGTGTTTCTTAGCTGTAGTGTTTGTTCATTGTTTCACCCGTCTCGATCATATTCTGCATTGGCCATTTCTTGGCATGTACACAGATGTGTATGATTCTGTGTTATTTATGCCCACCAGCCCATCCACAACACACAGGAAAATCTCCATATTTATTATATCTCTCTCTAATTCAGAGATACAATCTGACATCCACACACATATCCCTCAGTCTGTTTCTGTTCAAAGATTTAATATATTGTTGACTTTCCCATTTGTGTGAACTTAAGTAGGCACTAGGACTTGGGATGAATCTGAGGAAACTTGTGTATCCTCCCTTCTGACATGGGGTTGGATAAAGAGTCCTGTGTTAGGTGGGAAGCATAGCAGGCTTCTACACTTGCTGCCAACAGCGTACTTACCACCATCTAGTTCTAACAATGATACATCTTCAAACAATGTCTAGAGGGATTTGGGGGGAATGTATAGAGCAAATTGCTCCTAACTTAGGTTCACTGCTCTGCTAGAGGGGAACTTGATGTCTGTTCTCTCATCCTCCTGTCGTTGAAATATGGTAAGCTAAGATTCACATCTATGGTTTCCATGCAGCTCACAGCTAAGTGTTGTCATTGAAATGCAAGACTGATCCTGACTAACTGGATAGGACATCAGGGCTGACATCTGAGAAACCAAACAAACTATTACTTTAATGGGGATTAAAGGTTTAACCACACACTCTTGGTTCCAAAAAAGTCTGATAAATTTCACAGTTTTGGTGAAGGTGCCATGGGGAAGTATCCAGAGGATGGTGCATGGCCTTGGCTGTGCTTTAGAATTAGGTTACTGACTTTAGGGGATGATTTTTTTCAATCTAACTTAGAATATATCATGATAAAGCTATTTGAACTTCTCCATTTCTGGCTACCAAGCCCTTACTTAATACAGTAAAGAGTGCTTGTTAGTACAGAGAAAGTCATGAGACATCTCCCTTCATTAAAGTTTAATGTTTCAGTAAAAATCCAGTTTCTAACTGGATATAATATTAAACTGAGAATTGTGATCAGTGTACTCTTCAGAAAACAGAGCTTAAAAAAGGCAGTTCCACTCTTTTTATTCAGCAACATTCACTGTGATGTTTGTATAAGAAGAGAAGAAGTGAACAGACTGTGCCCTCATCAGCATGTGGAGGGCAGAAGGGGCAGGATGAAGGTCTTCAAAAAGTCAGAAGAAAGCTGCTGAAGGAAGAGAGCCATGATGACATTCCCTAACCTTATAAATCCAGCTCTACCCAAAACACCTGCACCCCATCCCCTACAGCTTGCTATAGTGGCACCTGTAAACCAAGAACATGGTGGACTGAGAGGCAGGAGGAATAAAATTTATATAAATGTGAAGCTCATGCAGACTATATTTAAATTTGTTTGGGCTAGCCTTCACTAGAAAATGAGACACACTTACAAAAACAAGGAAAACAAAGGCCTTGACTGATCTTCTCATTCAGAAGGATTTTCTCTTGAAGTGTCCTCCTCTTCTCTGCCTTCCAGAGCAATTTATTTGCACCTGTTACCCTGTATTACCCAAACAGGATTTTATTCTATTGTGTATGACACTTTGGTCTTCTCAGGAATATAAAGGACACAGGCCTTTTGCCACAACAAGGTTACTATGAGTCACTATAGACTCATCACTGAGGCCATGACCTCTCTCCTTTTCAACTCCGTCTCAGAGAAAACAGATAAAGTTTCCCTTGTAGAGAAATCACAACTGTCACTTCCAGTATTTTTTCAACTTTAATATATACCACATGTTAAAGGTCAAGTCAGGCACATGCAGGATCACCATTAGGAACTATGGGGTGCTCAGGATGATTCTCTGTTTTAAGAGGGGTATATTAAACCTGGAGAGAAGTACTAAGCTGGGTATGCTGCCTTTGGGAGTGCTGAGAACTGTTCTTCCCATAGAAGGGTTATGAGGAGATGCTGATACTGGGATGTGTACCAGTGATTGAATAATGAGGGGAAAGAGGTTGCTAGCAGCACCATTACTCTGAAATTTTAGATCCCTGAATTAAGAAAGAGGGCATTATTTCTGGATAGGCATTGCCACTTGAGTGCTCACAAAAAGATCATCATAAAGTATCCTGAGATATTGTGGAGGCTAGAGAAAACATGCTCTTTGCTTGTAGACTTCAATACTTGTGGAGTTTTTTTTAATGAAAGAAAACTCTCTTGAGGGATAGAACCCTCTAAATTGACAAGAAATATCTATAATTATTGGGGTACAAGTTAGAATCTAGGTAGGAACACAAAAACATCATGTTCCATTTCACTGCCAGAGTCTGTACTTTACTTTGGATTTAAGGAACTGGCTGTGAACAAGGAGATTAAAGTATATACCAAGTAAACACATAGATCCTCTCTGTCACTTGCTAAATGAGTTTTGTTCTTGATAGCTTTTGTTCCCTGTGAATTCCAGAAAGATGTCATAACAACCCTGACATTAAAGAGTGAACTTACAAGTAAAAAGCCCTTGCGTTTTCAAACTGGTGAACATATACATGATCTAAAAGAACTTTGTGAAGAATTACCTCTAGTTGTTAGTATCACACAAATTGCTAAGATATGTATGTGTATGTATGTATGTATGTATGTATGTATGTATGTATGTATGTATGTACATACAGTTCTTAATTCCATCCCTTTTGCCTTACAGAAACTTTGTAATTTTATGAGGTCCCATTTGTCAATTCTTGATCTTAGGGCATAGGCTGTTGGTGTTCTTTTCAGGAAATTTTTCCCGGTGTTCCAGGTGTTCAAGGGTTTTCCCCAGTTTCTTTTCTATTAGTTTCAGTGTGTCTGATTTTAAGTGGAAGTCCTTGATCCACTTGGACTTGAGCTTAGTACAAGGAGATAAGAATGGACCGATTTGCATTCTTCTGCATGCTAGCCGCAAATTGAGCCAGTATCATTTGTTGAAAAGGCTATCTTTTTTTACACTGGATGGATTTAGCTCCTTTGTCAAAGATCAAGTGACCATAGGCATGTGGGTTCATTTCTGAGTCTTCAATTCTATTCTATTGATCTACCTGCCTGTCACTGTACTAATACCACGCAATTTTTACAGAATTGCTCTTAGGACAAAACAG
Source organism: Tokudaia tokunoshimensis (assembly GCA_036184795.1). Classification (NCBI taxonomy): domain Eukaryota; kingdom Metazoa; phylum Chordata; class Mammalia; order Rodentia; family Muridae; genus Tokudaia; species Tokudaia tokunoshimensis. The sequence continues at coordinate 127,791,531 of BTHU01000001.1, read as the reverse complement.
AAACCAACAAATTGGGAAAAGATTTTTACCAACCCTCCATCTGACAGAGGGCTAATGTCCAATATGTACAAAGAACTCAAGAAGTTAGACTCCAGAGAGTCAAATAACCCTATTAAAAATGGGGTGCAGAGATAAACAGAATTTTCACCTGAGGAATATTGAATGGCTGAGAAGTGCCTATAGAAATGTTCAACATCCATAGTCACAAGGGAACTGCAAATCAAAGCATCCCTGAGATTTAACCTCACACCTGTCAGAATTGCTAAGATAAAAAACTCAGGAGACAGTAGGTGCTGGAGAGATTGTGGAGAAAAAGGAACACTCCTCCACTGCTGGTGGGATTGCAGCTGGTACAACCACTCTGGAAATTAGTTTGGCAGTTCTTCAGAAAACTGGGCATAATACTACTGGAGGACCCTGCTATACCACTCCTGGGCATATACCCAGAGGATTCTCCAGCATGTAATAAGGACACATGCTCCACTATGTTCATAGCAGCCCTATTTATAATAGCCAGAAGCTGGAAAGAACAAAGATATCCCTCAATGGAGGAATGGATACAAAAAATGTGGTATATATTCACAATAGAGTACTATTCAGCCATTAAAAACAATGAATTAATGAAATTCTTATACAAATGGATGGAACTGGAAAATATCATCCTGAGTTAGGTAACAAAAGAGCACACATAGTATGCACTCACTAGTAAGTGGATATTAGCCCAGAAATGTGGAATACCCAAAACACATTTCACATATCAAAGGATGCCCAAGAAGGAGGAAAAACAAAGCATGGATACTTGGGTCCTTTGTATAAAGGGGAACAAAATACCCACAGAAGGAGATACAGAGGCAAAGGGTGGAGCAGAATCTGAAGGAAAGACCATCCAGAGACTACCCCACCCAGGGATCCATCTCATATACAGTTACAAAACCCAGACACTATTGTGGATGCCCACAAGTGCTGACTGATTGGAGCTAGATATAGCTATCATCTGGGTGGCTCTGCTAGTGCATGACAAATACAGAGGGGGACACTCTCAGCCAGCCATTGAACTGAACACAGGGCCCCCAATGGGGGAGCTAAGAGAAAGGACTCAAGGAGCTGAAGGAGTTTGCAGCACCATAGGAGGGACATCTATATGATCCACCCAGTACTCCCAGAGCTCCGAGAGCCAAAACCATCAACCAGATAGCACACATGGTGTTAACCAAGGCTCCAGATGCATAGGCAGCAGAGGATGGCCTTGTTGGACATCAAAGGGAGGAGAGGCCCTTGATCCTGGAAACACTTGATGCTGCAGTGTAGGGGAATACCAGGACAGGGAAGCGGGGGGAGGGTTGATTGGGGAAGGGGAGATGGCTTATGGGATTTTCGGGGGAGGGGGGAACCAAGAAAGGGGACAACATTTGAAATGTAAATAAAGAATATATCTAATAAAAAATTCTGTCCACCTTTTTAATTGAATATATTCTTTATTTACATGTCAAATGTTATTCCCTTTCCTGGTTTCCTGCCTCCCAGAAAACCCCCAACCTATCCTCCTACCCCCTGCCTCCAAGAATATGCCCCTCCACCCAACCCACTCTCATCTACCTCTCCTCGATTGCCCCATGCTGGCGCATCTATGGATCCTTCATAAGACCAAGGGCCTCTCCTCCAACTGATGCCTGACAAGGCATTCCTCTGCCACACTTTTGGTTAGAACCATGTGTACCACTTGGTTGATGGCTTAGTCCCTGGGAACCCTGGGCTGTCTGGTTGGCTAACGTTGTTTTTCTTCCCATTGAAGGGGATTTTCATGGACTCCTGTGTTTGTTAACTTTTCTTCTCCATGAGCTGCCTGACTCTCCTCACATTTCTTTCCTTAATTTCTGTTTATTTCTAGGCACATGTTTAACCGAAATGTAGTGTGAATAGATGGGTAGAAACATATTATCCTGAGATCAAATTCTTCTACTAAATGAACTGATTTTCCCTGTTCAATGTGAGAGTTTCAAAGTCTTGCACCAATAAATTACTCTCCTTGCATTTTGCCATCTGTCTGTTGTTATCTTAAGTCTCAGGTTTTACCATGAATGGGCATTGGTAAACAAAGAAACAAACAAATGATTGAATAGATGACATTTTCAGTAAACGTAATATGTAACAGAGTAATCTGGACTGTGTACATTCAAGCATCATCCTACATCGACCTGCGTGTAAGTTTCACATTTCTGTGGACATAAATAAAAATTATCAAAGATGATGACAAACGTTGGCTTCTTTCGTGGCCACTGTACAAACTTCTCTGTCTCATTGATATCCCTGCTCAATGTGCCCTTCACTGCCCAATTTACTATCTTCCCCATTCAACCTATGGTAATTTCTATGACAAGCTCTATATTTGAAATAAAACTTCTGCTTGAAATAAGTTTCACTGAAGTAGATCCACCATTTTTCTCCCTTTCTGCCATGAAATTCAGTACATCTTCTCAATGATTCAAATATGCAAGGCTGTATTCTAGTCAAAAACACATATTAATTTTAATGAATGGTTCTTCTTCATGTCACTCTGAATATTTACACATTTTACCCAGTAAAACTATCATGGCTTTGTCCCACATCAGGACACAGGAGAAAATGAAAGAGAAGAAAAAGTGGGGGTTCTAGGGATGCCTAATACTTAAGGTTCTAAACATCATCCGTATCCTCCTGCTTGATTACAGCATTGTTTTAAAGGAGTCTGTAGAAGTGCTTTAGAAAGTACAGTATATAGGATTGGTAAAGATATTTTCCCAATCTGTTAGTTGCCATTCTGTCCTATTGACAGTGTCCTTGCCTTACAGAAGCTTTGCAATTTTATGAGGTCCCATTTGTCGATTATTGTTTTAGAGCATAACCATTGGTGTTCTGTTCAGGAAATTTTCCCGTGCCCATGTGTTCAAGGCTCTTCCGCACTTTCTCCTCTATAAACTTCAGTGTATTTGGTTTTATGTGGTATCCAATGTACACAAAGAATTCAAGAAGTTATACTCCAGAGAGTCAATTAACCCTATTAAAAATGGGGTACAGAGCTAAACAGAGAATTCTCAACTGAGGAAACTTGCATGGCTGTGAAGCACCTGGCGGCTCCTCAGAAAACTGGGCATGACACTTCCGGAGGATCCGGCTATACCACTCCTGGGCATATACCCAGAGACTTTACCTGCATGCAATAAGGACACATACTCCACTATATTCATAGCAGCCTTATTTATAATAGCCAGAAGCTGGAAAGAACCCAGATGTCCCTCAACGGAGGAATGGATTCAGAAGATGTGGTATATTTACACAATGGAATACTACTCTGCAATTAAAAACAATGAATTCACGAAATTCCTAGGCAAATGGTCAGAACTTGAAAATATCATCCTTAGTGAGGTAACCCAATCACAAAAGATCACACATGGTATGAAGTCACTGATAAGGGGATATTGACCCAGAATCTCAGAATACCCTAGACACAATCAGCATATCAATAGATTTCTAAAAAGATGGAAGGAGAGACCCCTGGTCCTGGAAAGACTGGATGTAGGGGAACGCCAGGACAGAGTAATGAGAGGGGGTTGAACGGAGAAAAGAGGGAGGGAAGGGGGCTTATGGGACTTTCAGGGAGGGAGGAAACGGGAAAGGGGAAGTGATTTGGAATGTAAATTAAAAAAATAAAATAAAATTAAATTAAAAAAAAAAAGAAATGTTCTACATCCTTAGTCATCAGGGAAATGCAAATCAAAACAACTCTGAGATTCCACCTCACACCAGTCAGAATGGCTAAGATGAAAAACTCAGGGGACAGAAGATGCTGGTGTGGAGAAAGAGGAGAACTCCTCCATTGCTGGTGGGATTGCAAGCTGGTACAACCACTTTGCAAATCAGTTTGGCGGTTCCTCAGAAAATTAGATATAGTACTACCTGAGGACCCAGCTATACCACACCTGGGTATATAGCTAGAAGATTCTCCAACATGTAATAAGGACACATGCTCCACTGTGTTCATAGCAGCCTTATTTATAATAGTCAGAAGCTGGAAAGAACCCAGATGTTCTTCATCAGAGGAATGGATACAGAAAATGTGGTATATTTACACAGTGGAGTACCATTCAGCTATTAAAAACAATGAACTCATACTTAGGCAAATGGATAGAACTAGAAAATATCATCCTGAGTGAGGTAACCCAATCACAAGGGAACACACATCATATGCGTGCACTTATAAGTGGATGTTAGCCCAAAAGCTCAGAATAAAGAAGATACAATTCACAGACCACATGAAACTCAAGAAGAAGGAAGATCAAAGTGTGAGTGCTTTGGTTTTTCTGAGAAAGGGAACAAAATACTCACAGGAGCAATTATGGAGACCAAGTGTGGGGCAGAGACTGAAGGAAAGACCATCCAGAGACTGTCTTACCTGGGGATTCATCCTCCATTGAGTTACCACACCCTGACACTATTGTGGATGCCAAGAAATGCTTGCCAAAAAGAGCTTGATAATGCTGTCTCTTGAGGGGCCCTGCCAGAGCCTTACAGATACAGAGGCAGATGCTATCAGTCAACCATTGGACTAAGTGCGGGGTCCCCAGTGGAGAATTTGTATGGAGGATTGGCGGAGCTGAAGGGGTTTGCAGTCTCATGGGAAGAATGATGATGTCCGCCGACCAGACCACCCAGGGCTTCCAGGGACTAAGACATCAACCAAGGGGTACACATAATTCCAGTCTCATTTTTTGGTGAGGAATGCCTTGTTGGGCATCGGTTGGAGGAGAGGTCCTTGGTCTTACGAAAGCTCGATAGATGGCCCAGTGTGGGCAAATCAAGGGGGGTACGTGGGAATGGGTTGCGTGGAGGGGCATCCTCATGGAGGCAGGGGGAAGGAAGATGGATTGGAGTTTTTCTGGGACGGCGGGAAACCTGGAAAGAGAATAACATTTGAAATGTAATTGAAGAGTAAATTCAATTAAAAAAAGAAAGTTCAGTATACCAACATCCCTGCTCTTTACGGCTGAACAAGTAAAGAAAAGCAAAAAAAATCTTCTGAGATTTTTATACAATCACCAACCACACAAATAGTATATATCAGCATAAATGTTTCAAAAAAGTGATTCCCCAAATACACTACATGGAATGCAAAAGAAACTGAGATAGAATGTTTTTTTTTATTATTTATTTTATTTTATTTTTTTTAATTTACATTCCAAATCATTTCCCCTTTCCCGTTTCCTCCCTCCCCGAAAGTCCCATAAGCCCCCTTCCCTCCCTCTTTTCTCCATTCAACCCCCTCTCGTTACTCTGTCCTGGCGTTCCCCTACATCCAGTCTTTCCAGGACCAGGGGTCACTCCTTCCATCTTTGTAGAAATCTATTGATATGCGGATTGTGTCTAGGGTATTCCGAGATTCTGGGTCAATATCCCCTTATCAGTGACTGCATACCATGTGTGTTCTTTTGTGATTGGGTTACCTCACTAAGGATGATATTTTCAAGATCTGACCATTTGCCTAGGAATTTCGTGAATTCATTGTTTTTAATTGCAGAGTAGTATTCCATTGTGTAGATATAGCACATCTTCTGAATCCATTCCTCCGTTGAGGGACATCTGGGTTCTTTCCAGCTTCTGGCTATTATAAATAAGGCTGCTATGAACATAGTGGAGCATGTGTCCTTATTGCATGCAGGGGAAGCCTCTGGGTATATGCCCAGGAGTGGTATAGCCAGATCCTCCGGGAGTGTCATGCCCAGCTTTCGGAGGAACCGCCAGACTGCTTTCCAGAGTGGTTGTACCAGCTTGCAATTCCACCAGCAGTGGAGGAGTGTTCCTCTTTCTCCACATCATCGCCAACAACTGCTGTCTCCTGTGTTTTTGATCTTAGCCATTCTGACTGGTGTGAGATGGAATCTCAGGGTTGTTTTGATTTGCATTTCCCTAATGACTAAGGATGATGAACATCTCTTTAGGTGCTTCTCAGCCATTAGAAATTCTTCAGGTGAGAACTCTTTGTTTAGCTCTGTACCCCATTTTTTAATAGGGTTACTTATCTCTCTGGAGTTTAACTTCTTGAGTTCTTCGTATATATTGGATATTAGCCCTCTGTCGGATGTAAGGTTGGTACAGATCATTTCCTAGTTAGTTGGTTGCCGCTTTGTCTTTTTGACAGTGTCTTTTGCCTTGCAAAAACTTTGTAATTTAATGAGGTCCCATTTGTCTCTTCTTGATCTTAGAGCATAAGCTATTGGAGTTCTGTTCAGGAAATTCTCCCCTGTGCCCATATGTTCAAGGTTCTTCCCTAGTTTCCCTTCTATTAGTTTCAGTGTGTCTGGTTTTATGTGGAGATCTTTGATCCACTTAGAATTGAGCTTAGTGCAAGGAGATAAGAATGGGTCAATTTGCATTCTTCAGCATGTTGACCTCCAGCTGAGCCAGCACCATTTGTTGAAAAGGCTATCTTTTTTCCACTGGATGGTTTTAGCTCCTTTGTCAAAGATCAAGTGACCATAGGAGTGTGGATTCATTTCTGGGTCTTCAATTCTGTTCCATTGATCTACATGCCTGTCACTGTACCAATACCATGCAGTTTTTAACACTATTGCTCTGTAGTACAGCTTGAGGTCCGGGATACTGATTCCCCCAGAGGTTCTTTTACTCTTGAGAATAGTTTTAGCTATTCTGGGTTTTCTGTTATTCCAGATGAATTTTTGAATTGCTCTTTCTAACTCTAGGAAGAATTGAGTTGGGATTTTGATGGGGATTGCATTGAATCTGTGTATTACTTTTGGTAAGATGCTCATTTTTTACTATATTAATCCTGCCAATCCATGAGCATGGCAGATTTTTCCATCTTCTGAGGTCTTCTTCAATTTCTTTCTTCAGAGACTTGAAGTTCTTGTCATACAGATCTTTCACTTGTTTGGTTAGCGTCACGCCAAGATACTTAATATGGTTTGTGGCTATCGTAAAGGGTATTATTTCTCTTACTTCTTTCTCAGCCTGCTTATCCTTTGAGTATAGGAAGGCTTCTGACTTGCTTGAGTTGATTTTATATCCGGCCACTTTGCTGAAGTCGTTTATCAGCTGTAGGAGTTCTCTGGTGGAGTTCTTTGGGTCGCTTATGTATACTATCATATCGTCTGCAAATAGTGATAGTTTGACTTCTTCCTTTCGAATTTGTATCCCTTTGACCTCTTTTTGTTGTCTAATTGCTCTAGCTAGAACTTCAAGTACTATATTGAAAAGATATATATAGAGAGGGCAGCCTTGTCTAGTCCCTGATTTTAGTGGGATTGCTTCAAGTTTCTCTCCATTTAGATTGATGCTGGCTACCGGTTTGCTGTAAATTGCTTTTACTATGTGTAGATATGGGCCTTGAATTCCTGATCCTTCCAAGACCTTTAGCATGAAAGGATGCTGAATTTTGTCAAATGCTTTCTCAGCATCTAATGAGATGACCATGTGGTTTTTTTCTTTGAGATTGTTTATGTAGTGGATTACATTGATGGATTTCCTTATATTGAACCGTCCCTGCATCCCTGGGATGAAGCCTATTTGATCGTGGTGAATGATCGTTTTGATGTGTTCTTGGATTTGGTTGGCAAGAATTTTATTGAGTATTTTTGCATCGATATTCATAAGAGAGATTGGCCTGAGATTCTCTTTCTTTGTCGGATCTTTGTGTGCTTTTGGTGTTAGTGTAATTGTGGCTTCATAGAACGAGTTGGGTAGTGTTCCTTCTGTTTCTATTTTGTGGAACAGTTTGAAGAGTATTGGTGTTAGGTCTTCTTTGAAGGTCTGATAGAATTCTGCACTAAAACCATCTGGACCTGTGCTTTTTTTGGTTGGAAGACTTCCAATGACAACTTCTATTTCTTCAGGGGTTATAGGACGATTTAGATGGTCTATTTGATCCTGATTTAATTTTGGTACTTGGTATCTGTCAAGGAAATTGTCCATTTCCTCAAGATTTTCTAGTTGTGTTGAATACAGGTTTTTGTAGTAGGATCTGATGATTTTTTGAATTTCCTCAGTTTCTGTTGTTATCTCTCCCTTTTTCTTTCTGATTTTATTAATTTGGATGCTATCTCTGTGCCCTCTGGTTAGTCTGGCTAAGGGCTTATCTATCTTGTTGATTTTCTCAAAGAACCAACTCCTCGTTTTGTTGATTCTTTGTATGGTTTTATTTGTTTCTACTTGATTGATTTCAGCCCTGAGTTTGATGATTTCCTGCCTTCTACTCTTCTTTGGTGTATTTGCTTCTTTTTGTTCCAGGGCTTTCTGGTGTGCCATTAAGCTATTAGTGTATGCTGTCTCCCGTTTCTTTTTGGCGGCACTCAGGGCTATGAATTTTCCTCTTAGCACTGCTTTCATTTTGTCCCATAAATTAGGGTATGTTGTGCCTTCATTTTCATTAACTTTCAAAAAGTCTTTGATTTCTTTCTTTATTTCCACCTTGACCAAGTTATCATTGAGTAGAGCATTGTTCAGCCTCCATGTGTACATGGGTTTTCTTTTGTTTTTGTTGCCATTGAAGACCACCCTTATTCCATAGTGATCTGATAGGAGGCATGGGATTATTTCTATCTTCTTATATCTGTTGAGATCTGATTTGTGACCAATTATATGGTCAATTTTGGAGAAGGTACCATGAGGAGCTGAGAAGAAGGTGTATTCTTTAGCTCTAGGATGAAATGTTCTATATATATCTGTTAGTTCCATTTGGTCCAAGGCTTCAATTAGATTCACTGTGTCCCTGTTTAGTTTCTGCTTTCCTGAGCGATCCATTTCAGAGAGCGGGGTGTTGAAGTCACCCACTATTATTATGTGCAGTGCGATGTGTGCTTTGAGTTTTAGTAAAGTTTCTTTTACAAATGAGGGTGCCCTCGCATTTGGAGCATAAATATTCAGAATTGAGAGTTCTTATTGGTGGATTTTTCCCTTGATCAGTATGTAGTGTCCTTCTGTGTCTTTTTTGATGACTTTAGGTTGAAAATCAATTTTATCCGATATTAGGATTGCTACTCCACCTCGTTTCGTGGGGCCATTTGCTTGTAAAATTGTTTTCCAGCCTTTTACTCTGAGGTAGTGTTTGTCTTTGACACTGAGGTGCGTTTCCTGCATGCAGCAAAATGCTGGGTCCTGTTTACGTATCCAGTCTGCTAGTCTATGTCTTTTAATTGGGGAATTGAGACCATTGATATTAAGAGAGATTAAGGCATAGTGATTATTGCCATCTGCCATTCGTGACACTATCTTTATGTTTGAGTGGTTATCTACTTTTGGGTTTGATTCAAGAAGGTTATTATCTCATTTTTTCCAGGGTGTTGTTTCTCTCCCTGTATTGGAGGTTTCCACCTATTATCCGTTGCAGGACTGGATTTGTGGAAAGATATTGTGAAAATTTGGTTTTATCATGGAATATCTTGGTCTCTCCATCTATGGTGATTGAGAGTTTTGCTGGGTATAGTAGTCTAGGCTGGCATTTGTGCTGTCTTAGTGTCTGCATGAGATCTGCCCAGGATCTTCTGGCTTTCATAGTCTCTGGTGAGAAGTCTGATGTGATTCGGATAGGTCTTCCTTTGTATGTTACTTGGCCCTTTTCTCTTACTGCTTTTAGTATTCTTTCTTTGTTTAGAACATTCGGTGTTTTGATTATTATGTGACAGGAGGTATTTCTGTTCTGGTCCTGTCTGTTTGGAGTTCTGTAGGCTTCTTGTACGTTCATCGGCATCTCTCTCTTTAGGTTAGGGAAGTTTTCCTCCATAATTTTGTTGAAGATGTTTACTGGCCCTTTAAGTTGCAAATCTTCACTCTCATCTATACCTATAATCCTTAGGTTTGGTCTTCTCATTGTGTCCTGGATTTCCTGGATGTTTTGGGTTACACGTTTTTTGCATTTTGCATTTTCTTTGACTGTTGAGTTGATGCTTTCTATGGAATCTTCAGCACCTGAGATTCTTTCTTCCATCTCTTGTATTCTATTGTTGATGTTTGCATCTATGACTCCTGATTTCTTCCCAAGGTTTTCTATCTCCAAAGTTGTCTCCCTTTGTAATTTCTTAGTTGTTTCTACTTCCTTTTTTAGTTCCTGGATGGATTTGCTGAGATCCTTCACTTGTTTGTTTGTATTTTCCTGTATTTCTTTAAGGTATTTTTGCATTACCTCTTTCAGGATTTCTTCCTGATGACCCACGTTCTCCTGCATTTCTCTGAGCGATTTTCGTGTTTCCTCCTCATGGGAATCCATCTGTTGATCCATTGTCTTCTGCATTTCTTTAAGCAGTTCTCGTGTTTCCTTTGTAAGGGCATCTAACCGTTGATTCATTTCTTTAAGCAATTTTTGTGTTGCCTCCTTATGGGCATCCGTCTGTTGACCCATATTCTTTTGCATTTCTTTATGCAATTTTTGTGATTCCTTTGTGAGTGCATCTACCAGTTGATTCATCTCGTTAAGCGATTTTTGTGTTGTCTCCTTGTGCGCCTCTATCTTTTGATCCTCCCGCATTTCTCTAAGCGATTTTTGTGTTTCCTTTGCAAGGGCTTCTAACCGTTGATTCATGATCTCCTGTAATTCTTTATTAGATTTATTTGTGTCCTTCTTGAAATCCTCTAATAGCATCATGAGAAGTGATTTTAAATCCAGATCTTGTCTTTCGGGTGTGGTGGGGTATCCAGAACTTGCTGCTGATGGAGGGTTGGGTTCGGGTGGTGTCGTATTACTTTGATTTCTGTTAGTAACGTTCCTACGTTTGCCTTTTGCCATCTGGTTACCTCTGGTGTTAGTTAGTCCTGCTGTCACTGGCTGTTGGTTGGACCTCCTGTGAGCCTGCAAAGCTGTTTCTGGCCCCCTTGGATTACTGGGATTCCCCTGGCACTGATTTATGGGGCCTGCCCTGCTCCTGAGTGACTTTGGGGCCTTGATGTGCCTTGCCCCAAGTGATGTTATATTGGGGAGTTCTGCACATCCAAAGGCTCAGCGTAGTGGATTCTTGGAGCAGAGGTCGCCAAAGGGAGGCTGGTAGGCTCCCGCCCTGTGCAGGGGTGTGTGATCTCTCCCAGAGGGGGGAGACGTGGGGGTCCCTATGCCAGGCAGAAGTCCCACAGCATAGCTGGTGCGTCGGTTACTGCAGACCTGCCAAGCTCTTGGGAGCAGGGTACACACAAGCTGCCTGAGACCCAAGAGATATTATGCCTGTGTGTCTCTGAACCTGGAGGTCCCCGCTGCCCTGATGCTGTAGCAAAGATGGAGGTGTGCACTCTGCACTCTCTTGGTGGTGCAGGTTACTTTGCAGGGGAGATGGCCTACAACAGAGATGTCGCCCAGACGACCGACTGCAGTGTTGTCCTGCTCTTGGGCGCAGATGGAAGCCCCAACAGGCCCTGTCCCAAGCGATGTTATATTGGGGAGAACCTGGGTACCTGTCTCCTTAGTGCAGTTGATCCAGGAACGGAGGTCGCCAAAGGGAAGCTGGTAGGCTCCCTCCCAGTGCGGGTGGTTCCTCTGCAAGGCAGAAGTCCCACAGCAGAGCTGGCGCGCTGGTTACTGCAGATCTGCCCAGCTCTTGGGAGCAGGGTAAACACAAGCTGCCTGAGACCCAAGCGATATTATGCCTGTCTGTCTATGAGCCTGGCGGTCCCAACTGCCCTGATGCTGGAGCAAAGATGTCGGATTGCCTTGGACCTATTTTCTGACCTCTTTCTTCATGATGAAGTAAAGAATGTCACTTCAGGTATAAGAGTGTATGTTTTATAATACTTTTGGTGCAGATGATAGAATAAATGGAGATGATATATGATATTGTTGATGCAATATTTATAGACTATATGTCCTGAAATGCAATCTTACTGTCTGCAAATATTTTTTGCATGAGGTCACTTCAAGTACTAGACCATGTGTTGTGATCATAAAAAGAGAAAAAGACATGAGAATATGTTCTATGGTAGTGTGGGGGAAGGGGATGCCTTAGCAGTCCCATGCCAAGGCATCCCTTCCCCCTGAGGGACCAGACACATGATGGTATAGTATAGAATAGAGTTTATTCAGGGAATGGGGGAGGGAGTTAAGGGGGTAGTAGAGGCAGAGAAAGGCAGAGAGAGGGAGAGAGTAGAGAATAAGAGGCTGGCCATGGCCACGTGGAGAGAGGGGGGAGGGGAGGAGGAAAGAGAAGAGCCCAAGAGGGCAAGAGAGAAGCTGAGAGTGAGAGAATAAGAAAGAGAGGAGGGGCAAAGAAACCCCTTTTATACTGGGTCAGGCCTACCTGGCTGTTGCCAGACAGCTGTGGGGTGGAGGTTAGACAGAGTCCTAACATTCCCCCATTTTGGTTTAATTAAAAAAGAAAAAAATTAAAAAGAGGTGGTGGCAAAGCAGGAATAGGGTCGATGTGATATCTGTCTGCTTCACGCTGACATTGGGGGGTGACATGTCTCTGGGGAACCTAGAGAAATGGGTATGGGGGATGTTTGTCCAGTCTCAGGAAAATTGGCTGTTTCCTTACTATTCAGGGTCTGTGGAGTCATCTGAGGATAGGTCAAAAGAACAGATCCAGTAGAAGCTGTCTGTGTCTGAGAGGAGATTGGAGCATCTGAAGGTTGGTTGCTTTTCTGGAGCTGCCCTAATGTACCAAGGGACTGGACTTGATAAGATGTTGAAACACATTATTTATTATAGGTAGGGAATAAGATTAAATATGTTTGGGAGAAAAAAATTTCTTAAGATGTATAATTGAAACCCAGAGGAATCCCACCCTTTGGAATAGGTAGTAAGTGGGAACTTTGGGAAGATGTACTTATCTGGATGGAGCCTATTCAGTCTATGAGAGGTAGATCTGGGTAGGTTTCTTGTAGCTAACAAATTTACTAAAGAGATAATAACATGAGTTAACCACCTGAACAGTCTTTAAGATGAGCCTTTTGTGTGTGGAACAGAAGGAACAAGATTAAAAAGTTGGATTGTATAGTGGAATGTTTATTATTAGAGTTAGGCAAATTTATAGGAACTCAGATAATGTTAGGACAGTGGCATAGCAAGAAGAGGAAATGTGAAGCATTAAATGGAAACCGAGTCTAGGTAATGAGATAACTGACTACCTGTCAATGTAGTCAGAAGTCTGAGGAATAAACAATAATTTATCAGTAATATTATTTAAAAATGACAGATTCTAGTAGCCAACAGTTTTCTGAGGGCTCTGGTTTCCATGGCAACTTGGGCTGTCAATCTGGTTTTCAAGCGCAGGGGACTCAGGACTTTTTCTCTGTGGAATGGATAGGCATGACATGAGAAATGTCTTACCTTGGTTTAGGTAAGTCATTTGACTCAAGAGTATCTGGTTTTGTCCACTGGGTTCTTCAGTGATTATCATTTCACTCACAATCTAGGCAGCATTCTGTAGTGGTATCCTCATCTTCTGAGACCTCATGGGAGAAATTATTAGAGGCTTTTGGGAATTCTGTCTGTCATAAATTTAATAATTAACAAATTTCTGATAAGATTATGAGATAGAATAGCAGTAGTCAAGTTAGGATAGGAATGAGAATCTTAAGTAACTTTGACAGATTGCATAGGTAGAGGAAAGTATATTGTTGTATTAGCAAAGAGACATATGTCTCAGACCAGAATAAGAGAGCTGGTAGTAGTGGCATAAAATCGTGGTGACAGAAAATGAGTTCCTCCAGGCAGATTTAGGCCTGTGACACAAACAGAGTACATAGGCTATGAGAACAATCCAGGGTTGTGGGAGCACGGATAGGTAAGGCTTGGCCTTTTTTCATTTATCAGACTGCTGGCAGTATGTGTGAAGATCCCTTAAAATATACGGTTGAAGACAATTTAGCCCCCATAGAGTGGGAGGGAAGTTACTGAATAATCCATACCAGCATCCCAGAGGACTTTCAACAACACAGTTATGGCCAAGCTAGAAATTCAGGTCATCAAGTAATTTCTAGGGACCCGGCAACATTTTCTGGAAATGTCAGAAAGCAATCCAACCTGATCCAGGGATTTTCAGCAGCTGCAAGAGCTCAAGGGATTTTAGACTGCTTTCAAGAAGGGAGGTCACCCAAGGACTCTATGTCATAACACGTAGGTCAGCCAGGAGGCCAGTCATATGGACTGGACCTTGAAAGCCAACCCTTATCCCATAAGAGGCTGGCCAGGCATTATCTGGACCTAAGGGTCCCTCCTGTCAATAGGAGGAACTCTTTACCAATTAATATGACCGTTGTGTGTTTGTGGAATTCTGCAGTCTGGTAGCAGAAAATGTGAACCTGTCTGACAGAGGCAGCATGCACGGGAACAAGTAGTCAGCACCACAGGCCTGCACTGCTTCAGGGCGAAACTTCCTACCAGTGGCAGAAGTCATGGCCCATGATGGGCGGGGAAAAGGAAGGACCTAAAGTAGCTTGTTTCATATCCTAGCAATGTGATTGTGGCCAAGTGGTACCACCCTGTACAGTGAGCTGAGGGAGCCAAGCAGAAGCTGCCTATCCAGAGGATTGAAGAATGAGGAAGGGGAGGGGAGAGGAGGGAGGCAGAGACCCGGGCATGGCAGAACCAGCAGCCAGACCTTTTCAGGCAAACCAGCTGAACCAGTAGGCTTCAAATGAGAGAGGGAAAGAGGGGAAAGATAAGAGACTGACCCAAAGGTGAGACACATGAGAGTATACAGGCCCAGCCTGGAATTCTCAGCCACGGGAAAGAGGAGAGGGAAATCTCACCCAAAGAAAAAAGTTCTAAAACGAGCGTCAGTGAAAAACTGAATGTTTGTTACCTCAAATATGTTTAAAAACAGATACTGACACAAGAAAAGTAAATAACTTCTTTTAGCAATAAGGAATGAGAGAAATGTGTCATTCTCTAAATGCTTCTCACTGTGTTTCCTGTAGTGCTGTGAGTAAGAAATGTCTCTAAGCATGTGTGTTTGAAAACTCTGTTCCCACTTGCTAAAGATGTTTGTAAAGGCTATGGAATCTTTAGAACAATGGTTTTCAACTTTCCTAATGCTGCTGACATTTAATATAATTCCTTATGTTATAGTGAGCCCCAACCATAAAATTATTTTCATTGCTAATTATGACTGTATTTTGTAATTGTTATGAATTATTATGTAAATATCTGATATGCAGCATATCAGATATGTGACCCCTGAGAAAGAGTTGTTAGAGCCCAAGGTATCCTGACCCACAGAATTGAGGGCACCTACTTTAGGAGATGGGGCATTGCCCGAAGAAAGGCACTCATAGAGGATTTGAGATTTTTAAAAATTATTATCTTTAATATTTTTTACAGTCCAGTAGTTATTCCCACCTTGGTTCACCCTCTGATGGTTTCTCATTCCATTCCTCCTCCCCTGTTTTCAAGATGGTATCCCCACTTAGCCTCCCAACCCCCACCCGGCCTCAGCGTTCCCTGGGGCCTCAAGTGTCTAAAGGGTTATGTGTATCTTCTCTCATTGAGGCCAGACTAGGCAGTCTTCTGCTGTGTATGTGTTGGGGGCCTTGGACCAGCTAGTATATGCTGTCTGGCTGCTGGCTCAGTGTCTGAAAGATCTCAGGGTCCAGGTTTGCTGAGACAGCTGGTCTTTCTATGGAACCACCCTCCTCCTCAACATCTTCCAGCCTTTTCTTAATTCAACCACAGGGGTCCCTGACTTCAGACCATTGGTTGGGTATAAGTATCTGCTTCTGTCTCAGTCAGCTGTTTTTTTGGGACCATTGGAGGGCAGCCACACTAGGCTCCTGTCTCCAAGTACATCACAGCATCAGTAATAATGTCAGGCCTTGGAGCCTTTCCATGGGATGGGTCCCAATTTGAGCTGGTCACTGGACTTCCTTTCTCTCAGTCTATTCTCCACTTTGATTCCTACAGTTCTATTAGACAGGGACAATTCTAGGTTAGAGTTTTGGATTATGGGACGGTAAGCCCATCACTCCTCTTGATGTCCTTTCTTTCTTTTCTTTTCTTTTTGAATACATTAAAGATATTTAAAAAAATTATTAGATATTTGCTTTATTTACATTTCAAATGCTATCACCTTTCCTCGCTACCCCTCCACAAACCCTCTATCAAATGCCCCCCTCAGCCTGCTTACCAAGCCCTACCCCCATTTTCCTGACTTAGCATTCACATACACTGGGGCATCAATCCTTCACAGGAACAATGACCTCTCCTTTCACTGATGTCTGAAAAGGCCATCCTTTGCAACATATGTAGCTGAAGCCATGGGTCCCTTTATGTGTACTCTTTGGTTGGTGGTTTAGTCCCTGGGAGCTCTGGGGGTACTGGTTGGTTCATATTATTGTTCTTCCTATGGGACTGCAAACCTCTTCAGTTCCTTGAGTCCTTTCTCTAGCTCCTCCATTGCAGACCCTATGCACAGTCTATTGGTTGGCAGTGAACCATGGGTATTTTGATCCCCCTTCTAAGAAGGACCAAAGTATCCACACTTTGGACTTCCTTCTTCTTGAGCTTCATGTGGTTTTTGAATTGTATCTTGGGTATTCCCAGCGATTGGGCTAATATCTACTTATCAGTGAGTGAATACCATGTGAGTTTTTTTTGTGATTGGGTTACCTCACTCAGGATGATATTTTCTATTTCCATCCATTTGCCTAGGAATTTCATGAATTCATTGTTTTTAATAGCTGAGTAGTACTCCATTATGTAAATGTACCACATTTTCTGTATCCATTCCTCTGTTGAGGGATGGTAGGTTCTCTGCTAGGTTCTTTCTAGCTTCTGGCTATTTTAAATAAGGCTGGTATGAACATAGTGGAACATGTGTCCTTATTAGATGTTGGAGCATATTCTGGGTATATGCATAGGAGTAGAATAGCTGGGCCCTCAGGTAGTACTATGTCCAATTCTTGGAGGAACTGCTAAATTTCCAGAGTGGTTTTACCAGTTTGCAATCCCACCAGAAATGGAGATGTGTTACTCTTTCTGCACATCCTCTCCAGCATATGCCATCCCCTGTGTTTTTGATCTTAGCCATTCTGACTGGTATAAGGTGGAAAATCTGGGTTGTTTTGATTTGTATTTCCCTGATGATTAAGGATGTTGAACATTTCTTTTGCTGTTTCTCAGCCATCTGGTACTTCTCAGTTTAGAATTCTTTGACTCTGTACCCAATTTTTTAATAGGGTTATTAGGTTCCCTGATGTATACCTTCTTGAGTTCTTTGTATATTTTGGATTTTAGCCCTCTGTTGGATGTCAGATTGGTAAAGATCCTTTCCCAATTTGTTGGTTGCAGTTTTGTCATATGGACAGTGTCCTATGCCTTACAGAAGCTTTGCAATTTTATGAGGTCCCATTTGTGAATTCTTGACCATAGAGCATAAGCTATTGGTTTTCTGTTCAGGAAATTTCCCCCTGTGCCCATGTGCTCCAGGCTCTTCCCCACTTTATCTTCTATTAGGTTCAGTGTATCTGGTTTCATGTGGAGGGCATTGATCCACTTGGACTTAAGCTTAGTACAGGGAGATAAGAATGAATCAATTTGCCTTCTTCTACATGTTGACTGCCAGTTGAACCAGCACCATGTTATCAAAATGCTGTCTTTTTTTCACTGGATGGTTTTAGTTCCTTTGCCAATCATCAAGTGGCCATAGGTGTGTAAGTTTGTTTCTTGGTCTTCATTTCTATTTCATTTATCTATCTGCTTGTCATTGTACCAATACCATTCAGGTTTTAAGACTATTGCTCTATAGTGTAGCTTGAGGTCAGAGATGATGATTCTGGCCAGAGGTTATTTTATTGTTGAGAAAAGTTTTCGCTGTCCTGGCTTTTTTGTTATTCTAGATAAATTTGGAAATTGCTCTTTCTAACTTTATGAAGAATTGAGTTGGAATTTTGATGGGGATTTCATTGAATCTGTAGATTGCTTTAGGCAAAATGGCCATTTTTACTATATTAATGCTGCCAATCCATGAGCATGGGAGATTTTCCATCTTCTGAGATCTTCTACAATTTCTTTCTTTAGAGGCTTGAAGTTCTGGTCATACAGATCTTTCGCTTGCTTGGTTAGAGTCACACCAAGGTATGCAATATTATTTGTGGCTATTGTGAAGGGTGTCATTTCCCTAATTTCTTTCTCAGCCTCTTTATCCTTTGAGTATAAGAAAGTTGCTGATTTGTTTGAGTTAATTTTATATCCAGCCACTTTGCTGAAATTGTTTTTCAGGTTTAGGAGTTCTCTGGTGGAATTTTTGGGGTCACTGAAGTATACTATCATACCATCTGCAAATAGTGATACTTTGACTTCTTCCTTTCCAATTTGTATCCATTCAATCTCTTTTTGTTGTCTAATTGCTCTTGCTAGGACTTCGAGTACTATATTGAACAGGTAGGGAGAGAGTGGTCAGCCTTGTCCAGTCTTTGATTTCAGTGAGATTGTTTCAAGTTTCTCTCCATTTAGTTTGATGTTGGCTACTGCTTTTCTGTATATGGCTTTTACTATGTTTACGTGAAGACCTTGACTTTCTGATCTTTTCAAGACTTTTATCATGAAGGGGTGTTGAATTTTGTCAAATGCTTTCTCAGCATCTAATAAAATGATCATATGGTTTTTTTTTCTTTGAATTTGTTTATGTAGTGGATTACATTGATAGATCTATGTATATTGAATCATCCCTGCATCTCTGGGAATATGCCTACTTAATCATGTTGTAAGATCGTTTTGATGTGTTCTTTGATACGGTTGGCAAGAGTAATTTTGAATATTTTTGCATCGATATTCATAAAGGAAATTGCTCTAAAATTGTCTTTCTTTGTTGGGTCTTTGTGTGGTTTTGGTATCAGAGTAATTGTGGCATCACAGAACAATTTGGGTAGTGTTCCTTCTGTTTCTATTTTGTGAAATGATTTGAAGATTATTGGTAGGTTTTCTTTGAAGGTCTGATAGAATTCTCCATTAAACCCATTTGGTCCTGGACCTTTTTTGGTTGGGAGACCATTAATGACTGCTTCTATTTGTTTAGGGGTTTTGGGACTGTTTAGATCACTTACCTGATCCTGATTTAACTTTGGCAACAGGTACCTCTCTATAAAATTGTCCATTTCATCTAGATTTTCCAGTTTTGTAGAGTATAGACTTTTGCAGTTGGATATGATACTTTTTGTTTGGATTTCTTCAGTAACTTTTTTTTATTTTCTAAGTTTTTTTATTTACATTCCAAATCATTTCCCCTTTCCCGTTTCCTCACTCCCCGAAAGTCCCCTAAAACCCTTTCCCTCAATCTGTTCCCCATTCAACCCCTTCTCGCTTCTCTGTCCTAGCATTCCCCTACATCCAGTCTTTCCAGGACCAGGGGTCTCTCCTTCCATCTTCTTGGAAATCTATTGATATGTGAACTGTGTCTAGGGTATTCCGAGATTTTGGATTACTATCCCCTTATCAGTGATTCCATACCCTGTGTGTTCTTTTGTGATTGGGTTACCTCACTAAGGATGATATTTTTCAGTTCTGACCATTTGCCTGGGAATTTCATGAATTCATTGTTTTTAATTGCAGTGTAGTATTCCATTGTGTAAATATACAACATCTTCAGAATCCATTCCTCCATTGAGGGACATCTGGGTTCTTTCCAGCTTCTGGCTATTATAAATAAGGCTGCTGTGAACATAGTGGAGCATGTGTCCTTATTGTATGCAGGGGAAGCCTCTGGGTATATGCCCAGGAGTGGTAAAACAGGATCCTCTGGGAGTGTCGTGCCCAGTTTTCTAAGGAACCGCCAAACTGCTTTCCAGAGTGGGTGTACCAGCTGGCAATCCCACCAGCAGTGGAGGAGTGTTCCTCTTTCTCCACATCCTTGCCAACAACTGTTGTCTCCTGTGTTTTTGATGTTAGTCATTCTGACTGGTGTGAGATGGAATCTCAGGGTTGTTTTGATTTGCATTTCTCTAGTGACTAAGGATGTTGAACATCTCTTTAGGTGCTTCTCAGCCATTAGATATTCTTTAGGTGAGAACTCTTTGTGTAGCTCTCTACCCCATTTTTTAATAGGGTTACTTGCCTCTCTGGAGTCTAACTTCTTGAGTTCTTTGTATATATTGGATATTAACCCTTTGTCAGATGTAGGGTTGGTAAAGATCATTTCCAAGTTTGTTGGTTGCCGCTTTGTCCTTTCGACTGTGTCCTTTGTCTTACAGAAACTTTCTAATTTTTTGAGGTCCCATTTATCAATTCTTGATCTTAGAGCATAAGCTATTGGAGTTCTGTTCAGTAAATTCTCCCCTGTGCCCATATGTTCAAGGTTCTTCCCTAGTTTCCTTTCTATTAGTTTCAGTGTGTCTGGTTTTATGTGGAGGTCCTTGATCCACTTGGAATTGAGCTTAGTGCAAGGAGATAAAAATGGGTCGATTTGCATTCTTCTGCATGCTGACCTCCAGTTGAACCAGCACATTTTGTTGCAAAGGCTATCTTTTTTCCACTGGATGGTTTTAGCTCCTTTGTCAAAGATCAAGTGACCATAGGAGTGTGGATTCATTTCTGGGTCTTCAATTCTGTTCCTTTGATCTACATGCCTGTCACTGTACCAATACCATGCAGTTTTTAACACTATTACTCTGTAGTACAGTTTGAGGTCCGGGATACTGATTCCCCCAGAAGTTCTTTTACTCTTGAGAATAGTTTTAGCTGTCCTGGGTTTTCTGTTATTCCAGATGAATATTTGAATTGCTCTTTCTAACTCTATGAAGAATTGAGTTGGGATTTTGATGGGGATCGCTTGAATCTGTATATTGCTTTTGGCAAGATGGTCATTTTCACTATATTAATCCTGCCAATCTATGAGCACGGAAGATTTTTCCATCTTCTGAGGTCTTCTTCAATTTCTTTCTTCAGAGACTTGAAGTTCTTGTCATACAGATCTTTCACTTGTTTGGTTAGAGTCACACCAAGATACTTTATATGGTTTGTGGCTATCGTGAAGGGTATCATTTCTCTTACTTCTTTCTCAGCCTGCTTATCCTTTTAGTATAGGAAGGCTTGCTTGAATTGATTTTATATCCGGCCACTTTTCTGAAGTTGTTTATCAGCTGTAGGAGTTCTCTGGTGGAGTTCTTTGGGTCACCTAAGTATACTATCATATCGTCTGCAAATAGTGATCGTTTGACTTCTTTCTTTCCAATTTGTATCCCTTTGATCTCCTTTTTTTGTCTAATTGCTTTAGCTAGAACTTCAAGTACTATATTGAAAAGATATGGAGAGAGAGGGCAGCCTTGTCTATTCCCTGATTTTAGTGGGATTGCTTCAAGTTTCTCTCCATTTAGATTGATGTTGGCTACTGGTTTGCTGTAAATTGCTTTTACTATGTTTAGATATGGGCCTTGAATTCCTGATCTTTCTAAGACCTTTAGCATGAAACGATGCTGAATTTTGTCAAATGCTTTCTCAGCATCTAATGTGATGACCATGTGGTTTTTTTTCTTTGAGATTGTTTATATAGTGGATTACATTGATGGATTTCCTTATATTGAACCATCCCTGCATCACTGGGATAAAGCCTACTTGATCGTGGTGAATGATCGTTTTGATGTGTTCATGGAAAATATTTCTGATAAAATTGAAGAAATATATAGAGATAAATTGGGAGAAATTTAAATATTTCTATGTTGTTTGAAAGTAGAATTATAAACATTTTCTGATAAAATTGAAGATTTACATGGAAAATATTTCTGATAAAATTGAAAAAAATATTTGGAAAAACATTAAAATTGAAGATTATCATGGAAAATTATAAAGATAAAATGGTAGGCATAAAAATATTTCTATGTTGATTGAAAGTGATATTATAAACATTTTCTGATAAAATTGAAGATTTACATGGAAAATGTCTCTGATAAAATTGAAGAAATATATAAAAAATGCATTAAGATTGAGTATTTCATGGAAACATTATACATATATAATGGGAGGCATAAAAATATTCCTAAGTTTTTTGAAAGTGGAAGTATAAACACTTTCTGATAAAATTGAAGATCTACAAGGAAAATATTCCTGAAAAAATTCAAGAAATATATAGAATAACATTTTTTTTATTTTATCTTTTTAATTTACATTCCAAATCACTTCCCCTTTCCCGTTTCCTCCCTCCCCGAAAGTCCCATAAGCCCCCTTCCCTCCCTCTTTTCTCCATTCAACCCCCTCTCGTTACTCTGTCCTGGCGTTCCCCTACATCCAGTCTTTCCAGGACCAGGGGTCTCTCCTTCCATCTTCTTAGAAATCTATTGATATGCGGATTGTGTCTCGGGTATTCCGAGATTCTGGGTCAATATCCCCTTATCAGTGACTGCATACCATGTGTGTTCTTTTGTGATTGGGTTACCTCACTAAGGATGATATTTTCAAGATCTGACCATTTGCCTAGGAATTTCGTGAATTCATTGTTTTTAATTGCAGAGTAGTATTCCATTGTGTAGATATAGCACATCTTCTGAATCCATTCCTCCGTTGAGGGACATCTGGGTTCTTTCCAGCTTCTGGCTATTATAAATAAGGCTGCGATGAACATCGTGGAGCATGTGTCCTTATTGCATGCAGGTAAAGCCTCTGGGTATATGCCCAGGAGTGGTATAGCCGGATCCTCCGGAAGTGTCATGCCCAGTTTTCTGAGGAACCGCCAGACTGCTTTCCAGAGTGGTTGTATCAGCCTGCAATTCCACCAGCAGTGGAGGAGTGTTCCTCTTTCTCCACATCCTCGCCAACAACTGCTGTCTCCTGTGTTTTTGATCTTAGCCATCCTGACTGGTGTGAGATGGAATCTCAGGGTTGTTTTGATTTGCATTTCCCTAATGACTAAGGATGATGAACATCTCTTTAGGTGCTTCTCAGCCATTAGATATTCTTCAGGTGAGAACTCTTTGTGTAGCTCTGTACCCCATTTTTTTTTTTTTTTTTTTTTTTTTTAATTTAATTTTATTTTATTTTTTTAATTTACATTCCAAATCACTTCCCCTTTCCCGTTTCCTCCCTCCCCGAAAGTCCCATAAGCCCCCTTCCCTCCCTCTTTTCTCCGTTCAACCCCCTCTCATTACTCTGTCCTGGCGTTCCCCTACATCCAGTCTTTCCAGGACCAGGGGTCTCTCCTTCCATCTTTTTAGAAATCTATTGATATGCTGATTGTGTCTAGGGTATTCTGAGATTCTGGGTCAATATCCCCTTATCAGTGACTTCATACCATGTGTGATCTTTTGTGATTGGGTTACCTCACTAAGGATGATATTTTCAAGTTCTGACCATTTGCCTAGGAATTTCGTGAATTCATTGTTTTTAATTGCAGAGTAGTATTCCATTGTGTAAATATACCACATCTTCTGAATCCATTCCTCCGTTGAGGGACATCTGGGTTCTTTCCAGCTTCTGGCTATTATAAATAAGGCTGCTATGAATATAGTGGAGCATGTGTCCTTATTGCATGCAGGTAAAGTCTCTGGGTATATGCCCAGGAGTGGTATAGCCGGATCCTCCGGAAGTGAAATTGACCCATTCTTATCTCCTTGCACTAAGCTCAATTGCAAGTGGATCAAGGACCTCCACATAAAACCAGACACACTGAAACTAATAGAAAGGAAACTAGGGAAGAACCTTGAACATATGGGCACAGGGGAGAATTTCCTGAACAGAACTCCAATAGCTTATGCTCTAAGATCAAGAATAGACAAATGGGACCTCATTAAATTACAAAGTTTTTGCAAGGCAAAAGACACCGTCAAAAAGACAAAGTGGCAACCAACTAACTGGGAAATGATCTTTACCAACCTTACGTCCGACAGAGGGCTAATATCCAATATATACAAAGAACACAAGAAGTTAAACTCCAGAGAGGCAAGTAACCCTATTAAAAAATGGGGTACAGAGCTACACAAAGAGTTCTCACCTGAAGAATATCTAATGGCTGAGAAGCACCTAAAGAGATGTTCATCATCCTTAGTCATTAGGGAAATGCAAATCAAAACAACCCTGAGATTCCATCTCACACCAGTCAGGATGGCTAAGATCAAAAACACAGGAGACAGCAGTTGTTGGCGAGGATGTGGAGAAAGAGGAACACTCCTCCACTGCTGGTGGAATTGCAAGCTGGTACAACCACTCTGGAAAGCAGTCTGGCGGTTCCTCAGAAAACTGGGCATGACACTCCCGGAGGATCCGGCTATACCACTCCTGGGCATATACCCAGAGACTTTACCTGCATGCAATAAGGACACATGCTCCACTATGTTCATAGCAGCCTTATTTATAATAGCCAGAAGCTGGAAAGAACCCAGATGTCCCTCAACGGAGGAATGGATTCAGAAGATGTGGTATATCTACACAATGGAATACTACTCTGCAATTAAAAACAATGAATTCACGAAATTCCTAGACAAATGGTCAGATCTTGAAAATATCATCCTTAGTGAGGTAACCCAATCACAAAAGAACACACATGGTATGCAGTCACTGATAAGGGGATATTGACCCAGAATCTCGGAATACCCTAGACACAACCCGCATATCAATAGATTTCTAAAAAGATGGTAGGAGAGACCCCTGGTCCTGGAAAGACTGGATGTAGGGGAACACCAGGACAGAGTAACGAGAGGGGGTTGAATGGAGAAAAGAGGGAGGGAAGGGGGCTTATGGGACTTTCGGGGAGGGAGGAAACGGGAAAGGGGAAGTGATTTGGAATGTAAATTAAAAAATAAAATAAAATAAATAATAAAAAAAAAGTTACAAAGTTTTGCAAGGCAAAAGACACTGTCAAAAAGACAAAGCCGCAACGAACTAACTGGGAAATGATCGTTACCAACCCTACATCCGACAGAGGGCTAATATCCAATATATACAAAGAACTCAAGAAGTTAAACTCCAGAGAGGCAAGTAACACTATTAAAAAATGGGGTACAGAGCTACACAAAGAGTTCTCACCTGAAGAATATCTAATGGCTGAGAAGCACCTAAAGAGATGTTCATCATCCTTAGTCATTAGGGAAATGCAAATCAAAACAACCCTGAGATTCCATCTCACACCAGTCAGAATGGCTAAGATCAAAAACACAGGAGACAGCAGTTGTTGGCGAGGATGTGGAGAAAGAACACTCCTCCACTGCTGGTGGAATTGCAAGCTGGTACAACCACTCTGGAACGCAGTCTGGAGGTTCCTCCGAAAACTGGGCATGACACTCCCGGAGGATCCAGCTATACCACTCCTGGGCATATACCCAGAGGCTTTACCTGCATGCAATAAGGACACATGCTCCACTATGTTCATAGCAGCCTTATATATAATAGCCAGAAGCTGGAAAGAACCCAGATGTCCCTCAACGGAGGAATGGATTCAGAAGATGTGGTATATTTACACAATGGAATACTATTCTGCAATTAAAGACAATGAATTCACGAAATTCCTAGGCAAATGGTCAGAACTTGAAAATATCATCCTTAGTGAGGTAACCCAATCACAAAAGAATACACATGGTATGCAGTCACTGATAAGGGGATATTAACCCAGAATCTCGGAATACCCTAGACACAATTCGCATATCAATAGATTTCCAAGAAGATGGAAGGAGAGACCCCTGGTCCTGGAAGACTGGATGTAGGGGAATGCAAGGACAGAGAAGCGAGAGGGGGTTGAATGGGGAAAAGAGGGAGGGAAGGGGGCTTATGGGACTGTTGGGGAGGGAGGAAACGGGAAAGGGGAAATGATTTTGAATGTAAATAAAAAAAACTTAGAAAATAAAATAAAATTCAAAAAAAAAAGAGTACTTTCTGATCTCACAGAAGACCTGAGTTCATTTCCTAGCATTCATATTAGAAGTCCTACAACCGCTGGAGAGACCGGTACCCAGGCTCTCCCCCCGATATAACATCACTTGGGACACGGCCTGTTGGGGCTTCCGTCTGTGCCCGAGGGCGGGTTGGCGCTGTGGTCCTCTGGGTGCCAGATCGGCGGGCCATCGTGACCACAGGGTGAGCGGCGCCACGGAGACTGCCCTCCGCCATCTTTGCTCCAGTGACCAGGTAGTTGGGACCGCCAGGCTCAGAGACAGACAGGCATAATATCGCTTCGGTTTCAGGCAGCTTGTGTGTAACCTGCTCCCAGGTGCTGGGCTGATCTGCAGTAACCAGCGCGCCAGTTCCGCGGTGGGAACTTCTGCCTGGTGGAGGGACCCCGCGCAGGGAGGGAGCCTGCCAGCTTCCCTTCCGCGACCTCTGTTCCCGCGGACTGCGCTGGAGAGACCGGTACCCAGGCTCTCCCCCCGATATAACATCACTTGGGACACGGCCTGTTGGGGCTTCCGTCTGTGCCCGAGGGCGGGTTGGCGCTGTGGTCCTCTGGGTGCCAGATCGGCGGGCCATCGTGACCACAGGGTGAGCGGCGCCACGGAGACTGCCCTCCGCCATCTTTGCTCCAGTGACCAGGTAGTTGGGACCGCCAGGCTCAGAGACAGACAGGCATAATATCGCTTCGGTTTCAGGCAGCTTGTGTGTAACCTGCTCCCAGGTGCTGGGCTGATCTGCAGTGACCAGCGCGCCAGATCTGCTGTGGGACTTCTGCCTGGCAGAGGGACGCCCCCTCCCCCCCCCAGGAGAGATCACACACCCCTGCACAGGGCAGGAGCCTGCCAGCCTCCCTTTGGCGACCTCTGCTCCAGGAATCCACTAGGCTGAGCCTTTAGATGTGCAAGGCCTCCCCAATATAAGATCACTTGGGGCAAAGCACATTAGGGCTCCAAAGTCACTCAGGAGCAGGCAGGCCCCAGAAATCGGTGCCAGGGGAATCCTGGTAATCCAGGGGGGGCAGAAATAGCTTTGCAGGCTCACAGGAGGTCCAACCAACAGCCAGTGGCAGCAGGACCAACTAACACCAGAGGTATCCAGATGGCAAAAGGCAAACGTAGGAATGTTACTAACAGTAATCAAAGTAATGTGGGACCATCCGAACCCAACTCTCCAACAGCAGCAAGTCCTGGATACCCCACCACACCCGAAAGACAAGATCTGGATTTAAAATCACTTCTCATGATGCTATTAGAGGATCACAAGAAGGACACAAATAAATCTCATAAAGAGTTACAGGAGACCATGAATCAACGGTTAGAAGCCCTTACAAAGGAAACACAAAAATCGCTTAGAGAAATGCGGGAGAACATGGATCAAAAGATGGAGGCGCACAAGGAGACAACACAAAAATCGCTTAATGAGATGAATCAACGGGTAGATGCACTCACAAAGGAATCACAAAATTTGCATAAAGAAATGCAGAAGAATATGGGTCAACAGATGGATGCCCATAAGGAGGCAACACAAAAATTGCTTAAAGAAATGAATCAATGGTTAGATGCCCTTACAAAGGAAACACGAGAACTGCTTAAAGAAATGCAGGAGACGATGGATCAACAGATGGAATCCCATGAGGAGGAAACACAAAAATCGCTCAGAGAAATGCAGGAGAACATGGGTCATCAGGAAGAAATCCTGAAAGAGGTAATGCAAAAATACCTTAAAGAAATACAGGAAAATACAAACAAACAAGTGAAGGATCTCAGCAAATCCATCCAGGAACTAAAAAAGGAAGTAGAAACAACTAAGAAATCACAAAGGGAGACAACTTTGGAGATAGAAAACCTTGGGAAGAAATCAGGAGTCATAGATGCAAACATCAACAATAGAATACAAGAGATGGAAGAAAGAATCTCAGGTGCTGAAGATTCCATAGAAAGCATCGACTCAACAGTCAAAGAAAATGCAAAATGCAAAAAACGCGTAACCCAAAACATCCAGGAAATCCAGGACACAATGAGAAGACCAAACCTAAGGATTATAGGTATAGATGAGAGTGAAGATTTGCAACTTAAAGGGCCAGTAAACATCTTCAACAAAATTATGGAGGAAAACTTCCCTAACCTAAAGAGAGAGATGCCGATGAACGTACAAGAAGCTTACAGAACTCCAAACAGACTGGACCAGAACAGAAATACCTCCCGTCACATAATAATCAAAACACCGAATGTTCTAAACAAAGAAAGAATACTAAATGCAGTAAGAGAAAAGGGCCAAGTAACATACAAAGGAAGACCTATCCGAATCACATCAGACTTCTCACCAGAGACTATGAAAGCCAGAAGATCCTGGGCAGATCTCATGCAGACACTAAGACAGCACAAATGCCAGCCTAGACTACTATACCCAGCAAAACTCTCAATCACCATAGATGGAGAGACCACGATATTCCATGATAAAACCAAATTTTCACAATATCTTTCCACAAATCCAGCCCTGCAACGGATAATAGGTGGAAACCTCCAATACAGGGAGAGAAACAACACCCTGGAAAAAATGAGATAATAACCTTCTTGAATCAAAGCCAAAAGTAGATAACCACTCAAACATAAAGATAGCGTCAAGAATGGCAGATGGCAATAATCACTATGCCTTAATCTCTCTTAATATCAATGGTCTCAATTCCCCAATTAAAAGACATAGACTAGCAGACTGGATACGTAAACAGGACCCAGCATTTTGCTGCATGCAGGAAACGCACCTCAGTGTCAAAGACAAACACTACCTCAGAGTAAAAGGCTGGAAAACAATTTTACAAGCAAATGGCCCCAAGAAACGAGGTGGAGTAGCAATCCTAATATCGGATAAAATTGATTTTCAACCTAAAGTCATCAAAAAAGACACAGAAGGACACTACATACTGATCAAGGGAAAAATCCACCATCAAGAACTCTCAATCCTGAATATCTATGCTCCAAATGCAAGGGCACCCTCATTCGTAAAAGAAACTTTACTAAAACTCAAAGCACACATCGCACCGCACACAATAATAGTGGGTGACTTCAACACCCCGCTCTCTGAAATGGATCGTTCAGGAAAGCAGAAACTAAACAGGGACACAGTGAATCTAATTGAAGCCTTGGACCAAATGGAACTAACTGATATATATAGAACATTTCATCCTAGAGCTAAAGAATACACCTTCTTCTCAGCTCCTCATGGTACCTTCTCCAAAATTGACTATATAATTGGTCACAAATCAGACCTCAACAGATACAAGAAGATAGAAATAATCCCATGCCTCCTATCAGATCACTATGGAATAAGGGTGGTCTTCAATGGCAACAAAAACAAAAGAAAACCCATGTACACATGGAGGCTGAACAATGCTCTACTCAATGATAACTTGGTCAAGGTGGAAATAAAGAAAGAAATCAAAGACTTTTTGAAAGTTAATGAAAATGAAGGCACAACATACCCTAACTTATGGGACACAATGAAAGCAGTGCTAAGAGGAAAATTCATAGCCCTGAGTGCCGCCAAAAAGAAACGGGAGACAGCATACACTAACAGCTTAATGGCACACCTGAAAGCCCTGGAACATAAAGAAGCAAATACACCAAAGAGGAGTAGAAGGCAGGAAATCATCAAACTCAGGGCTGAAATCAATCAAGTAGAAACAAATAAAACCATACAAAGAATCAACAAAACGAGGAGTTGGTTCTTTGAGAAAATCAACAAGATAGATAAGCCCTTAGCCAGACTAACCAGAGGGCACAGAGATAGTATCCAAATTAATAAAATCAGAAACGAAAAGGGAGAGATAACAACAGAAACTGAGGAAATTAAAAAAATCATCAGATCCTACTACAAAAACCTGTATTCAACACAACTAGAAAATCTTGAGGAAATGGACAATTTCCTTGACAGATACCAAGTACCAAAATTAAATCAGGATCAAATAGACCATCTAAACCGTCCTATAACCCCTGAAGAAATAGAAGTTGTCATTGGAAGTCTTCCAACCAAAAAAAGCACAGGTCCAGATGGTTTTAGTGCAGAATTCTATCAGACCTTCAAAGAAGACCTAACACCAATACTCTTCAAACTGTTCCACAAAATAGAAACAGAAGGAACACTACCCAACTCGTTCTATGAAGCCACAATTACACTAATACCAAAAGCACACAAAGATCCGACAAAGAAAGAGAATCTCAGGCCAATCTCTCTTATGAATATCGATGCAAAAATACTCAATAAAATTCTTGCCAACCGAATCCAAGAACACATCAAAACGATCATTCACCACGATCAAGTAGGCTTCATCCCAGGGATGCAGGGATGGTTCAATATAAGGAAATCCATCAATGTAATCCACTACATAAACAATCTCAAAGAAAAAAACCACATGGTCATCTCATTAGATGCTGAGAAAGCATTTGACAAAATTCAGCATCCTTTCATGCTAAAGGTCTTGGAAAGATCAGGAATTCAAGGCCCACATCTACACACAGTAAAAGCAATTTACAGCAAACCGGTAGCCAGCATCAATCTAAACGGAGAGAAACTTGAAGCAATCCCACTAAAATCAGGGACTAGACAAGGCTGCCCTCTCTCTCCATATCTTTTCAATATAGTACTTGAAGTTCTAACTAGAGCAATTAGACAACAAAAAGAGGTCAAAGGGATACAAATTGGAAAGGAAGACGTCAAACTATCACTATTTGCAGACGATATGATAGTATACATAAGCGACCCAAAGAACTCCACCAGAGAACTCCTACTATTGATAAACGACTTCAGCAAAGTGGCCGGATATAAAATCAACTCAAGCAAGTCAGAAGCCTTCCTATACTCAAAGGATAAGCAGGCTGAGAAAGAAGTAAGAGAAATAATACCCTTCACGATAGCCACAAACCATATTAAGTATCTTGGCGTGACTCTAGCCAAACAAGTGAAAGATCTGTATGACAAGAACTTCAAGTCTCTGAAGAAAGAAATTGAAGAAGACCTCAGAAGATGGAAAAATCTGCCATGCTCATGGATTGGCAGGATTAATATAGTAAAAATGAGCATCTTACCAAAAGTAATACACAGATTCAATGCAATCCCTATCAAAATCCCAACTCAATTCTTCATAGAGTTAGAAAGAGCAATTCAAAAATTCATCTGGAATAACAGAAAACCCAGAATAGCTAAAACTATTCTCAAGAGTAAAAGAACCTCTGGGGGAATCAGTATCCCGGACCTCAAGCTGTACTACAGAGCAATAGTGTTAAAAACTGCATGGTATTGGTACAGTGACAGACATGTAGATCAATTTAACAGAATTGAAGACCCAGAAATGAATGCACACTCCTATGGTCACTTGATCTTTGACAAAGGAGCTAAAACCATCCAGTGGAAAAAAGATAGCCTTTGCAACAAATGGTGCTGGCTCAGCTGGAGGTCAACATGCCGAAGAATGCAAATTGACCCATCCTTATCTCCTTGCACTAAGCTCAATTCTAAGTGGATCAAAGATCTCCACATAAAACCAGACACACTGAAACTAATAGAAGGGAAACTAGGGAAGAACCTTGAACATATGGGCACAGGGGAGAATTTCCTGAACAGAACTCCAATAGCTTATGCTCTAAGATCAAGAATAGACAAATGGGACTTCATTAAATTACAGTTTTTGCAAGGCAAAAGACACCGTCAAAAAGACAAAGCGGCAACCAACTAACTGGGAAATGATCTTTACCAACCTTACATCCGACAGAGGGCTAATATCCAAGATATACAAAGAACTCAAGAAGTTAAACTCCAGAGAGGCAAGTAACCCTATTAAAAAATGGGGTACAGAGCTACACAAAGAGTTCTCACCTGAAGAATATCTAATGGCTGAGAAGCACCTAAAGAGATGTTCATCATCCTTATTCATTAGGGAAATGCAAATCAAAACAACCCTGAGATTCCATCTCACACCAGTCAGGATGGCTAAGATCAAAAACACAGGAGACAGCAGTTGTTGGCGAGGATGTGGAGAAAGAGGAACACTCCTCCACTGCTGGTGGAATTGCAGGCTGGTACAACCACTCTGGAAAGCAGTCTGGCGGTTCCTCAGAAAACTGGGCATGACACTTCCGGAGGATCCGTCTATACCACTCCTGGGCATATACCCAGAGGCTTTACCTGCATGCAATAAGGACACATGCTCCACTATATTCATAGCAGCCTTATTTATAATAGTCAGAAGCTGGAAAGAACCCAGATGTCCCTCAACGGAGGAATGGATTCAGAAGATGTGGTATATTTACACAATGGAATACTACTCTGCAATTAAAAACAATGAATTCACGAAATTCCTAGGCAAATGGTCAGAACTTGAAAATATCATCCTTAGTGAGGTAACCCAATCACAAAAGATCACACGTGGTATGCAGTCACTGATAAGGGGATATTGACCCAGAATCTCAGAAAACCCTAGACACAATCAGCATATCAATAGATTTCTAAAAAGATGGAAGGAGAGACCCCTGGTCCTGGAAAGACTGGATGTAGGGGAACGCCAGGACAGAGTAATGAGAGGGGGTTGAATGGAGAAAAGAGGGAGGGAAGGGGGCTTATGGGACTTTCGCGGAGGGAGGAAACGGGAAAGGGGAAGTGATTTGGAATGTAAATTAAAAAAATAAAATAAAATAAAAAAAAAAGAAAGATGTTGGCTACTGGTTTGCTGTATATTGCTTTTACTATGTGTAAGTATGGGTGCGCCTTGAATTCCTGATCTTTCCATGACTTTTAACATGAAGGGATGCCCAATTTGTCAAATGCTTTTTCAGCATCTAATGAAATGATAACGTGTTTTTTTCCTTGAGTTTATTTATGTACTGGATTACATTGATGGATTTCCATTTATGGAACCATCTCTCATCCTTTGGATGAAGCCTACTTGATCATGGTGCATGATCTTTTTGATGTGTTCTTGGATTCCATTGGCAAGAATTTTATTGAGTATTTTTGCACCAATATTCATAAGGGAAATTGTTCTGAAGTTCTCTTTCTTTGTTGTATCTTTGTGCAGTTTTGGTATCAGCGTAATTGTGGCTTCATAGAACGAGTTGGGCAGTGTTCCTTCTGTTTCTTTTTGGGGTATACTTTGAAGAGTACTGTTATTAGGACTTTGAAGATCTGACAGAATTCTGCACTAAAACCATCTGGTCCTGTGCTTTTTTTTTTTGTTGTTGTTGGAATACTTTCAATGACTGCTTCTATTTGTTTAGGGGTTATAGGACTGTTTAGATGGTCTATCTGATTCTGATTTAAATTTGGTATTTGGTATCTGTCTAGGAAACTGTCCATTTCATTCAGATATTCCAGTTGTGTTGGGTATAGACTTTTGTAGTAGGATCTGATGATTTTTTGAATTTTCTCAGTTTCTGTTGTTATATCTCCCTTTTTATTTCTGATTTTGTTAATTTGGATACTGTCTCTGTGCCCTCTGGTTAGTCTGGCTAAGGGTTTATCTATCTTGTTGATTTTTTTCTAAGAACCAGTTCCTGATTTTGTTGATCCCTTGTATACTTCTTTTTGTTTCTACTTGGTTGATTTCAGCCCTGAGTTTGATTATTTCCTACCATCTACTCCTCTTAGGTGTATTTGCTTTTTTTTTGTTCTAGAGCTTTCAGATGTTCTGTTAAACTGCTAGTGTGTGCTTTCTCCAGTTTCTTTTTGTAGGCACTCAGAATTATGAGCTTTTCACTTAGCACTGCTTTTATTGTGTTCCATAAGTTTGGGTATGTTGTGTCTTCATTTTCGAAAATTTCTAAAGAGTCTTTTATTTCTATTCTTATTTTTCCTTGACCGAAGTATTATTGAGTAGAGCATTGTTCATCTCCCATGTTTATGTGGGCTTTCTAATGTTTTAGTTGCTATTGAAGACCAGCATTAATCCATAGTGATCTTATAGTAGGCCTGGGATTATTTCAGTCTTCTTAAATCTGTTGAGGTCTGTTTTGTGACTAATTATATTTTCTATTTTGAAAAGGTACCATGAGATGCTTAAAAGATGGTACATTCTTTTGACTTAGGATAAAATGTTCTATATATATCTGTTAGTTCCATTTGGTCCAAGGTTTCAATTAGTTTCACTGTGTCCCTGTTTAGTTTCTGCTTTCCTGAACGATCCATTTCAGAGAGCGGGATGTTGAAGTCACCCACTATTATTTTTTTTTATTATTTTATTTTTTTAATTTACATTCCAAATCACTTCCTCTTTCCCGTTTCCTCCCTCCCCGAAAGTCCCATAAGCCCCCTTCCCTCCCTCTTTTCTCCATTCAACCCCCTCTCGTTACTCTGTCCTGGCGTTCCCCTACATCCAGTCTTTCCAGGACCAGGGGTCTCTCCTTCCATCTTTTTAGAAATCTATTGATATGCGGATTGTGTCTAGGGTATTCCGAGATTCTGGGTCAATATCCCCTTATCAGTGACTGCATACCATGTGTGTTCTTTTGTGATTGGTTTACCTCACTAAGGGTGATATTTTCAAGTCACCCACTATTATTATGTGAAGTGCAATGTGTGCTTTGAGCTTTACTAAAGTTTCTTTTATGAATGTGGGTGCCTTTGTATTTGGAGCATAAATGTTCAGAATTGAGAGTTCTTCTTCATAGATTTTTCCTTTGATGATTATGAACTGTCCTTTCTTAACTTTTCTGATGACTTTTGGTTGAAAGTTGGTTTTTTTTGATGAATTTTTTTATTAAATATAATCTTCATTTATATTTCAAGAGGTAAAATCTTTCCCAGTTTTCCTCCTCCCCAACCCCCCCAACCCCTGCTCTCACTCCCTGCCTCCAACTATATGCCCCTCCCCCCAACCCACTCCCACCACTCCCCCTCAATTTCCACTTGTTGGGGCATCTATTTAGCCGTCATATGACCAAGGAAAACTCCTCCCACTGATGCCAGACAAGGTATTCTTCTGCCACATTTTTGGCTGGAATCATGTGTATCCCTTGGTTGATGGTTTAGTTCCTGGGAGCCCTGGGGCGTCTGGGTGGCCAACATCTTTTTTCTTCCTATAGGGCTGTAAACCCCTTCAGCTCCTCCAGACCACCCTCCAACTCCTCCATTGGGGACCCCACTCCCAGACCAATAGTTGGCTGCTAGCATCTGCCTCTGTATGTGTAAGGCTCTGGCAGGGCACCTCTGAAGACAACCATGGTATGCTCCTTTTAATATGTGCTTCTTGTTGTCCATAGTAGTGTTGGGGTTTGGTGACTGTTTATAGGGTGAATCCCCAGGTAGGGCAGTCTCTGGGTGGCCTTTACTTCAGTCCCTGCTCCACACTTTGCCTCCATTATTGCTCCTGTAAGTGTTTTGTTCCTTTTCTCAGAGGAACCCAAGCACCCCCACTTCACTCCTCTTTCTTCTTGAGCTTCCTGTGGTCTGTGAATTGTAACTTGTTTATTTTGAGCTTTTGGGCTAACATCCACTTATCAGTGAGTGCATACCATGTGCGTTCTTTTGTGACTGGGTTACCTCACTCAGGATGACACTTTCTAGTTCCATCCATTTGCTTAAGAATTTAATGAATTCATTGTTTTTAATAGCTGAATAGTACTCCATTGTGTATATATTCCACAGTTTCTGTATCCATTCCTTACCTGAAGGACATCTGTGTTCTTTCCAGCTTCTGGCTGTTATGAATATGTCAGCTATGAACATAGTGGAGCATGTGTCCTTATTATGTGTAAGAGTTTCTTCTGAGTATATGCCCAGGAGTGGTATAGCTGGGTCCTCAGGTAGTACTATGTCTAATTTTCTGAGGAATCACCAAATTGATTTCCAGAGTGGTATACCAGATTGTAATCTCACCAATAATGAAAAAGTGTTCCTCTTTCTTCACACATCCTCTCCAGCATCTGCTGTCCCCTGAGTTTTTCATCTTAGCCATTCTTACTGGTGTGAGGTGGAATCTCAGTGTTGTTTTGATTTGCATTTCCCTGATAACTAAGAATGCTGAACATTTCTTTAGGTGCTTTAGAGACCTTTGATTTTCCTCAGTTGAGAATTCCCTGTTTAGCGCTGTACTCCATTATTTAGTAGGGTTATTTGACTCTCTTGAGCCTACCTTCTTGAGTTCTTTGTATACCTTGGATATTAGCCCTCTATCAGATGTAGGATTGGTAAAGATCTTTCCCCAATTTGTTGGTTGCCGTTTTGTCCTACTGACTGTATCCTTTGCCTTACAGAAGCTTTGCAGCTTCATGAGGTCCCATTTGTCAATTCTTGTTCTTAGGGCATAAGCTATTGGTGTTCTGTTCAGGGACTTTTCCCCTGTGCCCATGTGTTCAAGATTCCTCCCCACTTTCTCCTCTATAAGTTTCAGTGTGTCTGGTTTTATGTGTAGGTCCTTGATCCACTTGGACTTGAGCTTTGTACAAGGAGATAAGAATGTGTTGATTTGCATTTTTCTGCATGATGACCGCCAGTTGATCCAGCACCATTTGTTTAAAATGCTGTCCTTTTTCCACTGGATGTTTTTAGCTCCTTTGTCAAATATCAAGTGACAATAGGTGCATGGGTTCATATCTGGGTCTTCAATTCTATTCCATTGGTCTTCCTGCCTGTCGCCATAGCAATACCAAACAGTTTTTATCACTATTGCTCTGTAGTAGAGCTTGAGGTCAGGGATGGTGATTCCCCCCAAAGGTTATTGTTTTTTGAGAATAATTTTTGCTATCCTGCCTATTTTTGTTATTCCAAATGAATTTGCAAATTTGTCTTTCTAACTATATTAAGAATTGCATTGAAATTTTGATGGTGATTGCATTGAAACTGTAGATTGTTTTATGTAAGATGGCCATTTTTACTATATTAATTCTGCTAATCCATGAGCAAAGGGGATCGTTCCATCTCTGAGATCTTCTTTGATTTCTTACTTCAGAGACTTGAAGTTCTTTTCTTTTTCCACTGAAAATATCAAGAGGAATTTTATTTAATCCAGCATGCAGGGCTTTCCCTGCCCATGGGGAGAGAATGATCCTGTGCATCCCTCACATTGGGCCTTAATACAGTCCTCAGGGCAGAAGCTGTTAGGCACAATGTGATTGGCAGAACAGTGTAACTTTTAAACTAATTGCTCTCTAAGGTATGAAGTAAGTGTCCAATGGTCTGTCCTTTTGGAATGTGTTCCCACCTGCAGACCTGTAACCCTCCCTGTGGTTTGAGGAATGTTAATTATCCTCTCCCTTTTAGGAGGGGCAAGTGTTTCATGACCTTTCCAAATTTCCCGAGCTGACCCTTCCATTCTCCCCTTTTCTTTTCTTTTTTTTTATTTTCTATATTTTTTATTTGCATTCCCAATGATTTCCTCTTTCCCAGTTCCACCTTCCCAGAAAGACCCATAAACCCTCTTCCCTCCCCCTGTTCTCATTCAACCCCCTCTCGCTTTTCTGTCCTGGTATTCCCCTACATCCAGTCTTTCCAGGACCAGGGGTATCTCCTTCCATCTTCTTGGAAATCAATTGATATGCAAATTGTGTGTTGGTCATTCCAAGTTTCTGGGTTAATATCCCCTTATCAGTGATTGCATACCCCACTAAGGATGATATTTTCCAGTTCTGAGCATTTGCCTAAGAATTTCATGAATTCATTGTTTTTAATTGCAGAGTAGTATTCAATTGTATAAATATACCACATCTTCTGTATCCATTCCTCCATTGAGGGACATCTGGGTTCTTTCCAGCTTCTAGCTATTAAAAATAAGGCTGCTATGAACATAGTGGAGCATGTGTCCTTATTGCATGCAGGGGAAGCCTCTGGGTGTATGCCCAGGAGTGGTATAGCAGGGTCCTCCGGGAGTATCGTGCCCAGTTTTCTGAGGAACTGCCACACTGCTTTCCAGAGTGGTTGTACCAGCTTGCAATCCCACCAGCAGTGGAGGAGTGTTCCTCTTTCTCCACATCCTAGCCAACAACTGCTGTCTCCTGTGTTTTTGATCTTAGCCATTCTGACTGGTGTGAGATGGAATCTCAGGGTTGTTTTGAATTGCATTTCCCTAAGGACTAAGGCTGTTGAACATTTCTTTAGGTGCTTCTCAGCCATTAGATATTCTTCAGGTGAGAACTCTTTGTTTACCTCTGTACCCCATTTTTAATAGGGTTATTTGGCTCTCTGGAGTCTACTCTTTTGAGTTCTTTGTATATATTGGATATTAGCCCTCTGTCGGATGTAGGGTTGGTAAAGATCTTTTCCCAGTTAGTTGGTTGCTGCTTTGTCCTTTTGACAGTGTCCTTTGCCTTACAGAAACGTTGCAATTTTATGAGGTCCCATTTGTTAATTCTTGATCTTAGAGCATAAGCTATTGGTGTTCTGTTCAGGAAATTTTCCCCTGTGCCCATATGTTCAAGGTTCTTCCCTAGTTTCCTTTCTATTAGTTTCAGTGTGTCTGGTTTTATGTGGAGGTCCTTGATCCACTTGGAATTGAGCTTAGTGCAAGGAGATAAGAATGGGTCAATTAGCATTCTTCTGCATGTTGACCTCCAGTTGAACCAGCACCACTTGTTGAAAAGGCTATCTTTTTTCCACTGGATGGTTTTAGCTCCTTTGTCAAAGATCAAGTAACCATAGGAGTGTGGATTCATTTCTGGGTCTTCAATTCTGTTCCATTGATCTACATGCCTGTCACTGTACCAATACCATGCAGTTTTTAACACTATTACTCTGTAGTAGAGCTTGAGGTCCTAGATACTGATACCCCCCCCAGAAGTTCTTTTACTCTTGAGAATAGTTTTAGCTATTCTGGGTTTTCTGTTATTCAAGATGAATATTTGAATTGCTCTTTCTAACTCTATGAAGAATTGAATTGGGATTTTGATGGGGATTGCATTGAATCTGTATATTGCTTTTCTTAAGATGCTCATTTTTACTATATTAATCCTGCCAATCCATGAGCATGGCAGATTTTTCCATCTTCTGAGGTCTTCTTCAATTTCTTTCTTCAGAGACTTGAAGTTCTTGTCATACAGATCTTTCACTTGTTTGGCTAGAGTCACGCCAAGATACTTTATATTGTTTGTGGCTATCGTGAAGGGTATCATTTCTCTTATTTCTTTCTCAGCCTGCTTATCATTTGAGTATAGGAAGGCTGCTGATTTGCTTGAGTTGATTTTATATCCTGCCAATTTTCTGAAGTTGTTTATCAGCTGTAGGAGTTCTCTGGTGGAGTTCTTTGGGTCGTTTAAGTATACTATCATATCATCTGCAAATAGTGATCATTTGACTTCTTCCTTTCCAATTTGTATCCCTTTGACCTCCTTTTGTTGTCTAATTACTCTAGCTAGAACTTCAAGTACTATATTGAAAAGATATGGAGAGAGAGGGCAGCCTTGTCTAGTCCCTGATTTTAGTGGGATTGCTTCAAGTTTCTCTCCATTTAGATTGATGTTGGCTACCGGTTTGCTGTAAATTGCTTTTACTGTTTAGATAAGGGCCTCAAATTCCTGATCTTTCCAAGACTTTTAGCATGAAAGGATGCTGAATTTTTTCAAATGCTTTTTCAGCATCTAATGAAATGACCATGTCGTTTTTTTCTTTGAGATTGTTTATGTAGTGGATTATATTGATGGACTTCCTTATATAGAACCATCCCTGCATCCCTGGCATGAAACCTACTTGAACGTGGTGAATGATCGTTTTGATGTGTTCTTGGATTTGGTTGGGAAGAATTTTGTTTAGTATTTTTGCATCGATATTCATAAGAGAGATTGGCCTGAGATTCTCTTTCTTTGTCGGATCTTTGTGTGATTTGGTATTAGTGTAATTGTGGCTTCATAGAACGAGTTGGGTAGTGTTCCTTCTGTTTCTATTTTGTGGAATAGTTTGAAGAGAATTGGTGTTAGGTCTTCTTTGAAGGTCTGATAGAATTCTGTACTCAAACCATCTGGACTTGTGCTTTTTTTGGTTGAAGACTTCCAATGACCACTTCTATTTCTTCAGGGGTTATAGGACAGTTTGATGGTCTATTTGATCCTGATTTAATTTTGGTATTTGTTATCTGTCTAGGACTTATTTTTGTGTTTTCTCTTTCAGGACTTCTGCCTGTTGACCCAAGTTCTCCTGTATTTCTTTGAGCAATTTTTGTGTTTCCTCCTTATGGCCTTCCATCTGTTGATCCCTATTCTCTTGCATTTCTTTAAGTGATTTTTGTGTTTCTTTTGTTAGGGCATCTACCCATTGATTCATATCATCCTGTATTTCTTTTTATTTATTTAGGTTTTTTTTTAAAAATTTTTTTATTTTATTTTTCGAGACAGGGTTTCTCTGTGTAGCCCTGGCTGTCCTGGAACTTACTTTGTAGACCAGGTTGGCCTCGAACTCAGAAATCCTCCTGTCTCTGCCTCCCAAGTCCTGGGATTAAAGGCATGTGCCACCACCGCCCGGCTCTCCTGTATTTCTTTATTAGATTTATTTATGTCCTTCTTGAAATCCTCTAATAGCATCATGAGAAGTGATTTTAAATTCAGATCTTGCCTTTCAGGTGTGATGGGGTATTCAGGACTTGCTGCTGTCGGATACTTGGGTTTGGATGGTGCCATACTGCCTTGATTTCTGCTAGTAACATCCCTACGTTTGCTTTTTGCCATCTGGTTATATCTCATTTTAGTTGGTCCTGCTGTCACTGGCTGTTGCTTGAACCTCCTGTGAGCCTGCAAGGCTATTTCTGCCCCCCTGGATGACCGAGTTTCCTTTGGCACCGATTGCTGAGAGGCTGCCCTACTCCTGAGTGACTTTGGAGCCCTGATGTGCCTTGCCCCAAGTGATGTTATACTTGGGAAATTCCTGCATACCTGGAGACTCAGTTTAGTCAATCCCTGGAGCAGAGGTGGCTAATGGGAGACTGGTGCACTCTCTCCCGGCACGGGTCCCTCTGCAGGGCAGATGTCCCACAGCAGAGCTGGTGCGTAGATGACCACAGAACTGCCCAGCTCTTGGGTGTAGGGAGCACACAAGCTGGCTGTATTCCAAGCGATGTTGTGCTCGGTTATCCCAGCGCCTGGAGGTCCCACCTGCTCTGGAGACTCAGTTTAGTCAATCCCTGGGGCAGAGGTGGCTAAGGGGAGGCTGGTGTGCTCCCTTCCGGTGCGGGTCCCTCTGCAGGGCAGATGTCCCACAGCAGAGCTGGCACGTAGATGACAACAGAACTGCCCCACTCTTGGGTGCAGGGAGCACACCATCTGGCTGTGTCCCAAGCGATGTTATGCATGGTATCCCTGCACCTGGAGGTCCCAACTGCTCTGTTGCCAGATCAAAGATGGCGGAGGGTACTGTGCTCCCTCTTGGTGCAGATCACTCTGCAGGGCAGATGTCCCACAGCAGAGTCGGTTTCCAGACGACCACAGAGCTGCCCTGCTCTTGGGCACAGATGGAAGCCTAGCAGGTTGTGTCCCAAGAGATGTTATATTTGGGGAATCCCTGCATACCTGAAGACTCAGTGTAGTCAATCCCCGGAGCAGAGGTTGCTAAGGGGAGGCTGGTGCACTCTCACCCGGTATGATCTCTCCTGGTGCGGGTCCCTCTGCAGGGCAGATGTTCCACAACAGAGCTGGCACATAGATGACCACAGAAGTGCCCAGCTCTTGGGTGCAGGGAGCACACCATCTGGCTGTGTCCCAAGCGATGTTATGCACGGTATACTTGCACATGGAGGTCCCAACTGCTCTGTTGCCAGATCAAAGATGGCGGAGGGTACTGTGCTCCCTCTTGGTGCAGATTACTCTGCATGGCAGATGTCCCACAGCAGAGCTGGTTTCCAGACGACTACAGAGTTGCCCCGCTCTTGGGCGCAGACAGAAGCCTAGCAGGCTGTGTCTCAAGTGATGTTTTACTTGGGAAATCCCTGCGTACCTGGAGACTCAGTGTAGTCAATCCCCTGAGCAGAGGTCCATTCTCCCCTTTTCTTTGTACATGCCTTCATCCTGAAGCAGTTCCTGGTGTTAGCTCATACTCCTGCACTTCTGTATCCAGTTCTTTGTATCTCTGCTTTAAGATCATTAGCTGTACTGTACCTACGTGTTTCCTAACAATAGCAACCAAGTGGTCCAAAATGAAGGGGCCAAAGGTCAAGAGTAGCAGGAGAACAATAAAGGGTCCTAACAGGGTGGATATGCAGTGGTTAAAGAAGGGGAGGAGTTAAACTAAGAATTAAACCAGCCCTGACTCTGTTCTCTGTCTTTTTTGCTTGACTAGCCCTTCTTTTTCCTTTTTTTAAAAGTAATTTTTATTGGATATTTTCTTTATTTACATTTTAAAAGTTATACCCTTTCCCGGATTTTCCCCCTCCCAGAAACCTTCTATCCCATCCCTCCATCTGCTGCTTCTAGGAGGGTGTTCCTCTACCCACCCACCCACTCCCTCCTTCCCACCCTTGATTCCCCTACACTGGGGCAGCTATCGAGCCTTCATAGGAACAAGGACTTCTCCTTCCACTGATGCCTGAGAAGGCCATCCTTTGCTACATATGCAGCTGGAGCCATGTGTACTCCTTGGTTGGTGACTAGTCCTTTCTTACCTTGGCCATTGACTCTTTAACAACCCCAGAATGGTCTATAGAAAACCAACACTCCTCAGCTAGGGCAGCACATAGCCCTCCTAATCTGCAGTACTACTTCTGATAATGAAGTCAGTGATGCTTGAAGGTAACTGATGGAAGTTTCTATCCTCTCTTTATCTAAATCAATGGCTTCCCTCAGACTGGCATAATTTTCCCCTTGTAAGACCAGAAGTACTGGTGGCTGCCCCAGCCATCCCCAATCCCAACAGAAAGAAGAGAGTGAGTGCTGTAACAGGTGACGGGCACATAGGATGGGGGAAAGAATCATAATCCAAGCGTGCCACCAGGCAGTAATGATCAAGGTCGAGTGATCTTGAGCTTGAGCAGACTGTCTATATTCTGTACAATCCAGTGGGGATCTCCAGAGAGTGGGGCCTCTGCAGGTTTCACAAGGGAAACATGCACCCAGGTCTCAGTACTGTCCACCTTGAAGCCTGTGGGATTGGCTAGCAATGCCAGGAAGGTTCCCTTCCATTAGGGTTCCAGAGACTGTCCCTGAAGCCTCCTTATATGGATCTAGTCACCAGTCTGGAAGTGGTTAGGAGTCTCTGGCATTCCTGGAACATTTAATGCAGAGAGTTTGGGCCAAATCTCATGTTGTGGAATACCTCCTGGGAGGGCCTAGTGGACACCAAAGGAGTTGGGGTACCAAACAAGATCTCAAAAGGGGTCAGGTTAAAAGGGCATGGGCTGTTCTGGGATAAGAACAGGGTCAAGGGCAGGGCACCACCCAGCCTGAGCCAGTCTCCAAGGTCAATTCAGTTAAGGTCTCTTGTAGGGTTCTTTTTATTTTCTCTACCTGCCCTGAGCTCTGGGGACAGTATGCCCAATAGTGCTTCTAATTAGCCCCTAATTTCTCTGCCAATCCTTGACATACCTTAAGAGAAAAAAGCAGGACCATTGTCCAACCCAATTACCTTGGCACTCCAATCCTTGGGAAAATTTCCGCTAATATCTTCTTTATCATGGTAGCTATTTCCTGCTTGGTGGGGAATGTCTAAACCCATCTAGAGAAAACATTTATAAACACTAGAACGTATTTGTAACCAAATTTTCCTATCTTAACTTCTGTAAAACCTCTCAATATATTTCAAGCTGTTCTCTCCTAGGTCTTTTGCCCTGTTTACTCTTTGCTGCATA
Source organism: Tokudaia tokunoshimensis (assembly GCA_036184795.1). Lineage (NCBI taxonomy): Eukaryota > Metazoa > Chordata > Mammalia > Rodentia > Muridae > Tokudaia > Tokudaia tokunoshimensis. The sequence continues at coordinate 127,748,023 of BTHU01000001.1, read as the reverse complement.
AGCATTCACTTGCTGGCATATCTTAGACAGTTCTACTATCTCTTTGGCCCAAAACCTGAGTCTCATAAGTATATACTTTAGGTCCCTTAATTGCTTGGACAAGCTTTTTGTCCCCTAAATGAGTCCACTGTGAATTTCTCATAGTAAGTCTTTTGCTTACTTTCTGGGGAGTATAGTTCTCCCTTCTTGTGTGTGCCATTGTCCTTTCTTGGTAATGGTAGGGTGGCTAGCAAGCTGAGTTCTTTTTTCTTCAGCATATTGTAAGTGAGACCATCCCTTAGTCCAGTCCCATTTCCCAGTGGGTGTCTCTTACAGATCCATAACCAGGATAGGCTCCTGCATAGCCACATCTGGAACCACTTGATCTGCCTGGATATTGCCCACTGAGTCTCTTCCCTTCTGATGTTCTGGGTAGCTTCATTAGGGCATCTAAGAGGTCCAAGATTTCCTGTTTGTTTTTTTCTGATGTGAGCAGTCCTCTTGGCATATATCCCTGTGGACATGGGTTGTGGCAAAGGCACACCTGCTATCTGTGTGAATGTTAATTTTCCTTCTTTTTTTTCCATTAAGCTGTTTGGTATTTTATCAAAGCAACCCAAATGAAAATTAATACAATGAGGCTATTATTTAATAAAAATCTTATTTATGATGGAACAAAGTATTAGTGTTATTTCACAGCACATCATTATATAGATGCTTTAAAATCTTAGTTTATCTAATATTACAAACACTAATCACGAAATTTCTATACAAGTTTTTAGAGTATAAAATGGTCTTTACACTTTGAGAATTGCTGGCCAACTTCATATTATGGACCTAGAACATAAAAATGCAACAAATGTATTTCCATTAACACTTTGCTAAACTAGAAACAATTCTTAGTTATACTATTTGGTGTTTCACGAAGAGAATTCTATTATGTAAATTACTTTTATTTTATTTTTATTAGATATTTGCTTTCTTTACATTTCAAATGGTATACCCTTTCTGTGTTACCCCTCCAAAAACCCCCTATTCCAGCTTCCCTCACCCTGCTCACCGTGCCCTCAATTTTCTGACTTGCATTACCCTATTATGGGGAACACAGCCTTCACAGGACCAATGGCCTCTCCTCTCATTGATGTAGTGGGTAATAATTAATAATAATACCACCCCGCCAGGCCTATGCACCACTCCTTCCAAGTATCTGGTAAAGCATGACTCTTAAACTTGAATATATTTATGTACAAGAAACTCCCAATTTCATAAAGCCAATTTTCAATGATAAGATCTTAATCCAATATTTTTAACCTCTCTATAACACCAGAAATATGTCTGAAGCCATTTGGATATCTGCGTCTCCTGCCCTCCTCTGCTTGTCTCCTCTGGTCCACCAAGCCTCCCTCCCTCTCTTCCCCTCACTTCTCTTAGCTCCTCTTCCTCTCTCCCCTCCAATCACTGGCTTCTTACTGCCTCAATGTGAATGGATAGTAAATATCTTGCAACACGTTGATGTCTGAAATGGTCATCTTCTGCTACATATGTTTCCTCTGATGTGAGCAGTCCTCTTGACATATATTCCTGTAGACGTGGGCTGTGGCGAAGGCATATCTACTATGTGTGGATGTTAATTTTCTTGCTTTCTCCAAGTTCCAAGGTCTTGGTGAGGGCAATTAGCTTCACTTGATGTGTTGACATGCCAGGGGTAGAGGTCCTGCCCAGATGACGTTTGTGTCATCCACCACAGCAGTACCTGCTCATTCCTGACCTTCATGGAGAAAACTGCTCCCATCTCACTGATGTCTGAAAAAGCCATCCTATGCTATATATGTAGCTGGAGCAATGGGTCCCCCATGTGTACTCTTTGGTTGGTGGTTTAGTCCCTGGGAGCTCTGCAGGTACTGGGTGGTTCATATTGTTGTTCCTCCCATGGCATTGCAAACCCCTTCAGCTCCTTGTATCCTTTCTCTAGCTCTTGGGAGGCTCTGCCAGTGAATGACAAATACAGAGGGGGACACTCTCAGCCAGCCATTGAACTAAGCACAGGGTCCCCCATGGGGGAGCATCTCTTTCTTTAGGTTAGGGAAGTTTTCTTCTATAATTTTGTTGAAGGTATTTACTGGCCCTTCAAGTTCGAAATCTTTGCTCTCTTCTGTACCTATAATCATCAGGTTTGGTCTTCTCATTATGTCCTTGATTTCCTGGATGTTTTTGGTTAGGAGCTTCTTGCATTTTGCATTTTCTTTGACTGTTGTGTCAATGTTTTGTATGGTATATTCTGAACCTGAGATTCTCTCTTCTATCTCTTGTATTCTGTTGGTGATGCTTGCATCTATGACTCCTGATCTCTTTCCTAGGTTTTCTAACTCGAGGGTTGTTTCCCTTTGTGATTTCTTTATTGTTTCTATTTCCATTTTTAGATCCTGGATGGTTTTATTGAATTCCTTCACCTGTTTTATTCTGTTTTCCTGTAATTCTTTAAGGGATTTGTGTTTCCACTTTAAGGGCTTATCTTCTGTTTATCTGTGTTTTCCTGTATTTCTTTAAGGGAGTTTTTATGTTCTTCTTAAAGTCCTCTATCATCATCATGAGAAGAGATCTTAGATCTGATTCTTGCTTTTCTGGTGTGATGGTATATCCAGGACTTTCTATGGTGAGAGAATTGTGTTCTGATGATGCCTCATTTCCTTGGTTTCTGGTGCTTATATTCTTAAGCTTACCTCCGCCATCTGATTATCTCTAGTGCTATCTGCCCTCACTATATGTGACTGTAACCTGTCCTTCCTGTGATCCTGGTTATGTCAGAACTCCTCAGAGTTCAGCTGTCTCTGTTGCCCTGTGATTCTGGGATCCTGTTTTCTTGAGTGTGTCAGAGCTCCTGGGAGTCAAGCTGCCTCTGGAGCCCTGGAATCTTGGTATGACCAAGCTCCTGTGATTCTGTGGTCCTGTGATCCTGTGATTCTATGATACTAGGCATGTTAGAGTATATAGGAGCAGAGCTTCCTCTGGGTGTTACAGGACTGGCAGCAGATACCCATGCCACTGGTCGGGCAGGGTTCCTATGTCCCTGGGTCCCACTGTTACTCCCAGTGGTGTTGGGACAGATGTTAAGTCCTACTCACCTCTGATCCTGTGATCCTGGGCATGTTAGAGTGCCTGGGAATGGAGGTTCCTCTGGGTGTTGCAGGGCCAACTGGGAGTTCGCACCCAAGGTAAACTAGACCCAAATATACACTTCTTAATAGATGCACATCCTATAAAATATCTGGGGGTAACTCTAGCTAAGTAAGTGAAAGATCTGTGTGACAAGAAATTGAAGAAGACCTCAGAAGATGGGAAGATCTTCCATGCTCATGAATCAGTAGAATGAACATCATGAAAATGGCCATCTTACCAAAAGCAATCTACAGATGCAATGCAATCCCCATCAAAATTACAACTCAATTCTTCACAGAGATGGAAAAAACAATTCTGAACTTCATATGGAATAACATAAAACTCCACATAAAACCAGATACACTGAATCTAATAGAAGAGAAAGTGGGCTAATGAACCTTGGATGGCCAAGAAGCATCTAATGAAATGTTCAACATCCTTAGTCATCAGGGAAATGCAAATCAAAATAAATCTGAGATTCCACTTCACACCAGTAAGAATGGCTAAAATAAAAAACTCATGTGACAGCAGATGCTGGGGAGGATGAGGAGAAAGAGGAACACTCCTCCATTGCTGGTGGGATGACAAGCTAGTAAAACCACTCTGGAAATCAGTTTGGTAGTTCCTCTAAGAATTGGACATAATACTACCTGAGGACCCAGCTATATCACTCCTGGGCATATACCCAGAAGATGCTCCAACATGTAATAAGGACACATGCTCCACACAGGAGGCAGAGGGATGGAGGGATGTGGGTGGGAGAGGGGAGGGGGCAAAAGTGGGGGCAAAATCGTGTATGGGAAGAGACAGGAGAGAAGCCCAGAGGTCCAGTAGAATGAATAGAAATATGCAGCTGTGCGGGATGGGAAATGGGGGGGAACCTATATGAAATTCCAGACTCCAGGGATATGAGAGGCTCCCAGGACCCAAGGATAATGATATTTTGGCAAAATATTCAACAAATTGGATGTAGAAACTGAAGTGGCCACCTCCACTAGATGTACTTGGCCCCTGGTTGAGGGATCTGGCTACCTACCGGTCTCAAAGTTTTTGATCCAGAATTGTCACTGTCTAAGGGAAATGCAGGAACAAAATGGATCAGAGATGGAAGGAAAGTCAATCCAGAGACTGCTCCACCTAGGGATCAATCTCATCTGCAGACACCAAACCCCAACACTATTGCTGATGCCAAGGGGTGCTCATAGACAGGAGCCTGGCATTGCGGTCCTCTCGGAGGCTCTATCAATACCTGATGCAGACAGATGCAGAGACTTAGAGTCAACCATTAGGCTGTGGTCAGGGATCCCTATGGAAGAGTAATGGCTAGGACTGAAGGAGCTGAAGAGGATTACAATCCCATAGGAAGACCACCAGTATCAATTAGCTGGACAACCCAGAACTCCTAGGGACTAAGACACCAACCAAAGTGCATATATAGGCTGTTTGTGGCCCCTGCTACATATGTCACAGAGGACAGCCATGTCTGGTCCTGTGGAGACTTGATGACCCAGAGAAGGGGGCATGATAGAATGGTGAGGTAGGAGTGTGTGGATGGGTGGGTGAAATCTTTCTTAGAGGTGAAGGGGGTAACAGGGAGGGAGGGTCTTGAATGGGGGACTGGGAAGTGGGTTAGCATAAGAAATGTAATAAATAAAATAATAAAAAGAGCATATTATATTTTGAAATATAAATTTATAAAAAAATATAAATTTGGATGATAGGAATGAACACAATAGAGGAGAGAAGCAAGTAATTACCTGTCTGAAATCTCCAAGTGATCATTTCCCCACAGTGATATTAATTGCCACATTGACAACATATTGCCACATCAATGAACTTTAGGATACCAAGGAGATCTAGTGTAAGCAGTGTGTCTAGTTTAAGACAATAAGACATTGCACACTGACTAAAGCAGGAAGAAAATAGGTGCTCAGAATGCCTTATACCAAACTGTAGATGGTATAAATCTGTGTTCATTGGGGAACGGAGACCATTGATATTAAGAGAGATTAAGGAATATTGATTATTGCCACCTGCTATTCTTGATGCTATCTTTATGTTTGAGTGGTTATCTACTTTTGGATTTGATGCAAGAAGGTTACTATCTCGTTTTTCCCAGGGTGTAGTTTCTTCCTTGTATTGTCGATTTGCATCTATTATCCTTTGCAGGGCTGGGTTTGTGGAAAGATATTGTGAAAATTTGGTTTTATCATGGAATATCTTGGTCTCTCCATCTATGGTGATTGAGAGTTTTGCTGGGTATTGTAGTCTAGGCTGGCATTTGTGTTCTCTTAGAGTCTGTATGCGATCTGCCCAGGATCTTCTGGCTTTCATTTTCTCTGGTGAGAAGTCTGATGTGATTTGGATAGGTCTTCCTTAATATGTTACTTGGCCTTTTTCTCTTACTGCTTTTATATTCTTTCTTTGTTTAGTACATTTGGTGTTTTGATTATTATGTGACTGGAGGTATTTCTGTTATGGTCCAGTCTGTTTGGAGTTCTGTAGGCTTCTTGTACGTTCATTGGCATCTCTCTCTTTAAGTTAGGGACGTTTTCCTCCATAATTTTGTTGAAGATATTTACTGGCCCTTTAAGTTGCAAATCTTTACTCTCATCTATACCTATAATCCTTAGGTTTGGTCTTCTCATTGTGTCCTGTATTTCCTGGATGTTTTGGGTTACACTTTTTTTTTTGCATTTTGCATTTTCTTTGACTATTGAGTCGATGCTTTCTATGGTATCTTCAGCACCATTGAAGAAGACCTCAGAAGATGGAAAAATCTACCATGCTCATGGATTGGCAGGATTAATATAGTAAAAATGACCATCTTGCCAAAAGCAATATTCAGATTCAATGCAATCCCTATCAAAATCCCAACTCAATTCTTCATAGAATTAGAAAGAGCAATTCAAAAATTCATCTGGAATAACAGAAAACTCAGGATTGCTAAAACTATTCTCAAGAGTAAAAGAATTTCTGGGGGAATCAGTATCCCGGACCTCAAGCTGTACTACAGAGCAATAGTGTTAAAAACTGCATGGTATTGGTACAGTGACAGGCATGTAGATCAATGGAACAGAATTGAAGACCCAGAAATGAATCCACACTCCTACGGTCACTTGATCTTTGACAAAGGAGCTAAAACCATCCAGTAGAAAAAAGATAGCCTTTTCAACAAATGGTGCTGGCGGTCACCATGCAACTGGAGGTCAACATGCAGAAGAATGCAAATTGACCCATTCTTATCTCCTTGCACTAAGCTCAATTCCAAGTGGATCAAGGACCTCCACATAAAACCAGACACACTGAAACTAATAGAAGGGAAACTAGGGAAGAACCTTGAACATATGGGCACAGGGGAGAATTTCCTGAATAGAACTCCAATAGCTTATGCTCTAAGATCAAGAATTGACAAATGGGACCTCATAAAATTACAAAGTTTTTGCAAGGCAAAGGACACTGTCAAAAGGACAAAGCGGCAACCAACTAACTGGGAAATGATTTTTTACCAACCCTACATCCGACAGAGGGCTAATATCCAATATATACAAAGAATTCAAGAAGTTAGACTCCAGAGAGCCAAGTAACCCTATTAAAAATGGGGTACAGAGCTAAACAAAGAGTTCTCACCTGAAGAATACCTAATGGCTGAGAAGCACCTAAAGAGATGTTCATCATCCTTAGTCATTAGGGAAATGCAAATCAAAACAACCCTGAGATTCCATCTCACACCAGTCAGAATGCCTAAGATCAAAAACACAGGAGACAGCAGTTGTTGGTGAGGATGTGGAGAAAGAGGAACACTCCTTCACTGCTGGTGGGATTGCAAGCTGATACAACCACTCTGGAAAGCAGTCTGGTGGTTCCTCCGAAAACTGGGCATGACACTCCCGGAGGATCCGGCTATACCACTCCTGGGCATATACCCAGAGGCTTTACCTGCATGCAATAAGGACACATGCTCCACTATGTTCATATCAGCCTTATTTATAATAGGCAGAAGCTGGAAACAACCCAGATGTCCCTCAACGGAGGAATGGATTCAGAATATGTGGTATATTTACACAATGGAATACTACTCTGCAATTAAAAACAATGAATTCATGAAATTCCTAGGCAAATGGTCAGAACTTGAAAATATTTTCCTTAGTGAGGTAACCCAATCACAAACGAACACACATGGTATGCAGTCACTGATAAGGGGATATTAACCCAGAATCTCGGAATACCCTAGACACAATTCGCATATCAATAGATTTCCAAGAAGATGGAAGGAGAGACCCCTGGTCCTGGAATGACTGGATGTAGTGGAATGCCAGGACAGTGAAGCGAGAGGGGGGGTTGAATGGGGAAAAGAGGGAGGGAAGTGGGCTTATGGGACTTTCGGGGAGGGAGGAAACGGGAAAGGGGAAATGATTTGGAATGTAAATAAAAAAACTTAGAAAATAAAAAAATAAATCTGGGTTCACCATAGTCCCATTCCTGCCCTGATGAGCACAGTGCAGGCATCATAACACCTCAGACCCAGTCCTTAGGCCAGGACCCATGTACTGATCTTCTGGAACTCTTTAACTAGAAGCCCAGTGTATTGTATCCACCATGCATCTCATAAGCTCCACGGACAGTGAGGACCAAGACTCTATTCAACAAATAGCAGAGCATGAAAATGTCACAGGAAGATGCTTTAGAGCTCATTGCTGAGCCCAAACTGTGATATGTAACCAGGCAGAGGAAAATAGCCTGCATTCCAAGTACAACAGGTCTGTTTCACAAAGTCATGATTGTTTTGGTCTGCACCATTTTCAGTCATTGCCTGGATATGAAATATATCTGTGACACTTGCAGGCACATTTTGCTGGGATGATCAACTCTGTGATTTCTGAGGTGACAATAGGGTTTCTATTCCAATCCCTTCTATGTCTTTAAATAGGACAGATAGTTGAAAGACTATCCCAACCAATGACTTAAGCAGGAGGACAGTATAGGATACTACTGACTTGAGTATATGTTGGCCTGATGAACACTCACAGTTGAAGATCATACAGCAACTTTTTTCAGTACTCATTTGTATTAATTTCATCTTCAGCAAAAATTACAACACAATACATCATAACAAAACAAAACAGAAAAGAAACTCATTCATTATAACTTCAAGATTTGCTTGGGTTTACTTAATTTGAAGAGAAATATTTTAATTCAGACTCTCCTAGCATTTTATGAGATACAATATTTTCCTAAAGCATGCGCATGTCAGAAGTGAAGCCTAAAGATAAGAGATTACCTAGGTATAAACTGTTTTGTTCAAATTCAGGCATCCTTAGTTCCTATGTCAAAGTATCATAACACGATACAAGGAGCAGGAGTAGGAAATCTCTTTCCATGGCCCAGTACTCATGTGCACATGGGTTATCAAGATTTTTAGAAAACAATGTATTGGGGGAGGGAGTTTAGAGGGAGAAATGGGAAAATGGTGGTAGCAGGTGTGTTGCCCAACCTCCCAACCTCCAAGCCTCAGGATTTCAGAAGGGCTATGTGTAGTGTGGGCAGAGATGATGGGAAGAGAGCCGATGGAGTGCTTACTGGTAGGGGAGACTCACGATGGTTAGGGAAGATGCTTTTCCTTAACTCCCACACCCAGGCGTTTCTTAATGGCTATCTCTGTGTGTGCATGTGCATGTGTATGTCTGTAAAACTCCAAGTGTGAGACAGCACAGTCTATTTAGTTTATTTTTATGAAATAACACAACAGAGAATTGTATGCAGTTAATTTAATAAAAAGGAAAGAAATATATGTGAGGTTTCAACAATTGTCTTGCACTTTATAAGTGGAAATAGTCAAGAAATAAAGTTATTATTTGTGGTATTAACTCTGTGACCATTGGCAGGTTTCTGGAGTTCTGTGAGCCAAAGTTCTTGTGGAGGTTACGATGACTGTGGACAGTCTTTGCTGTTGTATATTGTATCCTGGAGAACCAAAACAAGGAGATGTCTTAAATTTAGAGTTATGCATTAGAAGTCACTGGCTTAAAATAATTTTTTGGCTATTATTTTTCTCTTTGTAGTTTTTAGAATGTATAATAGTTAGTATGTGTATTTGTATGTGGTACACATGTATACCCACACCTACATGGAACTCGGGTAATAACTGTATGAATCTAGTTCTCTCCTTCTACCTTTACATTAGTGGTGTTACAGTTTACAATAGCAAACAAATTAAAAGTTACCATCATCACATTAACATTGTCCAGAGTCTCTGTGGACTGGTCTAAAAAGCATTGCTTGAATTCCTTCATGGCATTTTCAGTAAAACGTCCGTGTACATATGGATCAACCACTTCCAGATAGTCATTCACAGACAGAGATGGGTTAATTGTTTGTTTGATAATATAATCTAGAACACTGCAGCCAGAACCTGGAGAGACATGACATTCATCAATGGAGGTTTGAACTCATTAGAACTTACCTATCATGACAATCATATTCTTGAGTTCAAGTGGAAACACAGATTAGTAATGGTGATGGGCACTGCCAAATCTGGAACAGAAGATGCAGACTGTTAGATTCTACTTAGAAATAGCAAACTACTTCAGCTCCTAAAGGACTTTGCTATTTCTAAGTAGAATCTCATGGCCTGCATCTTAAATAAAGAATAATAATAAAAAAGAAATAACAAACTCAGGTCTGTCAGTGGTGGCACATGCCTTTAATCCCAGTACTTGGCAGAGGCAGAGGCAGAGGCAGAGGCAGAGGCAGAGGCAGAGGCAGAGGCAGAGGCAGAGGCAGAGGCAGAGGCAGAGGCAGAGGCAGAGGCAGAGGCAGGCAGATTTCTGAGTTCAAATCCAGCCTGATCTACAGAGTGAGTTCTAGGACAGTCATAGATATACAGTGTAATCCTATCTTAGAGAAAAAAAAAACAAATAGCAAACTCTGCCCCTAACATCCTACAACAACTAAGCCACACCTCACACAACCTTTACCAATAAGGAAACTGAAGAGAGCAGGCTGTTTTGCTGGGCATGGTAAACACCCTTCATTACTATCTTGAGAACATCATGGAATATGTTCCAACATCCTATAAATATCACGTCTAGAATATTATCTATGTTGCTCTGTTAACTTTAGCATTTACATCACAAAGCAATACAAACAGAAGCCCTAGTCCTTGAAGTGACCTCGTGCAGTCAGACTAGGAGTGTGGCAGGAAGGAGCTCAGGACTTTGACTCACTTGAACTAGTTCTAGTCATGAGTCTTTAATCTTACTTAAAATTCACTGAGCCCTTCACATTTTTTCAACCTGTACCAAGCAAAGTAGGAAATAAAAACAATGTACACTGGGCGGTGGTGGCGCACACCTTTAATCCCTGCACTTAGGAGGCAGAAGCAGGAGGATTTCTGTGTTCGAGGCCAGCCTGGTCTATAAAGTGAGTTCCAGGACAGCCAGGGCTACACAGAGAAACCCTGTCTCGAAAAAACAAAACAAAAAACCAAACCAAACCAAACAAAAAAAGTCTATGCATTTTCTTGGGTGGTGGTGGTGCACACCTTTAATCCCAGCACTTGGGAGGCAGAGGCAGGAGGATTTCTGAGTTCAAGGTCAGCCTGGTCTACAAAGTGAGTTCCAGGACAGCCAGGGCTACACAGAGAAACCCTGTCTCGAAAAAACCAAAACCAAAAAAAAAAAACCAAAAAAACAAACAAACAAACAAAAAAAACCAAACCAATGTACACTCTACAAAGCACACTGCATGAGGGCCATTTATAATGATCACATTCTTTTTTTTTTAAAGATAGGGTTTCTCTGTGTAGCCTTGGCTCTCCTGGAACACACTCTGTAGAGCAGGCTGGCCTCGAACTCAGAGGTCTGCCTGCTCCTGCTTCTGAGTGCTGGGATTTAAGATGTGCACCACCACTGCTGAGATGGCCACATTTATTTTTATATTTGTGTTTTTAAATTAAAGTATAATCACATCAATTCCCCTTTCCCTGTTCTCTCTCCAACCCCTTGATATCCCTTTCTCTCTCTCTCTCTCTCTCTCTCTCTCTCTCTCTCTCTCTCTCTCTCTCTTTCTCTCTCTCTCTCTCTCATCTATCCATTTAGTGTTACTTGTATGTATATGATTTCATGGCTGACCATGGTATTTGAAAACCAATTAGGGAGTTCATCCCTGGGAAATATTATTTCTCCTGCTCTTGGAATTCCTTAGTTGCCTGTATTTTTTTCAATAGACAGAGACTATTAAAGAAAATTATAACTAGTTGAAATGCAGAGAACATCCCCTCATAGTGTGCCCAGCCCCAAATGGTGCAACACAGCTCCTGTACCCAAGGCTCCGAGAGCATCACAGTAGAGCAATAGAAATATTGTAAGGACCAGAGGACCAAGAAATCTTCTCTGAGATAGTTTCTCCTAAAATGACAGGGAAGCTTTACCTATGATGCATCAACATATGGATACCAAAAGAGGTTTTTTTCAGTATATAACCTTCATTATTTCACATACTAATCATGTATTTCGATCATATCCATTCCATTCTGCTCCTTTTCAGTTCCTCCCAGATCTCTCTCACATTGTTTTCATAGCTTCATGTCTTTTATTTTTTGTTTTTAAAAATAATATGCTGAGTACTATTAGTTTTACTAATTTTTCACTGATATAAGGCCATCCACTGGAACATGGGAAACCTATCACGAGCCACAACCCTAAAGAGAATTGACCCTTCCTCCCTCAGCAGCCAATCACTTAGCAAAAGCTTCTCAGGAGTAGGACCTCACACCTCCTCCTCTGTCCACATTTAGAGTGTTGACCAGCTTGATCAACACTGTTTCCTGGGCAAACAAACTCTGCACCTTTGAGCTCATCAGTACAATATCCCAGATATGTCTAGAAGACCATATTTTGCAGCAGTTCTCCTTGACCTCTGACTCCTACCATCTTTCATCCCCCCTATTCCACAGTGTTTCCTGACTCTTAGAGAGGAGGATTTAAGATGGATTTCTCTGTTAGGGATGAGCACTCAAAAGTCATTTATTTTCTACACTTTGATCATTTTTTGTGAGAGGGCTTTACAATATTGATTACTGGAAGAAACTGCTAGAAAATGCAAACTGTTCTTGCTATTAGCATGAATACAAATGACATGGAGGTAAAGTACTACTTAAAGAATTCAGAACAATCTCTCATATGGCTGTCACATAATGTCCAAGCTTTGTACCCTGGCATTACATGCTACAGTTAAGAAGCAGTAGCACCATTGGGAAGTTTCCTATTTCCTTTCTCAGTTAGAGAGACTCGTGAATACATCTTCTAGACAACCCATATGAGCAGAGAGTTATGGGAACACATTTATACCATCACCACTTTCTGCAGAAATATCTCATAATCAAACCTGAGACTTGCAATGTATTTATAAAAGAACAGTTTTCATAGTGGGGAATTTAGTATGGTATTGACACATGGCATGCATCTCTAACACAGGATTCAATCCTACAATAGAGATACCCTTTTTATTATATTATCTGAACTAATGTTTATCCCTGGAGTTATTTTTACATCAGACACTTTATTCTAGTGTTCCGATTCAATGACTTCTTCCTCGAAAACAATAAAAATGTGTAGTCCTAAAGCACTCTTCCCTTCTACAGAACTTACCACTGGCATAGCAGCAAATGGGGATGGTGACCAACATGAATAGAACCACCAGCTTCATGTTGAGGCAGTCCCTATGGGTTGGTCTGTTGTCCAAGACAGAAATCAGCAGACTCTCTGGAGGTGACAACTCAGTGTTCCTCTATTTATTGCTCAGGTAACCACCTTAAGTCATCCAAGAAATAAGAACACAAGTTGTATGTTTAACATGGCACTGCACCTGGAAATGTAAGAGAATGAAGAAAAGTCAAAGAATGCTGATTTCATTGAAGAAAACAAGGAATCAGATTTTTGAGACTCTGGGGATCACTGTAATGACAAATGGCAACAGCAACATGTTGGCAAGTGCTTCTAATGTCCAGTCCAGATTGCAGCACTGCCAGTTGATTTAATCATCTGCTGTTTTGATTTTAAGGTCGTCTCATTTCTCCCCTTCTCTTCCTCCCTTCTTCTCATCCTTCCTTTTCTGTCCTTATTTGATTTGTTAATATCATCCCTCATTTTCTTCCTCCTTCACCTTCTTTCCTGCTCCCTTTTTCTCCCTTACAAACCTTAAGCTGCCTTATTCTGTGTTTGTCATCTGTTGATTTCAGTGGTTGGAGTCAGTGCATTATGGCATACTCACTCTGCAAGGCAAACTTTCCTTTTGTTAACTTTCTTTGTAAATCCTTTCCAGTTTGGGAGGGGGCTTACCAATTTTGACTCATTATTAAAAAGGTCTGGAATCTCAACTCTGCTCAGGACCTGTCCTTGGGAGAGTTATAATGCCTTTTTCTCTAAGATTTCTTTTAGACATTGGTAAAATGGGGGTTTGAATGACACTATGATGAGTTTTTTTCAGGATAACAGATACTGAATATTAAAAAATCTGTCATACTGCATAGTATAGAAAACCCATTAATAAATTTGAGTTTTTGTGACTGGAGAGACAGCTCGGTGGTTCAGAGCACTTACTGTTCTTGGAAGTTCAGTTCCCTGCACCATACAGCATCTCACAGTCACTTTAGTTCCAGGGGCTCTGATTTCATTTTCTAACTTCACTGAGATCCTTCATGCATGTCATACACATACATCCAAGCCATCACTCACACACTTATCCACATAAAATGGGCAAATAACCATTATGGAATGTATATGAAGATTTCTCAATACCTTAGCTACTCATAATTCAACTCTATCTTTGGGGTATACGTACACCTGATGGAATCTGAATAGGACTACTGCAGAGGCACTTGCATATCTGTGTTTGCTGCATTATTCGCAATAGTTAAGGTATAAAGTCAGCTTAGATGACTATATCAACAGATGATGTAGAAATGAAATGTTTATATATGTATATGTGTACACACACATATATATATGTGTTTATGTGTAATAGAGATTTATTTGTATATAAAGAAGATTGAAAATATGTCATTTATATGGAAATGAATGGAACAAAGAGCATAGCATTGAGTGAAAACTATTAGAATCAGAAAGACCAATATCACATTTACTCACTTTTGCACAATGTATATTTTTAGTGAGTCATATGTGTATATAAGTATGTATGAATAGATTGAAAACAAGAAGTAAGAAGAGAAAATATTTGGAGTGAAGACAGGGACCAGAGGTGAAAAGAAAAAGAATGTGGTAGGCTATATTAAAAAAGAACATATGTACATTGATATATGTATATATAGAATGCCACAATGCAGCCTACTATTTTTACATTATCACCCTCAGAGAGATTACTTTTAGTTTGTTTATTTTTTAAAATACAGTGTCTTTCTATGTAGCTATGACCTGGCCTACAACTCACTATGTAGACCAGCCACAAAATAATCAAAGCACCAAACATACAGCACAAAAAAGTCTATTAAAAGATGCCAGGGAAAAAGATCCATTAACATATAAAGGTAGAACTATTATAGTGTGGTCATTATACCAAAGACAATAAAATAGGCCCACAACAAGCAACAGGGTGGAATTAACAATTATAAGTCTGCCTACAAAGAAAAATCTAGGGTCAGACATATTCACTGCTGTATTTTACCAAAGTTCTTAGGAAGATCTAGTACCAATACTACTTAAACCTCAACAGTCTTGCCAAGTGGTGAACTCTACAAATTACAAAAGCAATCAATCAGTTAGCGACATGCACCCTTTGATGTCACAGTGGCATGACTATTGTGATGATAACTAATCACTCTTTGGGTTGGATTTGAGGCTTGTTCCAGAGAAGGAATTGATGTCTAGTACTGTAAATACAATCAAAAACTCATCCATGACTGAGAAAATATTTTCCCCTAGGAAGGAACAGACTACTGTTGCTTAGCTACATTTACATAGTGTCATATTGCCCTGTAAATATTTATTCTAATGTATACAGACAAATTTTATGTTTACCTGTAATCACAGAAGGTTCTCTGCACAGAACCCTTGTGAACACAGAGGCTCATGGCCTTTCACATGCTGAGAATAAGTGATGTTTTAGTGCTCAGTTCTAAAGAAGACATTTGTATAAACTCCTTTAAGACTCAGGGAACAGTTAGAAAAAGAAGTCAGGGATCATATAAGAGCTGGATGATGGGGAGGAAGGTTATGAAATGCTGTCATGAACACAACATATCTGCTAAAATCATAATGTCTAATCAGCTACAGTTGCCTGAACTAGGCCTGCACAAAACTAGACCTAGCATCAGTCAGGGAAGACACTGAGCCATACCCAACGCTCATGAACTATTTGCTACTGGAAGATTCTGGAGGAAAGCGGTCATTATCTTCAGTTGAATACTGTAGTTTGGGTTCACAATTTGAGTGTGAAGTTCAAATAAGAATCGCTCTATAGACTCATATATTTGAATGTTTGGTTACCAGTTGTGAACAGTTTAGGAAGGACTAGTTGATGTGGTGTTGTTGGAAGGAGTATGTCACTAGGGGAAAGCTTTGAGGATTTAAAGCACAGTCCTGTTTTCTCTTTATCTCCAACTTGAAGATACGATATATGGTCTCAGTTACTGCTCTAGTGCCATGCTTGCCTGCCTGCTGTTATTCTCTCTGCCATGATAGACATGGACCTAAACCAACCTTCTGAAACAGTAAGCAAGTGCTGAATTAATTGCTTTCTTTTAATCATACTGTATACTATAACAAAACACTTTCCCAGGGTTATTATTATGAAAAGAGAGTTTTAATTATCTTATAGTTTTGGAGGTTAAGTGCCCAAAACTGAGAGGACAAACTCATTTCTCTCATCATGAAACTTACAGAAGATGGCATGTGTTAGTGGATTAGGAGATTTGAATAATTCAAATTTCAAGACAGAGGTACTGAATTTCAAGGTGGGGGTTACATGAATGCCTTCAAGGGCAACATACAGTGACCTATGAATGTTCTACTGAACCTCACCTCTTAAGGATCCACAAAGACCACACACTATCAGTGCCCTTGGAATAAGCCTTTATGTATAGAAATTTGGGTGTAGCATTCAACTGTAGTCTTCAAGGGACCCTGTCTATTTCACAATGTCAACTGTGTTTACTACTACCTGTGTAATAGTTTTTAAGTTCAAGTCTGAATAGCCTTTTAAGGGTTAAGTAGAATAAAACTGTGAGGCCCTGTAAAGCAAAACAAGGAAAAGAAGAACTTACACCCTTCCATGCTGTGATTGTGGGATAAGCATAGGTGACTTCTTATTTCATTCCCCATATTACTGATATTTTGCAGCTTTTTCGAGTGAACGCCACATGTTGATATTTTACATTTTATCTTATGTTGTATTTTCCTTTATTAAAAAGGGATGTGCTTGGTTGGGTCCTGGTAGTGCATGACTTTAATCCCAGTGCCTAGGCGTTAGAAGCAGGTGGATTTCTGAGCTTGAAGACCCATTTTGGTCTATAGAATCAGTTCTAGGTTAATTAGAACTACACAGGGATATCCTGTCCCAAAACAAAGCAAAACCAAACAAAACAAAGTGATGTGGCACAAGGGAGAATATTCCTAGAAATACATACAGCAATAAAC
The DNA here is from genome assembly GCA_036184795.1 of Tokudaia tokunoshimensis. Classification (NCBI taxonomy): domain Eukaryota; kingdom Metazoa; phylum Chordata; class Mammalia; order Rodentia; family Muridae; genus Tokudaia; species Tokudaia tokunoshimensis. The sequence goes on along the minus strand of BTHU01000001.1, from coordinate 127,731,236 downwards.
CTGGATTCATGGCAGAGAAGATGCTCTTCATTATATGCTCATTGAATAGTAGATGCATAATGGACAGAAGGATACTTTACATGATTACATGGGATAGACCCTATGAATCTTGTCTGAAATAATTGCCTATTAATCAAATCTGCAATAAATAGCAAGTAATATAATTATTTTTTAATTTTTTATTGAATATATTCTTCATTTACATTTCAAATGTTATACCCTTTTCTGGTTTCCCCTTCCCAGAAAACCCGAAATTAGCTAAAATTAACCCCAAAAGTAAAGTGAAATTTAGGGAACTGCTCCCTGAACCACCAGAATGATCACTTGAAGGAAGGCAGAGCTGTGAGCCCTAGGAACCACAGTTCCAACACCACTGGTGCAATAGTTGGCAAAGCATATGTCACATGGTCAATCAGAAAAATAATCTACAAAGAAGCTGTGATGTGCAGACAAAGTTCTCACCCAAGTGTACATCTAGCTATCCATCAAGAATAATTGAATACATAATAATTGACTTTTCATGATCTGTGACCTATAGATTCTGTTGTATAAACAAGTTACTTCAGGTCTTGGCTCTTGTTGAGTTTCTCCCCTTGCAAGGACAAAGAACAATCCAACCATTAAATGAATGATTAGAACAAGTTGTAGAAGACTTGCCTTAAATGTCAGCAGCACCTTCCTTTAAACTGAGGTCCTGGGCAGAATAAAAGAGAAAAATAGAGACTCAGCATTGCTTCTTGTCTTCTTGCTGCCCCGCTGTGATGTAACTGCTTGGTCCCCCTAATCCCCTCATAGCACTATGAACTCAAAAGTTCACTGGAAACTTCAAGCTAAGGTTAATAATTCATTTACATAAATTATTTATGTCAGGTATTTTATTAAACCTGACAGATGTGAAAAGTGATGAATATGGTATAAGATCCCACTTCTAAGCATGTATCCAGTGATATGGGGCACACACTACAAAGGTACATAATTAGTATCAGTTGACAATCATAAAAGGAAGCACACACTATGAAGGTTCATAATTAGTATCAGTTGAAAATCATAAAATGTTGAAAAATGTTCAATGTTTATGTCAGGATAGTTATACCTCTGGCTTTGGTAATTTATAGTAAGAATGATTATAAAGAGGGATGGAATTAAAAACTGTATGTATATACATACATACCTATATACATACATACACATACATACATACACTAACAACTTGAGGTGATTCTTCACAAAGTTCTTGTGGATCATGTATATGTTCAACAGTTTGGAAAAAAGCAAGGGCAAAGAATATATGGCATTTGCCCTCAACATATATGTTTTCTGCACACCCCCTATTGAATGTAGGGTCATTTTAGTGATCTTAGGGATGATTAATATCTTTCGCAATCTACCAGTCACATGTATTATACTTTCAATAGTCACTTAAGAATTCTACCACCATAATAGTCACTTCATCATACCCATGAAAATCAAAGCAGTAAAGGGTAACTAACTTAGTTGTAGGTAGAGAAAAGTAATCAAAACCAGAGCCAAATTTAAGCACACTTTCTGAACACTTAGAATAAACAAATACTTCTTGTTGACAGACAAGATTGAGTTTGGCCTTCTCTGAGGAATAGGTGGTTAATTTTGTTCCACTCACTTTGATTTTCCTTTCAGGCACATATATTGGTTTAAACTATCAGGCTTTGCTGCCAGGTGGTCTATTTTTCCTCTGGTTGGGTTTATGCATTTATTCCTTACCTGAGTGTTATAAAGACGACAATATCATCAATTTCCTTCTCAGAAGTGGAAACTGAGGCTTCAAGGCCAAGTGACTTGCAGAAAATCCCACTTAGAACCTGCCAGACTCCTTTTTAGTCCTTCATCAATTCCTCCTTACTCCTCAATGAATGAATATATTCTGATTTTGAAATGTTCAGACAATACTTCAGAATTCAAAACCAGGCATCCATATGTCCCAGTAGAGTAACAGGGTCTGGGGAATATATCCAAGTGAAGTGAAGGAGTGCTTGCCTATCATTTCTGAGGCTGTAGGTTCAATCTCCAGCACCAAAAATCAAAAACAACAAATAGCCTGCAGCCTACTCTAACAGAGTTGGGCATGATAGCTAAATCCATGAGCCAGCACATGTGAGCTAGAGACACAAAGATCATGTGCTCGAGGCTAGTCTGTGCTGCACATAAAGACTCTGCATAGGAAAATGAAGGACTGGAGCTGTAACTCAGTCATGCTTTGTTCTTGCTTTGTGTATATATTTCCCTATGTTGTCCAGTTCCCAGAACCACAGAATTAAATGGGATTGTGAAGTTTAGGATATTTCCCATTTATTTCATAAGTCATTGCTATTTTTATGGATGCTTTATTGAGGTAATAACTCACTCTGACAATACACACTTTCAATATATTAATTCTACTGTTCCATAAGCATGAGGCATCTTTCCACTCTTGAGTGTCTTCTTCAACCTCTTGATTTAGAGTTTGAATAGTTCATTGTAGAGGTCTGGTAGCTTCCTCACTGAAGTTTATTTCTAGCTACTTTAAATATATTGAGTGTGAGATTATTTTCCTGATTTCATTTTTATCATGTTTTTTATTATTATAGTGAAAGGATATTTCTTTTTGCATGTGGATGTGATTTCTTGCTATGTTGGTCAAAGTGTTTACAGTTTTGAAAGTTTTCTGGTGGAGTCTTTAGGGTTCCTTGATGTATAAAATCCTATCTTCTGCAAATAAGAGTACTTTGGTTTTTTCCTTTCCTGTCTTTTTCTACTTACTTATTACCTTATTATTATATCTGAGACTTCAAGCAGCATATTCTATAAGAGTGTAGAATATAGACACTCTTGTTCCTGATTTTAATGGAAATGTTTTTAGTTTTTCTCCATTTAATACAATGCTGCCTTTATGTGTGTCACATGTAAGCCTTCCTATGTTAATATATGCTTCTTTTGTTACCAGATTCTTAAGCTGTTGGTTTTGCTTATTATAGACGAGTGTTGGATTTTGATTAAGGGATTTTTTATATCTACTGAGGTGATAATGTGATTTACTTATATGCTGTATTATATTTACTGACTTGTAAATGTTGAATGATTCCTGTTTACCTGGAATGAAGTCAATATTAACACAGTGAATGATATGTTTGATATGTTCTTCAATTCAGTTTGCAGGAATTTTATTGTGAATTCTTGTATGTGCATTTATCATGGAGGTTGGAATATAAGTGTCTTTCATTGTGTAGTCATCCAAATTTTGTATCAGTATTTTACCAAACACTATGATAGTTCTGTGATATTGCTTTGGTAGTGATTTTCTCTTCCTAGTAAAACAGAATGAGGAGCATTGGTGCTAGTTCTATTTAATAATGTGGTGGAGTTCAGCGTGGACTCTATCTGGGCTGCATTTTCTTTAGTTAGAATCTTCAGTACTGCCCCATTCTCATTGCTTGTTATGCATGTATTTAAGTCATCCAGAGTCTATTGTTCGAAATCTTGGAGCACATGTATTTAGAAATTTATCTATACTTTTTACAATCTCCCACTTATGGGAATATTAAATTTCAAAGTGTGCTCCAATGATTATTTGAATCTCATTGTCTCTTGTAACATGTTCCATTTGTATTTTAATTAACTAACTAATTAATTAATTAATTAACTTTACATCCCAATAGTAGCTTCTTCTTCCTATTCTCCCAGGCCCTCTCTCTAACTTCACCTCCATAGATTATTCCTTTGTTGTCAGAAAAGACTCAGAAAAAGGGAGGCTTCACATGGTTATCAACCTAATTTGGCATATCAAGTTGCAGTAGGACTAGGCCATCTTCTCCTATGTGGCTAGGCAAGGCAGCCCAGTTAGAGGAATGGGATCCAAAGGCAGGTAAGAGACTCAGATACAGTTCCTGGTCCTGATGTTAGGGGTCCCACACTAAGACCAAGCTGCACAACTGTTATATATGTGTGAGGATCTAGGTTCATTCCATGTATGCTCTCTGCATTTTCAGTTTTAATAATTGGGTCATCTTTTTCTTTTTGTTGGTTTGGGTGTTTGTAAATCTTTCTTATCTTTTCAAAATACTAACTTGCTTCTCTGTTGACTACTTGTATTGCTTTTCTGTTTACATCTCAATAATGTATACCTCAATCTTCATTGTGTTTCATAATTTATTTGAGGTATGAGGTGCTCTTTTTCTAGTATCTGAGCATGCATATCTCTTTAATAATTTTTAATCTTATTTTTCAAAAATTTATTTACATGTGAAAAGATGTTCACTTAGGTACAGTGCCATACAGGCCAGTAGAGGCATCAGATCCCTTGGGGCTGGAGTTACAGGTAGTTGTGAGCCACTCAGAGTGGGTGCTGAGGTCAAACACAGGTCCTCTACACAAGCAGTATGCTTGCTCTTTTCACTACTAAGCCATCTTTCCAGCCCTCTATTTTTTTAAGGTGGGAATTTATAGTGATAGACTTCCCTCTTTCAATGACTTTCACTGCATCTCACAAGTTTGAATATTCTGTCATTTTGTTTTATTAAATTTTATCAATTTTTAAAAGTTTCCTCCTGGTTTCTTCACTGACCAGCCATCATTCACTAGGGTGCTGCTCAAAAGTCATGAGTTGTTGTATGTTCTATAGTCTCCCCTCTGCTTCATTCTCATTTTATACTATTGTGATTAATAGAATCCAAGAAATCATTCCAATTTTCTAGTATTTGTTAAGACTTACTTTATTTTGTCAAATGTGATCTATTTTAAGGAAAGTCTACGGGGTTCAGAGAATAAAGTTTATTGTCTTATTTTGGAACAGAATTTTCATTAGACCTCTTTATAGGTCCGTTTGTGACATGAGGTCATTTAATGCTGATGTGTTTCTGTTGATTTTTTTTTTCTAGATGGCCTGTGAATTGTTGAGAGTTAGGTACTGATATCACACAGTTTCATAGTGTTGAGTTCAATCTGTGCTTTTTTTGTGTATCCTTTGCTTCATAAAATTATGTGAACCTATGGACAGTCTCATCAATTAATTTTGATGTCCTTTCCTTGACTCTGACTTGAAGGATACCCGCCAGGTGCAAGTATACAGTCTTCTTCCTGTCATCTCCTAAATTGCCTTTGATCTTGGCAAATTATGCTTGAGTTGAATGTTGGAAATAATGTCACAAGTCATCCACACAGCAAATAACAGTTCATGGTTAATTTAACATGAGATCATCTCTCATAACCAATCTCCTTCTTTAGAGTTAATTAAAAGTTATCTTTTAGATGTACTCATTATTTTCTATTTTTGTCTTTCTATTTTCTACATTTTGTCTATAACTAAGATAAGCTGGGTTTTCTACCATGTGTCTGATCTCTACATCTCCATCCATTTTCTTTGAATAACACCATGAGAAGAAAACCAAAATTAGTTCCAGCATAAAAAATGTACATGTCAGCCAGAGATATAAAACCCATTCTTAATGATCCATGAATGCTTTATTTAATGTCAGAATTATGACATTTTCCTTCCCATCAGTGATCTGGAGCAGAAGCCAAGGACAAACCTCATTTAGTGGAGTGCAATATGTCCAGGAATATGTCTTTATGTGTGTATTTATATCTCAGTGTTCTTGGCCAGTCATCCAATCCAAAATCAAGTGACAGTGATATGTGACATTGTCTCTTTGCCCAGTCCTTAGCTGGGCTGTTACTGTTTCTGAAGTTCTTACAGACCTGTCCTGTTTTCAGATGAAACAAGACGCCTTAAAAGGTTCCTTGTTCACAGAGTACCAGTATCTTCTCTACATGAGGTACAGGTGTCCATAAAAAAGAAACCATTTTTCTTTAACCTGAATGATTTCTCAGGACATCTGATGCAGACATTTATGTGAGAAGTCAAATATCAATGATTCAACCCAGGATAGATTCATTTGAAAATTTGTGAAACCACATGGCTCAACATAGTGGTGTTATTGGTATTTCTGCCTTACCAAAGGTGACTGACTCTGTCCCAACTTTCCAACAGTTCAAGGTCTGGGGAATTCTAGTGTCCTTTAATGTCCCACTCTCTGGGATATGTATTTATGGATGTAGTCTAGTTCAAAGCACTGTACTCCTTAAATTGCTTCTGTGTTGGACATTTCATAGGTTTGTGTTTTAATAGTAAAGGAAATTATTTTATGAGGAACAAGCATAATTAAATGACCATTGACTCTTATAAGACTTGAGACACAAATGAACACTTTAGCACATAATAGACCTAGCCATACTTAATAGAAGGAAGTAATATTGTGTTTGAGACATTTTCAATAGCTTGCTTTAGTAATATGGTCATTTTAACTATGAAATTCCTAATGATCTATGAGCAGAGAAGATCTTTCTATCTTTTGATATCTTCCCCAGTTTCTTCAGAGTCTTGAAATCCTTGTCATATAGCATTTTACTTCCTTGTTAAAGTTACACAAAGATATTTATGTTATCTGTGGCTATTGTCTTGCTTGTTTTTCACACAACAGAGGGCTATTGATTTCTTTAATTTTGTTTTAGCCACATTGATAAAGATGTTTATCAGCTGTAGGAGTTCTTTGGTAGGAATTTTGGGTCTCATACATATCATCATATCATCTGAAAATAGCAACATTTTGACTTCTTCCTTTCAAGTTTGTATCTGCTTGGTCTCATTTTGTTGTTTTATTGCTCTAGCTAGACCTTCCTGCAGTATATTGAATAGATAGGAAGAGTGCCACCTTGCCCTCTCACTACTTTTAATGGAATTTCTTTTTTCCTCCATATAATTTGATGTTGGCTATCAACTTGCTGCATAACTGCTTTTATTTTGTCAAGGTATGGACCTGCTTTCCTTGATCTCTCCGAGACTTTTAACATGAAGGCATTCTGAATTTTGTCAATGACTTTTTCAGCATGTAGTGAGATGATCATATGATTATTTTTGATTTTGTTTATATGGCAGATTATACTGATGAATATTCATATATTAAACCATTCTTTCCTTCCTGTAATGAAGACTATTTGATCATGGTGGATGATTTTTTTTAAATTAATCATTTTATTCATTTACATTTCAAATGATATTCCCCTTCCCATTTACTTTTCCACCAATCTCCCATCTCAGCTCCTCTCCCCCATTCCCTTAGCCTCTGTGAGGGTGCCCCTCCACCCATTCATCTAACCCCGGTCTCACCCCTCTAGCATCCCTCTATGCTGGGGCATCAAGCCTCCTCCCCTTCCACTGATGTCAGATAAGGCCATCCTTTGCTACATATGTATCTGGAATCCTGGCTCCCTCCATATATACTCTTTGGTCAGTAGTTTATTCCCTGGGAGCTCTGGGTGCTCCAGTTCGTTGATCCTGTTCTTCTTATGGAGTTTCAATCCCTTTCAGCTCTTTCAGTACTTCCTCTAACTCTTCCCTTAGGGTACCCCAGCTCAGTCCTATGGTTGGCTGTAAGTATATGCATCTGTATTGGTCAGGTGCTGGTAGACCCTCTCAGGGAACTGCCATATCAGGTCCCTGCCATCAAGCACTTCTCCATGAGGTTGTTTACAGCCCCACCCTACCAGACATCTCTATTCCCTGGGGCCTCCAGTCTCTTGAGGATTAGGTGCATAGTCTCTTACTGAACCCAGACCTGAAAGTCCTCTGCTGTATATGTGTTGGGGTCCACATATCAGTGGGTGTATTCTGTTTGGTTGGTGGTCCAATAACTGAGAGATCTCAGGTGTCCAGGTTAACTGAGATGGCTGACCCTTTCATTTTATTAATGTTTAGCTTTTTTACATCTCTGTGTTTGCTGGACACCAATCTCTTGTCTGACAAAATGCTAGCAAAGAATTTATTCCATTCTAGGCATTGTCTATTTATTCATATTAGCTTCCTTTACTGTTCAGAAGTGCTTTTGTTTTCACGAGATTCCCCCTATTGATTGTTGGTCTTATTTTTGGCTACCAGAGCCTTATTCAGAAAGTTGTTATCTGTACATATAGGTTGAAGTATGTGACCTATGTTGTTTTTTTCCTTAACAGTTTTGAAGCATCAAGGCTTATGTTGAGCTTGTTGGTCCTTTTGGAGTTGAATTTTGTGAACAGTGAATGATAAGGATCGAATATGACTTTTCTGCATGTCAAAACCCAGATTTCCCAGCACCATTTGTTGAAGATGTCTTTTTTCAGTCTATTTTTTCTTTTTCTTCTGTTTTTCCTTTTCTTTTTTCCCCTTTCTTTTCTCTTCTCTTCTCTTCTCTTCTTTTCTTTTCTTCCTTTCCCCCATTTTTTTTGGTCAAAAATCAGGTAACTAATGCATGAAGTTATGCCTGGGTTCTAAATTCTACTTCATCTATATGTCTGTTCCTGTGTTAATGCCATGATATACTCAAACCTAAAGAAAGAAGGGCCTATCACTGAAATACTATCCTTAATCCTACCTAATTGCAAAGAAATACATCTTGACATCAACAGCAATAGAAACTACAGAAATCACACCAACTATCAGAAACTAAACAACACATTACTGAATGAAAATTGGGTCAGTGATGAAACAAAAATAAATTTAAATGTTTCTAGGGTTGAACAAAAGTGAAAACAATACATATAAAAATCTGCAGGAAACAGTGAAGGCAGCCCAAATAGAAAGATTCAATACCTGTATTAAAACATTTGAATTATCTCATAGTACTATTTTAATGATGTACCTGAAGGCCTTGGTAAAACAAAACCAAACAATGTCCCCCAAAAGTAGATGGAAAAGATAATCAAAATCAAAGCTGAAATTAACAAAATAAGTACAAAAAAATCAATGAAGCATAGAGTTGGACATTAACAAGATTGACAAGCCTTTAGAGAAACTAACTGTGCTGGATAGTTTTATGTCAACTTGAAAAAAAGTAGAGTTATCTGAAAGAAGGGAAACTCATTGGAGAAAATGCCTTCATGATCTTTACTCCTGTGACTGAGCAGACAGATGAAGCCAGGTACACAGGGAACACCCGACTGTAAGATCTCAAGAGACACGTCCTGCCAGGTCCCCACCTGCACCCAGGAGCTGGGAAGTGCCACAGCCATCTGTGCACCTACCCTGCCAGGGGACACCTGCCCTGCAGGGAGTCCTGTAGTTCGAGGGAGTCCTGCTTTTAGAGGTGAGGCTGCCATCTTTGATCCTGTGACTGAGCAGCCAGATGCAGCAAGGTACACAGGGAACCCCCGAGTGTAAGATCGCTTGGGACACAGTCCACCAGGGCCCTACCTGCACCCAGGATCTGGGCAGTGCCACAGTCATCTGTACATCTACCATGCCAGGGGACATCTTCCCTGCAGGGAGTCCTGCAGTTAGAGGGATTCCTGCATTTAGAGGTGAGGCTGCGATCTTTGCTCCTGGGACTGAGCAGCCAGATGCAGCCAGGTACACAGGGAACACCCGGGTACAAGATCACTTGGGACACAGCCTGCCAGGGCCCCACCTGCACCCAGGAGCTGGGCAGCCCCACAACACTCTGTGCCAGGGGAAAGCCGGTCACCCAGGGGTACCGAGATAGACTTGCAGACCCACAGGAGAGACAAGCACCAGCCAGTGACAGCAGGACCAAGTAACACCAGAGATAACCATAAGGCAAAAGGCAAATGTAGGGACACTACTAACAGAAATCAAGGCAATATGGCACCATCTGAACCCAATTCTCCAACAAAAGCAAGTCCTGGCTACCACAACAAACCAGAAAAGCAAGATTTGGATTTAAAATCACAGCTCATGATGCTGTTAGAAGGCTTCAAGAAGGTCATAAATAACTCCCTTAAACAAATACAGGAGAGCACAAGTAAACAGGGAGAAGCCCTTAAAGAACTACAGGAAAACACAACAAAACAGGTGAAGGAATTCAACAAAACCAGCCAGGATCTAAAATGAGGTTGAAAAAATAAAGAAATCACAAAGCGAAACAACTCCGGACATAGAAAACCTAGGAAAGAAGTCAGGAGTCATGAATACAAGCATCAACAACAGAATACAAGATATAGAAAAGAGAATCTCAGATGCAGAAGATACCGTAGAAAACATTGACACAACAGTCAAAGAAATTGCAAAATGCAAAAAGCTCCTGACCCAAAACATTCAGGAAATCCAGGACATAATGAGAAGACCAAATCTAAGGATTATAGGAATAGAAGAGAGTGAAGATTTCCAACTTAAAGAACCAGTAAATGTGTTCAACAAAATGATAGAAGAAAACTTCCCTAACCAAAAGAAAGAGATGCCCATGAACATACAAGAAACCTACAGAACTCCAAATAGATTTGATCAGAAAAGAAATTCCTCCTGTCACATAATAATTAAAAGGCCAAATGTACTAAACAAAGAATATTAAAAGCAGTAAAGGGAAAATGTTAAGTAGCATATAAAGGTAGACCTATCAGAATTACACCAGACTTCTCACCAGAGACTATGAAAGCCAGATCCTGGCAGTTGTCATATAGACCCTAAGGGAACACAAATGCCAACCTAGACTGCTATATCCAGCAAATATCTCAATTACCATAGATGGAGAAACCAAAGTATTCCATGACAAAAACAAATTTATACAGTATCTTTCCACAAATGAGGCCTTCAAAGGTTAGTGAATGGAAGATATCAACAAAAGGAGGGAAACTACACCCTAGAAAAAGCAAGAAATTAATCTTTCAACAAACCCAAAAGAAGATAACCACACAGCCATAAAAATTACATCAAAAATAGCAGGAAGCAACAATCACTCTTCCTTAATATCTCTTACCATCAATGGATCAATAACATCAATTCCCCAATCAAAAAGACATAAACTAACAGACTGGATACGTAGGCAGGACCCAACATTTTACTGCATACAGGAAATGCATCTCAATGTCAAAGATAAACACTACTTCAGAGTAAAAGACTGGAAAACAATTTTTCAAGCAAATAGTCCCAAGAAATAAGCTGGAGTAGCCATTCTAATATCCAATAAAATAGACTTTCAACCAAAAGTCATCAAAATGGACACGGAAGGAACTTTATACTCATCAAAGGAAAAATCTACCAAGAAGAACTCTCAATTCTGAACATCTATGCTCCAAATACACCCTCATTTGTAAAACAAACTTTACTAAACCTTAAAGCACACATTGCACCTCACACAATAATTGTGGGTGACTTCAACACCCCACTCTCCTCAATGGACAGAACAGGGAAACACAAACTTAACAGAGACACAAAGAAACTAACAGTAGTTTTGGACCAAATGGATTTAATAGATATCTATAGAACATTTCATCCTAAATCAAAAGAATATACCTTCCTAGAACCTCACATTACCTTCTCTAAAATTGACCATATAATTGGTCACAAAACAGACCTCAATAGATATAAGAAGAACAAACTAATACCATGCCTCTTATCAGATCACTATGGAGGAAGGGTGATCTTCAATAGCAACAAAAACAACAGAAATCCCACATACACATGGAAGCTGATACTTGGTCAAGGAAGAGATAAGGAATGAAATCAAAGACTTTTTAGAATTTAATGAAAGTTAAGGTACAACATACCCAAATTTATGGGACATAATGAAAGCAGTGCTAAGAGGAAAACTCATAGTTCTGAGTGCCTCCAAAAAGAAGCTAGAGAGAGCGTACACTAGCAGCTTAACAGCACACCTAAAAGCTTTAGAATAGAAAGAAGCTAGTACACCCAAGAAGAGTAGAAGGCAAGAAATCATCAAACTCAGGACTGAAATTAACCAAGTAGAAATAAAAAGAACTATACAAAGAATCCACAAAACCAGGAACTGGTTCTTTGAGAAAATCAACAAGATAGATAAACCTTTAGCCAGACTAACCAGAGGGCACAGAGACAGTATCAAAATTAACAAAAGATGTTTTCATTTCAGAAATGAAAAGGGAGATATAACAACAGAAACTGAGGAAATTCAAAAAACCATCAGATCCTACTACAAAAGCCTATATTCAACACAACTGGAAAATCTGGATGAAATGGATAATTTCCTAGAAAGATACCAAATACCAAAGTTAAACCAGGATGAGATAGACCTTCTAAATGGTTCCATAACACGTAAAGAAACAGCAGTGGACATTGACAGTCTCCCAACCAACAAAAAGCACAGGTCCAGATGGTTTTAGTGCAGAATTATATCAGACCTTCAAAGAAGACCTAACACCAATACTCTTCAAACTATTCCATGAAATAAAAACAGAAGGAACATTACCCAACTCATTCTATGAAGCCACAATTTCGCTGATACCAAAACCACACAAAGATCCAACAAAGAAAAAGAACTTCAGACCACTTTCCCCTATGATTATTGATGCAAAAATACTCAAAAAATATCTTGCCAACCGAATCCAAGAACCCATCAGAATGATCATTCCACATGATCAAGTAGGCTTCATCCCAGAGATGCTGGTATGGTTCAATATAGAAAATCCATCAATGTAATCCACTACATAAACAAACTCAAAGAAAAAAACCACATGGTCATTTCATTAGATGCTGAAAAAGCATTTGACAAAATTTAGCATCCTTTCATATTAAAAGTCTTGGAAAGAACAGTAATTCAAGGCCCATACCGAAACATAGTAAAAGCTTTATACAGTAAACCACTAGCCAAAATCAAACTAAATATAGAGAAACTTGAAGCAGTCCCACTAAAATCAGGGACTAGACTAGACTGCCCTCTCCATATTTATTCAATATAGTACTTGAAGTTCTAGCTAGAGCAATTAGACAACAAAAGGAGGTCAAAAGGATACAAATTGGAAAGGAAGAGGTCAAATTATCACTATTCGTAGATAATATGATTGTATATTTATGCGACCCCAAAAAAACTCCACCAGAGAAATCTTACAGCTGATAAACAACTTCAGTAAAGTGGCCGGATATAAAATTAACTCAAACAAATCAGTAGCTTTCCTCAGTTGAGAATTCTTTGTTTAGCTCTGTATCCCATTTTTTAATAGGGTTATTTGACTTTCTGGAGTCTAACTTCTTGTGTTCTTTGTATACATTGGATATTAGCCCTCACTATTGGTTGTAGGATTGGTAAAGACCTTTTCCCAATTTGTTGGTTGCCATTTTGTCTTATTGACCATGTCCTTTGCCTTACAGAAGCTTTGCTGTTTTATGAGGTCCCATTTGTCAATTCTTGTTCTTAGACCATGAGCCATTGTTGTTCTATTCAGGAAAATTTCCCCTGAGCCCATGTGTTCAAGATTCTTCCCCAATTTCTCCTCTATAAACTTCAGTGTGTCTCGTTCTGAAGTACCTAAAGAAATGTTCAGCATCCTTAGTTATCAGGGAAATGCAGATCAAAACAACACTGAGAATCCACCTCACACAGGTCAGAATGGCTAAGATGAAAAACTCAGGGGACAACAGATGCTGGAGAGGATGTGGGGAAAGAGGAACACTTCTCCATTGTTGGTGGAATTGCAAGCTGTAATCAGTTTGGTGATTCCTCAGAAAACTAGACATAGTAATACCTGATGACCCAGCTATACCACTCCTGGGCATATACCCAGAAGATGTTCTGACATGTAATAAGGTCACATGCTCCACTATGTTAATAGCAGCCTTATTTATAATAGTCAGAAGCTGAAAAGAACCCATATGTCATTCAGCTGAGGAATGGATACAGAAATTGTGGTATATATACACAATGGAGTACTATTCAGCTATTAAAAACAATGAATTCATGAAATTTTTAGGCTAATGGGCAGAACTAGAAAGTGTCATCCTGATCCAGGTTACCCAATCACAAAAGAATGCACATGGTATGCACTCACTGATAAGTGAATGTTAGTCCCAAAAAACTCAAAATATACAAGTTACAATTCTCAGACCAGAGGAAGCTCAAGAAGAAGGAGAACTGAAGTGGGGATGCTTTGGTTCCTCTGAGAAAGAGAACAAAATACCCACAGGAGCAATAAAGGAGAAAAAGTGTGGAGCAGAGACTGAAGTAAAGGCCACCCAGAGACTGCCCTGCCAGGGGATTCATCTTATAAACAGTTACCAAATCCCAACACTATTATGGACAACAAGAGGTGCATACCAAAAAGAGCATGTCATTGTTGTCCCCAGGAGGGGGGCTTACACATACAGAGGCAGATGCTAGCAGCCAACTATTGGACTGGGCATGGGGTCCCCAATGGAGGAGTTGGAGGGCAGTCCATAGGAGCTGAAGGGGTTTACAGCTCCATGGCAAGAACAAAGATGTCAGCCACCCAGATGCCCCAGGACTCCAAGGGTTCCAGCCAAAAATGTGGCAGAGGAATGTCTCGTCGGGCATCAGTGGGAGTAGTGGTCCTTGGTCTGGTGAAGGCTCAGTAGAAGCCCCAACAAAGGGATATCGAGGCAGGAGTGAGGGGGAAGTGGATCGGGTGGAGCGTCATATACTTGGAAGCAGGGGTTGGGAGGAGGGGTTGGCGGTTATCGGGGAGGGGGAAACTGGGAAAGGTTTTAGCATTTGAAATGTAAATAGAAAAAAACAAAAATAAATAAAAAAATCAGCCTTCCTATACTCAAAGGATCAACAGGTAGGAAAGAAATTAGGGAAATGGCACCCTTCACAATAGCCACAAACAATATAAAGTATCTTAGTGTGATTTCTAACCAAACAAGTGAGAGATCTGTATGACAAGAACTCCAAGTCTTTGAAGAAAGAAATCAAACAATACTTCAGAATATGGAAAAACCTTCCTTGCTCATAGATTGGGAGGATTAATATAGTAAAAATGACCATCTTGCCAAAAACAATATATATATACAGATTCAATGCAATCCCCATCAAAATCCCAACTCAATTCTTCATAGAGTTAGAAAGAGCAATTCTCAAATTCATCTGGAATAACAAAAAATCCAGGATAGCTAAAGCTATTCTCAATAGTAAAAGATCTTCTGGGGGAATCAGTATCCCAGACCTCAAGCAGTGCTATAGAGCAATAGTGTTAAAAACTGCATGGTATTGGTACAGTGACAGGCAGGTAGAACAACGGAATAGAATTGAAGACCCAGAAATGAACCCACACACCTATGGTCACTTGATCTTTGACAAAGGAGCTAAATCCATCCAGTAGAAAAAAGATAGCCATTTCAACAAATGGTGCTGGTTCAATTGCCAGGTAGCATGCAGAAGAATGTAAATTGATCCATTCTTATCTCCTTGTACTAAGCTCAATTCCAAGTGGATCAAGGACCTCCACATAAAACCAGACACACTGAAACTAATAGAAAAGGAGCTGGAGAAGAGCCTTGAGCACATGGGCACAGGGGAAAATTTCCTGAACAGAACACCAATAGCTTACACTCTAAGATCAAGAATTGACAAATGGGACCTCATTAAATTACAAAGTTCCTGTAAGGCAAAGGAAACTGTCAATAGGACAAAACGACAACCAACATATTGGGAAAAGATCTTCAAAAAGGCAACCAACAAATTGGGAAAAGATCCTTACCCACCCTACATCCGACAGAGGGTTAATATCCAATATATAGAATGAACTCAAGAAGTTAGACTTCAGAGAGCCAATTAATCCTATTAAAAATGGGATACATAGCTAAACAAAGAATTTTCATCTGAGGAATATCAAATGGCTGAGAAGCAACTAAAGAAATGTTCAAGCTCCTTAGTCATCAGAGAAATGCAAATGAAAACAACCCTTAGATTTCACCTCATATCAGTCAGAATGGTTAAGATCAAAAACTCAGGAGACAGCAGGTGCTGGCTAGGATGTGGAGAAAGAGGAACACTCCTTCACTGCTGGTGGGATTGCAAGTTGGTACAACCACTCTGGAAATAATTCTGGTGGTTCCTCAGAAAACTGGGCATGATACTACCAGAGGACCCTGTATACCACTCCTGGGCATATACCCAGAGGATTCTCCATCATGTAATAAGGGCACATACTCCATTATGTTCATAGCAGCCCTAATTATAGTAGCCTGAAGCTGGTAAGAACACAGATGTCCCTCAATTGGAGGAATGGATTCAGAAATGTGGTATATTTACCCAATGGAATACTACTCAGCGATTAAAAATAATGAATTAATGAAATTCTCAGGCAAATGGGTGGAACTGGAAAATATTATCCTAAGTGAGGCAACCCAATCACAAAAGAACACACATTGTATGAACTCAGTGATAAGTCTATATTAGCCCAGAAGCTCAGAATACCCGAGACACAATTCACATATCAAATGATGCCCAAGACGAAGGAAGGAGTGGCCTCTGGTCCTGGAAAGGCTCATTGCAGCAGTGTAGGGGAATACTAGGACAGGGAAGTGGGAGAGGGCTCATGAGACTTTCAGGGAGGGGGAACCTGGAAAGGGGAAATAATTTGAAGTGTAAATAAAGAATATATCTAAGAAACAATCAAACAACAAGAAAGGAAGTTCCTTCATAAGATCTGGCTGTAGGGCATTTCTTTAATTGGTGATTGATGGGACCAGGGCCCAGGCCATTGCTGTTGATACCATCCCTGGTTTCTATAAGACATCAGGCTGGGCAAGACATGGAGAGTAAGCCAGTAAGCATTACTCCTCCATGCCCTCTGCATCAGCTCCTGGCCCCATGTACCTAACCTGGTTTCCTTCAGTGGTGAGTAGTGATATGGAAATACAGGATGAATAAACACTTTCCTCCCCACTTTGTTCTTTGGTTGTGGTATTTCATATTAACAACAAAAACTCTAAGATACTAGCAAAATAAAAACTGTGAGAACTAAAGTAATACATCAGAAGTGTAAAAGGAAATATTACAGTAAACACTGAGGAAATTCTGAGGATCATAAGTACATGTATGAAAAAAAAGAAAGAGGCATACATTCTATTAAATAGAAAAATCTAAAAGAAGGTCTAGAATTTTTAGATAATTTGACTTATCCAAGTTAAATTAAGATTGAATAAATAATTTAAACATACTCCTAACATTCAATGAGATAAAAGCAGTAATTTAAAAAAATCTCTTGGCCATCTTTGCTCCAGTGGTCGGGTAGTTGGGACTGCCAGGTTCAGAGACAGACAGGCATAATATCGCTTGGGTCTCGGGCGGCTTGTATGTACGCTGCTCCCAAGAGCTGGGCAGATCTGCAGTAACCAGCGCGCCAGCTCTGCTGTGGGACTTCTGCCTGGCACAGGGACCCCCGCACTGGGCGGGAGCCTACCAGCTTCCCTTCCGCGACCTCTGTTCCAGTAGACTGCACTGAAGAGACAGGTACCCAGGTTCTCCCCAATATAACATCGCTTGGGACACGGCCCGTTGGGGCTTCCGACTGCTCCCAAGAACGGGACAGCGCTGTGGTCGTCTGGGCTCCAGATCTGCTGTAGGCCATCCCCCCCTGCAGGGTGACCAGCGCCACCGAGAGAGTGCAGAGTGCACTCCGCCATCTTTGCTCCAGTGGCCAGGTAGTTGGGACTGCCAGGCTCGGAGACAGATAGGCATAATATCGCTTGGGTCTCGGGCACCTTGTGTGTACACTGCTCCCAAGAGCTGGGCAGATCTGCAGTAATCAGCTCTGCTGTAGGACATCTGCCTGGCAGAGGGACGCCCCCTCCCCCCCACTCTGGGAGAGATCACACACCCCTGCACAGGGCAGGAGCCTACCAGCCTCCCTTTGGCGACCTCTGCTCCAGGAATTCACTACGCTGAGCCTTTGGATGTGTAAGGACTCCCCAATATAACATCACTTGGGGCAAGGCACATCAGGGCTCCAAAGCTACTCAGGAGCAGGGCAGGCCCCAGAAATCGGTGCCAGGGGAACCCTGGTAATCCAGGGGAGACAGAAATAGCTTTGCAGGCTCACAGGAGGTCCAACCAACAGCCAGTGACAGCAGGACCAACTAACATCAGAGGTAACCATATGGCAAAAGGCAAATGTAGGAACGTTACTAACAGAAATCAAAGTAATATGGCACCATCCAAACCCAACTCTCCAACAGCAGCAAGTCCTGGATACCCCACCACACCCGAAAGACAAGATCTGGACTTAAAATCACTTCTCATGAGGCTATTAGAGGATCACAAGAACCACACAAATAAATCTAATAAAGAATTACAGGAGACCATGAATCAACGGTTAGAAGCCCTTACAAAGAAAACACAAAAATCGCTTAGAGAAATGCAGGAGAACATGGACCAAAAGATGGAGGCCCACAAGGAGACAACACAAAAATCGCTTAACGAGATGAATCAACGGGTAGACGCACTCACAAAGGAATCACAAAATTGGCATAAAGAAATGCAGAAGAATATGGGTCAACAGACGGATGCCCATAAGGAGGCAACACAAAAATTGCTTAAAGAAATGAATCAACGGTTAGATGCCCTTACAAAGGAAACACGAGAACTGCTTAAAGTAATGCAGGAGACAATGGATCAACAGATGGATTCCCATGAGGAGGAAACACGAAAATCGCTCAGAGAAATGCAGGAGAATGTGGGTCATCAGGAAGAAATCCTGAAATAGGTAATTCAAAAATACCTTAAAGAAATACAGGAAAATACAAACAAACAAGTGAAGGATCTCAGCAAATCCATCCAGGAACTAAAAAAGGAAGTAGAAACAACTAAGAAATCACAAAGGGAGACAACTTTGGAGATAGAAAACCTTGGGAAGAAATCAGGAGTCATAGATGCAAACATTAACAATAGAATACAAGAGATGGAAGAAAGAATCTCAGGTGCTGAAGATTCCATAGAAAGCATCGCCTCAACAGTCAAAGAAAATGCAAAATGCAAAAAACGTGTAACCCAAAACATCCAGGAAATCCAGGACACAATGAGAAGACCAAACCTAAGGATTATAGGTATAGATGAGAGTGAAGATTTGCAACTTAAAGGGCCAGTAAACATCTTCAACAAAATTATGGAGGAAAACTTCCCTAACCTAAAGAGAGAGATGGCGATGAACGTACAAGAAGCCTACAGAACTCCAAACAGACTGGACCAGAACAGAAATACCTCCCGTCACATAATAATCAAAACACCGGATGTTCTAAACAAAGAAAGAATACTAAAAGCAGTAAGAGAAAAGGGCCAAGTAACATACAAAGGAAGACCTATCCGAATCACATCAGACTTCTCACCAGAGACTATGAAAGCCAGAAGATCCTGGGCAGATCTCATTCAGACACGAAGACAGCACAAATGCCAGCCTAGACTATTATACCCAGCAAAACTCTCAATCACCATAGATGGAGAGACCAAGATATTCCATGATAAAACCAAATTTTCACAATATCTTCCCACAAATCCAGCCCTGCAAAGGATAATAGGTGGAAACCTCCAATACAGGGAGAGAAACAACACCCTGGAAAAAATGAGATAGTAGCCTTCTTTCTTCAAACCCAAAAGAAGATAACCACTCAAACATAAAGATAGCGTCAAGAATGGCAGGTGGCAATAATCACTATGCCTTAATCTCTCTTAATATCAATGGTCTCAATTCCCCAATAAAAAGACATAGACTAGCAGACTGGATACATAAACAGGACCCAGCATTTTGCTGCATGCAGGAAACACACCTCAGTGTCAAAGACATACACTACCTCAGAGTAAAAGGCTGGAAAATAATTTTACAAGAAAATGGCCCCAAGAAACGAGCCGGAGTAGCCATCCTAATATCAGATAAAATTGATTTTCAACCTAAAGTCATCAAAAAAGACACAGAAGGATACTACATATTGATCAAGGAAAAAATCCACCATCAAGAACTCTCAATTCTGAATATCTATGCTCCAAATGCAAGGGCACCCTCATTCGTAAAAGAAACTTTACTAAAACTCAAATCACACATCGCACTGCACACAATAATAGTGGGTGTCTTCAACTCCCCGCTCTCTGAAATGGATCGTTCAGGAAAGCAGAAACTAAACAGGGACACAGTGAATCTAATTGAAGCCTTGGACCAAATGGAACTAACAGATATGTATAGAACATTTCATCCTAGAGCTAAAGAATACACCTTCTTCTCAGCACCTCATGGTACCTTCTCCAAAATTGACCATATAATTGGTCACAAATCAAACCTCAACAGATATAAGAAGATAGAACTAATTCCATGCCTCCTATCAGATCAGTATGGAATAAGGGTGGTCTTCAATGGCAACAAAAACAAAAGAAAACCCATGTACACATGGAGGCTGAACAATGCTCTACTTAATGATAACTTGGTCAAGGTTGAAATAAAGAAAGAAATCAAAGACTTTTTGAAAGTTAATGAAAATGAAGGCACAACATACCCTAATTTATGGGACACAATGAAAGCAGTGCTAAGAGGAAAATTAAGAGCCCTGAGTGCCGCCAAAAAGTAACGGGAGACAGCATACACTAACAGCTTAATGGCACACCTGAAAGCCCTGGAACAAAAAGAAGCAAATACACCAAAGAGGAGTAGAAGGCAGGAAATCATCAAACTAAGGGCTGAAATCAATCAAGTAGAAACAAATAAAACCATACAAAGAATCAACAAAACGAGGAGTTGGTTCTTTGAGAAAATCAACAAGATAGAAAAGCCCTTAGCCAGACTAGCCAGAGGGCACAGAGACAGTATCCAAATTAATAAAATCAGAAGCAAAAAGGGAGAGATAACAACAGAAACTGAGGAAATTCAAAAAATCATCAGATCCTACTACAAAAGCCTGTATTCAACACAACTAGAAAATCTCGAGGAAATGGACAATTTCCTTGACAGGTACCAAATACCAACATTAAATCAGAATCAAATAGACCATCTAAACCGTCCTATAACCCCTGAAGAAATAGAAGTGGTCATTGGAAGTCTCCAACCAAAAAAAGCACAAGTCCAGATGGTTTTAGTGCAGAATTCCATCAGACCTTCAAAGAAGACCTAACACCAATACTCTTCAAACTGTTCCACAAAATAGAAACAGAAGGAACACTACCCAACTCGTTCTATGAAGCCACAATTACGCTAATACCAAAAGCACACAAAGATCTGACAAAGAAAGAGAATCTCAGGCCAATCTCTCTTATGAATATCGATGCAAAAATACTCAATAAAATTCTTGCCAACCAAATCCAAGAACACATCAAAACGATCATTCACTACGATCAAGTAGGCTTCATCCCAGGGATGCAGGGATGGTTCAATATAAGGAAATCCATCAATGTAATCCACTATATAAACAATCTCAAAGAAAAAAACCACATGGTCATCTCATTAGATGCTGAGAAAGCATTTGACAAAATTCAGCATCCTTTCATGCTAAAGGTCTTGGAAAGATCAGGAATTCAAGGCCCATATCTAAACATAGTAAAAGCAATTTACAGCAAACCGGTAGCCAGCATCAATCTAAATGGAGAGAAACTTGAAGCAATCCCACTAAAATCAGGGACTTGACAAGGCTTCCCTCTCTCTCCATATCTTTTCAATATAGTACTTGAAATTCTAGCTAGAGCAATTAGACAACAAAAGAAGGTCAAATGGATACAAATTGGAAAGGAAGAAGTCAAACTATCACTATTTGCAGACGATATGATAATATACTTAAGCGACCCAAAGAACTCCACCAGAGAACTCCTACAGCTGATAAACATCTTCAGCAAAGTGGCCGGATATAAAATCAACTCAAGGAAGTCAGTAGCCTTCCTATACTCAAAGGATAAGCAGGCTGAGAAAGAAGTATGAGAAATGATACCCTTCACGATAGCCACAAACCATATAAAGTATCTTGGCGTGACTCTAACCAAACAAGTGAAAGATCTGTATGACAAGAACTTCAAGTCTCTGAAGAAAGAAATTGAAGAAGATTTCAGAAGATGGAAAAATCTGCCATGCTCATGGATTGGCAGGATTAATATAGTAAAAATGACCATTTTACCAAAAGTAATATACAGATTCAATGCAATTCCCATCAAAATCCCAACTCAATTCTTCATAGAGTTAGAAAGAGCAATTCAAAAATTCATCTGGAATAACAGAAAACCCAGAAGAGCTAAAACTATTCTCAAGAGTAAAAGAATCTCTGGGGGAATCAGTATCTCGGACCTCAAGCTGTACTACAGAGCAATAGTGTTAAAAACTGCATGGTATTGGTACAGTGACAGGCATGTAGACCCATGGAACAGAATTGAAGTCTCAGAAATGAATCCACACTCCTATGGTCACTTGATCTTTGACAAAGGAGCTAAAACCATCCAGTGGAAAAAAGATAGCCTTTTCAACAAATGGTGCTGGCTCAACTGGAGGTCAACATGCAGAAGAATGCAAATTGACCCATTCTTATCTCCTTGCACTAAGCTCAACTCCTAGTGGATCAAGGACCTCCACATAAAACCAGACACACTGAAACTAATAGAAGGGAAACTAGGGAAGAACCTTGAACATATGGGCACAGGGGAGAATTTCCTGAACAGAACTCCAATATCTTATGCTCTAAGATCAAGAATAGACAAATGGGACCTCATTAAATTACAAAGTTTTGCAAGGCAAAAGACACTGTCAAAAAGACAAAGCGGCAACCAACTAACTGGGAAATGATCTTTACCAACCTTACATCCGACAGAGGGCTAATATCCAATATATACGAAAAACTCAAGAAGTTAAACTCCAGAGAGGCAAGTAACCTTATTACAAAATGGGGTACAGAGCTAAACAAAGAGTTCTCACCTGAAGAGTATCGAATGGCTGAGAATCACCTAAAGAGATGTTCATCATCCTTAGTCATTAGGGAAATGCAAATCAAAACAACCCTGAGATTCCATCTCACACCAGTCAGAATGGCTAAGATCAAAAACACAGGAGACAGCAGTTGTTGGCGAGGATGTGGAGAAAGAGGAACACTCCTCCACTGCTGGTGGGATTGCAAGCTGGTACAACCACTCTGGAAAGCAGTCTGGCGGTTCCTCAGAAAACTGGGCATGACACTCCCGGAGGATCCGGCTATACCACTCCTGGGCATATACCCAGAGGCTTTCCCTGCTTGCAATAAGGACACATGCTCCACTATGTTCATAGCAGCCTTATTTATAATAGCCAGAAGCTGGAAAGAACCCAGATGTCCCTCAACGGAGGAATGGATTCAGAAGATGTGGTATATTTATGCAATGGAATACTACTCTGCAATTAAAAACAATGAATTCACGAAATTCCTAGGCAAATGGTCATAATTTGAAAATATCATCCTTAGTGAGGTAACCCAATCACAAAAGAACACACATGGTATGCAGTTACTGATAAGGGGATATTAACCCAGAATCTCGGAATACCCTAGACACAATTCACATATCAATAGATTTCCAAGAAGTTGGAAGGAGAGACCCCTGGTCCTGGAAAGACTGGGTGTAGGGGAACGCCAGGACAGAGAATCGAGAGGGGGTTGAATGGGGAAAAGAGGGAGGGAAGGGGGCTTATGGGACTTTCGTGGAGGGAGGAAACGGTAAATGGGAAATGATTTTGAATGTAAATAAAAAAAACCTTAGAAAATACAATAGAAAAAGGAAAAACAAAAGAAATATTTTCCATTTAAATCTTCAATTTTACCAGAAAATGTTTATAATTCTACTTTCAATCAACTTAGGAATCTTTTAATTCCTCCTAATTTATCTCTATAAATTTCTTCAATTTTATCAGAGATATTTTCCATGTAAATCTTCAATTTTATCAGAAAATGTTTTTACTTCTACTTTCAATCAATTTAGGAATATTTTTATGCCTACCATCTTATCTGTATAATTTTTCCGTAAAATAGTCAATCTTAACGTGTTTTCATATATATTTCTTCAATTTTATCAGAGATATTTTCCATGTATATTTACACAATGGAATACTACTCATCAATTTAAAACAATGAATTCATTAAATTCTTAGGCAAATGGAAAACAGGGGGAGGGAAGAGGGCTTATGGAACTTTTGGGGAGAGGAGAACCGGGAAACGGGAAATCGTTTGGTATGTAAATAAAGAATATAGAAAATAAATAAATAAATAAATAAATAAATAAATAAATAAAGTACTCTACTTCTCTATCCATATCTCTATTCTCTTTATCTACAAGGAGTCTTGTGGCTTTATATGTTACCTCTTTAACCTACATTGTTTTCAGCTGCTTCCTTGAAGGTGATACTCATTTATCCAATTGGCTGCTTAATTTACTGTGTATCTAAGTACGTACCTTGAGCATTATACACTTAGAGGACAAATACCTTCTCTCAAGTTTCCTCTCATATTCTCCCTTAAGGTTTTACTCTCAAGTCCACACTGAGCTCAGAACAAAAGTCTAGTGCCTTACTCTCTTGATTTGTCTCTTACCTTCAATCCATCATCAAATTCTATTAACTCTGCTTTCAGAAACTTTTCATTAGCCCATTTTGTTTCATTTTCACTGCTACTACCTCCGTGTAAAGTAGTATCAGTTTTCACTTGGACTGTGAATTATCATTCTACATGAATCCTACATAACACTCAATCTAGTCTTCATGTGAAAGCCAAGAATTTTCTAAAAGTATGTATTTCTCTGTCATCCTCACTGTGTTTAAACAAAAACTTAAGACAATATACCTAAATTCTTTAAGTCACGTACAGCCAAACTCTAGTCATGTTTTAAAAATATGTATTTGTTTGGTACATGTAAAAAATGTGTTAGAATTTTGATGGGAATTGCATTGAATCTCTAGACTGCTTTTGGTATGATGGCCATTTTCAAGATGTTAATTCCACTTATCAATGAACATGAGAGATCTTTTCTTTCTTTTTTTTATTTTCTAAGTTTTTTTATTTACATTCAAAATCATTTTCCCTTTCCCGTTTCCCCCCTCCGCAAAAGTTCCATAAGCCCCCTTCCCTCCCTCTTTTGAGAGATCTTTTCATCTTCTGATATCTTCTTCAATTTCTTTCCTCAGGGACTTGAAGTTATTGTAATATGTATATTACAGCCTTGTCTAGTCCCTGATTTTAGTAGAATTGCTTTGTGTTTTTCTCTATTTAATTTGATGTTGGCTATTGGCTTGCTGTATGCCTTTATTGTATTTAGGCATGTGTGTTGTATCTCTGATCTCTCCAAGTCTTTTAACATGAAGGGGTGTTGGATATTGTCAAAGGCTTCTTCAGTATCTAATGAGATAATTATATGCTTTTCCCCTTCAATTTATTTATATGATAGATTATTTTGATGGATTTTCATACATTGAACCACCCTGCATCCCTGAGATGAAGCCTACTTGATCATGGTGGATGATATTTTAGATGTGTTGATTGGTTTGTGAGTATTTTATTGAGTATTTTTGCATCAATATTCAAAAGGGGGACTGGTCTGAAATTTTCTTTTCTTTTTTGTTGAGTTTTTGTGTGGTTTAGATATCAGGCTGTCTGTGGCCTCAGAGAATGAATTTGGCAGTGTTCCCTCTGTTTCTATTTTATGGAATAGTTTGAGGAATATTGGTATTAGCTCTTTTTTTCTCCATATTTTTATTTTATTAAGTCCAGAATTTGCCTCCCTCATGGTCTTCCATCCCACAGTTCCTCATCCCATTCCTCTGCCCCCTGTCTCCAAGAGGATGTTCCTCCTCCCACCAGGCCTCCCCTGGGGTGTCAAGTCTCTCCAAAGTTAGGCACATATTCTCTCACTGAGACCAGAATAGAAGAGGCTTGCCTGGTCTGGCCTCAGTGGTATTAGCTCTTTTTTAATTATTAGATATTTTCTTTATTTATATTTCTAATGTTATCCCCTTTCCTGGTTTCCCCTCCAAAAATAACTCTATCCCATCCCCCTCCTCCTGCTCTCCAACCCACCAACTCCTGCTTCCCTGTCCTGGCATTCCCCTATACTGTGTTGAAGCAGCTTGCAACCCCATAAGAGGAACAACAGTATGAACCAACCACTACCCTCAGAGCTTCCAGGGACTAAACCACAAACAAAAGAGTACACATGGAGGGACCCATGGCTCCAGCTACATATGTAGCAGAGGATGACCTTATTAGACATCAAAAGGAAGAGAGGTCCTTGGTCCTGAGAAGGCATTAGTTCTTTGTAAAACATCTGGTAGAATTCTGTGTGCAAATTATCTGCTCCAAGGTTTTTGTTTGTTTTGTTTTTGTATTTTGTTTTGATATTTTTAATGACTACTTCTATTTCCTTAGGGGTTATAGGACTATGAACATCATTTACCTGATCTTGATTTAAGTTTGATAAGTGGTATCTATTTACCATTTATTTCATTTAGATTTTCCAATTTTTTGGAATATAGACCTTTGAAGTAAGACCTACTGATTCTTTGAATTTCCCCAGTGTCTATTGTTTTATCTATTTTCATTACTGATTTTGTTAATTTGGATTTGGTTTCTCTGCCTTCTAGTTTGGCTAAAAGTTTGTTTATATTGTTGATTTTCTTAAAGAAGCAGCCCTTGGTTTTGCTGATTTGTTTCTATTGTTCTCTTTATTTCTAATTGAGTGATTTCACTCCTGAGTTTAATTATTTCCTCTACTCCTCTTGGGTATGTTTGTTTGTTTGTTTCTTTTTTAAAAGAGCTTTTCAGTGTACTTTTAAATTTTTAGTATGAGAACTCTCTAATTTTTTTGATGAAGATACTTAGTGATATGAATGTTCCTCACAGCACTGCTTTCATTGTATTCACTAAGTTTGGGTATGTTGTGCCTTAATTTTTTTTGAACTCTAGAAAGGTTTTGACTTCCTTTTTTTTATTTCTTCTTTGACCCAGTGGTCATTGAGTGATTGTATATGCTTTCTTATTTTTCTGTTGTTGTTTAAGTACAGCTTTAATCCATGGTGGTCTGATAGAATACAAGGAATTATTTCAATTTTCTTGTATCTGTTGAGGTTTGCTTTGTGACCTTCTGCATAGTTAGTTTTGGAGAAGGTTCCATGAGGTGGAAGAAGGTATATTCTTTTGTGTTTGGGTGAAATGTTCTGTAGATTTTTGTTAGGTCCATTTGATTTATAACATCAGTTAGTTTAATTATTTCTGTTTTCTGTCTGGATGTCCTGTCCGTTGCTGGGAGTGGGGTGTTGCAGTCTCGCACTATTTTTGGCTGTGAGTCTAGCTTTTAACGGCTGAGCAATCTCTCTCTAGCCCCAGTCTTCCACTATTATAGTGTGATTTATGCTGCAGTAATGTTTCTTTTTTTGAACATGTGTGCTCATGAATTTGGGACATAGATATTCAGAATTGAGAAGTCCTCTTGTTGGATTTTTTTCTTTGATGAGTATGAAGTGTCCTTCCCCATCTCTTTTGTTTTTGGTTGAAAATCTATTTTATTGGGTATTAGAATGTCTCCTCAAGCTTGTTCCTTGTGTCTTTGCTTAGAAAACCCTTTTTTAATCCCTTTACTCTGAGCTAATATCTATCTTTGCTACTTGTATGCAGCAGAATGATGGATCCTGTTTACTTAAACATTCTGTGAGCCTGTGTCTTTTTATTGGGGAATGGAGACCACTGATGTTGAGAGATATTAGTGACCAATGATTGTTAATTCCTGTTATTTTGATATTGGTGGTGGTAGTGTGTGTGTGTGTCTTTCTGCTGGTGTGGAAGTATTTATTTCTTGAATTTCTTGGGTGTACTTACTCTCCTTGTGTTGGCGTTTTCCTTCTAGTATCCTTTCTAGGCATGGATTAGTGGAATGGTGTATAAATTTGGTTTTGTCATGGAGTATCTTGGTTTCTTCATCTGTGGTGATTGAGAGTTTTGCTGGGTATAGTATTCTGTGCTGGAATCTGTGATCTCTTAGACACTTTAAGTCATCTGCCCTGGTGCTTCTGTCTTTTAAAGTCTGTTGAGAAGTCTGGTGTAATTTTAGGAGGCCTGACTTTATGTGTCACTTGGACATACTAAAGCCTTGTGGCTTTTAGTATGCTTTCTTTGTTCTGTACATTTAACATTTTGATTATTATGTCGCAGGAGGATTTTCATTTTTGGTCAGCTCTTTAGGTGTTCTGTAAGCTTCTTGTACATTTATTGGCATTTTTTTTAAGTTAGGAAAATTTTCTTTTATGATTTTGTTGAAGATACTTTCTGGGCCTTTGAGTTGTCTTTTTCTTCTATTATTCTAATCATTCATAGATTTGGTCTTTTAATAGTCTCCCAAATTTCCTGGATGTTTTGTGTTAGGAACTTTTTAATTTTAGCATTTTTTGACTAATGTATCCATTTTTCTTTTGTGTCTTCTATACATGAGATTTTATATTCCATCTCTATATTCTGTTGGTGATGCTTGAGTGTGTATTTTCTGAAGCCATGTGTCATTATTGCAACAACAAAATGCTTGCATCCCAAACTTACTTCCCTTTTGGTAGATGGAAGAACAAAAACTGTCTTCAGGTGAGTCTCTGTTTAAGGAAAGGAAATACTCATACACTTTCTCCAGAGAGCTCCTCAAATATTGACCAAATATTGTCACAAATGTGACCAATATAGTAGCAATATGATGGCTTTGAGGAATCAGAAGTTACTAAGAGAATGAAGAAGTTGATGTAGAGAACAGATGAGTTACAACAAGTGTTGCATGGGTAAAATAATTAATCAATTGACCATACTTATCAGGCAATATGAAATTATTTATACTTGAGGATTTGAAGGAGGGCACCAGAAAAAAATGAGTCACTCACTGGTGGCTCTAACTGACTGTACACTCTGATTCCAAATCCAACTTCTGTCCCAGCACATAGTGTGTCTGGTTGACTAAGAAGTTGAGTATCCCTCCTGGGGAAGATGTTCATTGAGTTACCTTTAGTTCTGGATGGTGGGAGATCAAGGACCTTTCTCTTTCCATGCATACTTGATAACTAGACCCTAAATTCTCATTTTAGTAAGTAAACCTGATAGTGTTACAAGTCAGGAACTCACAGGGACATTTATTTTTAGATCTGAGAATGACATTTGTGTTTCCTAAAGGTTTGTATTTTCTTTAATGTCTCCTTTCAACTTAAAATAGTGACAAACTTTGTCATATGTTCAGTGGGACATTTGTTAAACTTAGGTTGTGCACTCATGTAATCAATCATACATTTATTTACTAAGCATCTATTCTATGACTGTAATGTAAAGGCAAGGGCTGTATGGGCGATATCCCAAACTTATCAGGTTCGAGATACATTGGGTAGAGAAGTCTTCAGAGAGTATCATGGGTTTGTTTGAAGGAGATAATCATTGTAAATGCAAGAGACAAGAGAAAATGATGACGTGGCTTATCTTTGATATGGAAACGGGAATGAGTGACTGCTCAGAGTGACTATAGCAGGAGAGAAAGTAGGGGAATATGTATGGAAAAGCCTCATGCAGAAAATTGTGAGGCATCTACAAGGAGGTCTCAAGGCACACTAGTGGAGTCAAGACCACAGGATCCATCTGAGCCATAGTGCCAATATTCCTGAGGATGAAGTCAAGAAGGAAGAAATAGTTGAGTGCACATTCTAGATTCAGGGTCCTGCCTTTGCACTCTGGTCCTGCCAATTACTATTTGTGTCATGAGGGTGTTTATTTAAACCCTCTAGGCTCATTTCTTGTATCTTGGGCACAACAGTACACACACCTCAGAGGTCAGTTACGGGAATGCCATTCATTTTGTATCTTGTTTTCTTGTCCCAAGTGGACTGAATAGTGGGATAAATTTTATTCTTTTCTATGTGAAAGGTTATATGCTTGTAAACATTAAAGGAGACTTAGAAGTGTGCCTGTTATTTTGCAGGTGGTATATAAAGTTTCCATTATGCTTTGTTGAACATTTATTATTAATTTTTAATTGACAGATATTCATTGTACCTTGTTCCTGGCATCATGCAAAAAATCCTTTTAGTTTATCATATGCTTTGGTATCTTCAATGTCCATTCTGTCCTTATTGCTTCCTCCTATCCCCTGTTAATGCAGGCTTGTTGTTTTATATATCTATATAAAATCTAGGGTCTACTATGAGGAGAAATCATGCATCTTTTGTTCTTTTGAATATGGAGTTTCTCATTTAAAATGTACCCATTGTCAAGTAAAATGACACATTTCACTTTACTTTATGTCTGAATGAAATATCATGGATGCATATCACATTTTCATCATCCAATTATTTGGTAATGAATACTCAGTCTCATTCCATAATTACATTATTGTTGCATGCCAAATATTTCTTTGATGCATTGACTTAGAGTATTTCATTCATATACTCATAAATGGTAAAATTGGACCACATTATAGGTCTTTTTTTGAAACTTCACCATCTTTCATGGTATTGACATTTCATTATCAGTGTATAAGGTTTCTGTTTACTTACTCTCTCGTATTATTTGTGGTCATTTGTTTTTTTTTTTGTTGTTGTTGATGGCTTTTCTGACTACATTGAGAGGGAATTGCAAAACATTTTTAAATTTAATTTTCCTGGTGCTTTAAGATACCTGAAGCTTCTTTCAAGTCCTTATTCAATAAGTATTCAATACTTAGTTCATTAGCACATTTATTGAATGGATGACTTGATTTTTTGGTATCTGCAACTTTATATATGCTAGATGTAGATCTGTATAATCTATAATCAACATTTTCCCCCTCCTTTGAATTGTATCTTTATTCCAGTGATTGTTTCATATAAAAAGCATTTCTGTTCCATTCAACTCTGTTTGTCAGTCCTTGGAGCATTTTCTTGTCTCAAAGGATTTCTTTTCAGAAAGTCACTACCTATTTTGTGTCTTAAACTGTTTTGTCTGATGCCTAAGTCCCATTTGGGTGAGAGAAGAAAGAAATCACAAGGGGGGAAGGAGGGAGAAAGGGAGGGATCTGGGAACGAAAGTGGATGTCAGGGAAGAGGAGAACATGATGTGGTATTGGGTGAGGGAAAAGGACTGAAGCCCTGAGGGCCAGGAGAAAGAATGGATACAGGCAATTTTGTGAGGTAGGAGATTGGGGGTACCCTCCAGAATGTACTAGAGACCTGGGAGGTGAGAGACTCTCAGGAATCAAAGGGGGGACCTTAGAAGTAATGCCCTACAGTGTGGATAGGGAACTTGTAGAGTCCACCTCCAGAAGAAAGACAGAGCATCAAGTGAGGAATGGGATTGCCATCCCACAGTCAAAACTATGACTCACAATTGTTCCTGTGTGAAAGATTTACAGGGATAGAAATGGACAGGAGCCTGATGAAAAGAAGGTGCAGCGACAGACTCAAAGTGGGATCCAGCTCAACGGGAGGCTCCAAGGCCTGACTCTTATTACTGAGGCTATGGAGTGCTCATAAAAAGGAATCTATCATGACTGCTTTCCAAAAGACTCAACAAACAGCTGAAAGAGTCAGATGCATATATTTGCAGCCAATCAATGGACAGAAGCTGCTAACCTCTGTGGTTAAAGTAGGGAAAGACTGGAAGAAGCTGAGGAAGAGGGCAACCCTGTAGGAGGACCAGCAGTCTCAATTAACCTGGACCCCCAAGATCTCTTAGACACTGGAGCACCAACCAGGCAGCATACACCAGCAAATATGAGGCCCCAAACACATATACAGCAGAGGACTGCTGGGTCTGGTTTTAGTCAGAGAAGATGCACCTAACTATCCAGAGACTGGAGGCCCTAGGGAGTTTAGTGGTCTGGTGGGGTGGAAGATGGGTTATGGGGACATCCTAATGGAGATAGGGGGTTGGGGAGGAGGTATGGGATGTGTAACAGTCAGAGGGTGGACCAGGAGGGGAATAAAATCTGAAGAGTAAAATAAATAAATAAATAAATAAATAGTTTTATATGTTTTTCTATAGGCATTTCAAACTTTTAGGTCTTACTTTAAGACATTTAATTTATTTTGCTAATCTTCTCTGTATCATTCCAATTTTAGTATATGTGCTGCTGAAGTGAGCACCATTTAATACATTTTGAATTGATTTGGTGCTAGGTAAGAGATACTATCTAGGTTTTTTTTTTTTTTTTTGAGACCAGGTCTCACCGTGTATCTTTGGCTGTGTTGGAACATACTATCTAGACAAGGCTGGCCTAGAATTCACAGAGATCACTAGCCTTTGCTTCCCGAGTGCTGAGATTGAACCTGGCTAGTTTTATTTTTTTATATCAGTATAGCCAGTTTCTAATGATTGTTTGTTAAAGAAGCTATGTTTATTCTGCTGAAAATTTGTACAACAGTGATTCTGCTGATACATGACCATAGATGATTCCATTTGTTAGTGTCTCCTGCAAATTCTTCCTTTAGTGTAATGTTTTTAATTGTGAATGTCTGTCCCTTCTGTGGCTAATGCTATTCCTAAGTATTTAGTTTTTATGTTGTTTTGATTTATGCATGTATGTGAGAGAGTGTTGGTGGTCTCATGACACAGTGTGTGTAGAGAGTTCAGTTTTTGACTTTCACCTGTTGAGGCAGTCATTCACTGTTTCTGCCACACAGCATTCTTGAGCTGTAGGACATGCAGACTTCAATCCCAGAATCCTGTCTCTGTATCTCATCTCCCTGCAGGAGTACTCTGTATTGTATTTCTACTTCTTTTTTTATGGATTCCATGGATCAAGCTAAGTTCTACAGGCTTGTACAGCAAATGCCTTTACCATTACCACTCCATCTTCCAAAATATTCTTGAGTCATGGTGGAGAGCAGAACGTAAATATTTTATTTAGGTCAGGGCACTTCACAAATACTTATCCTGTGCTCTGACCAGAAGTGATTCAGTATCTGTGTTGATTGCTGTTTGCTATAAAATGAAGCTTTTCTAAAAAGGGTTGAGAGTATCACTATTCTTTGTATAGAGAAATAAATAAGTAGAAGGCAGTTTGATAGTCTTCGATAACAAAACAAAACAAAAAAGACAGTAATAGGTTTTTCCGGAGGGTTTGTGACTTCTTCAGTCACAGGTTCTTTGCTCTGTTTATAGTACTGGGTATAAGTTCAATCATAAAGATATTGGCTACTCCCATCACATTCATACCACCCTGAGACCAGAACAGACACCCTTGCCAGAACAGTCAGTCATTGTAGCTCTCAGGACTCATGGATGGGCAAAACTGTTGGTGATTTTTCATTTTTCTTTTTTTTCATAAAATATATACATAAATAATTGCTTTTATCTCTACCTCTGGTAGGTAGATTTTATATTATATATGCATTATGTGAATGAGGATAAATCAATTTCCAAGCATTTTTATTTATTTTTTAATTAATTAATTAATTAATTAATATTTTGTAACCCATATTTCATTTCCCCCATTTATCCTCCAACTGTTACACATTCCCTACCTCCTCTCTACCCTTCTGTCTCCATGTGGATGTCCCCACACCATGACCCCACCTGGCCTCGAAACTCCCTGGGACTTCCAGTCTCTTGAGGGTTAGGTGCATCCTTTATGAATGAACACAGACCTGGCAGTCCTCTACTGTATGTGTGTTGGGAGCCTCATATCAGCTGGTGTATGCTGCCTGTTTGGTGGTCCAGTGTTTGGGAGATTTTGGGGGTCCAGATTAATTGAGACTGCTGGTCCTCCTACAGGGTCACCCTCCTCCTCAGCTTCTTCCAGCCTTTCCCTAATTCAACCACAAAGGTCAGTTGCTTCTGTCCATTGATTGGGTACAAATACCTGCATCTGACTCTTTCAGCTGTTTGTCGGGTCTTCCAGAGTATGGTCATGATAGGTTCCTTTTTATGAGTGCTTCATAGCCTCAGAAATAGTGTCAGGCCTTGGTGTCTCCCCTTGAGGTGGATCTTACTTTGTGCCTGTTGCTGGACCTTCTTTTCCATAGGTTCCTCTCCATTTCCATTCCTGAAATTCTTTCAGACAGGAACATTATGGGTCAGAGTTGTGTCTTTGAGATAGACCCCCTCTTTCTCATTTGATGCCCTGTCTTCCTGCAGGAGGTGGGCTCTATAAGTTCCCTCTCCCTACTGTCTGGCATTTTATCTAAGGTCCCTCCCTTTGAGTCCTGAGATTCTCTCATCTCCCAGGTCTCTGGTGCATTCTGGAGAGTCCCCCCAACCTCCTTTCTTCTAAAGTTGCCTGTTTCCATTCTTTCTGCTGGCCCTCAGGACTTCAGTTCTTTTCCCTCACCCAACACTGGATCATGTTCTCTACCCCTGCTCCCTCACCCCATCCACTTTCCCTCCCAGGTCCCTCCCTCCCTCTCCACTTGTATTTGCTTTCTCCTCCCTCCCAAGTGGGACTTAAGCATCCTCACTTGGGCACTTCAGCTTGTTGACATTTTTGAGTTCTGTAGACTGTATCTTGGGTATTCTGTACTTTTTTTATTTTTTGGCTGATATCTACTTATTAGTGAGTACATACCATGCATGTCCTTTTGGGTCTGAGTTACCTCACTCAGGATGATATTTTCTAGTTCCATCCATTTGCCTGCAAAATTCAGGGTGTCCTCATTCTTAATAGCTGAGTAGTATTCCTTTGTGTGAATAAACTGCATGGCATGTCTGTGGTGGGAAATCTGGGTTGTTTCCAGCTTCTTGCTATTACAAACAAGGTCTCTATGAGTATAGTGGAACACGTGACCCTGTGGCATGGTGAGGCTACTTTTGAGTATATTCCCAAGAGTGGTATTCCTGGGTCTTCAGGTAAATGTATTTCAAATTTTCTGAGGAATCTCCAGATTGATTTCCAGAGTAGTTGTAGCATTTTGCAATCCTACCAGCCATGGAGGAGTGTTTCTTTACATCCTCTCCAACATATGCTGATAGTGTATGCTTTCTCTAATTTCTCTATGGAGTCTCTCAGAGCTATGAGTTTCTTCTTCACACTGCTTTCTCTGTGTCCCATAAGTTTGGGTATGTTGTACCTTCATTTTTGTTAATTCTAAAAAGTCTTTAATTTCTTTTTTTTTCCTGACCAAGTTATCATTGAGTAGATAGTTGTTCAGCTTTCACATGTATTTTGACTTTCTGTTGTTTTTTGTTGTTATTGAGGACCGGCTTTAATCTGTGGTGTTCTGATAGAATACAGGGAGTACTTCAATATTCTTATATATGTTTGGGTTTGTTTTCTGTCTGATTATATGGTCAGTTTTTGAAAATGTACTCTAAGGTGATGTGAAGAAGGTATATTCTTTTGTTTTAGGCTGAAATATTCTGTAGATATCTGTTAAATCCATTTGGTTCCTAACTTCTTTTAGTTTTACTGTATCTCTGTTTGGAGTCTGTTTCCATGATTTGTCTATTGGTGAGAATGGGGTGTTGAAGTCTCCCACTATTATTGTGTGAGGTTTAATGTGTGCTTTCACCTTCAATATCATTCTTTTTACAAATGTGGGTGCCCTTGCATTTGGGGCATAGATGTTCAAAATTGAGAGTTTATCTTGGTGGATTTTTCTTTTGATGAGTATGTAGTGTCCTTCTCCATACTTTTTGATAAGCTTTGGTTGAAACTCTATTTTATTGCATATAAATTCTTTCCATCTACTGAGATCTTCGATTTCTTTCTTCAGAGACTTGATGTTCTTGTCAAACAGATCTTTCACTTGTTTGGTTTGAGCCACACCGAAGTACTTTATATTGTTTGTGACTATTGTGAAGGGTGTTTTTTTTCCTCTAATTTCTTTCTCAGCTTGTTTATCCTTTGAGTATAGGAAGGCTACTGATTTGTTTGAGTTAATTTTATATCTAGTCACTTTGCAGAAGTTGTTTAACAGGTGTAATAGTTCTCTGGTGGAGTTTTTGGGTTCACTTACGCATACTATCATTTCATCTGCAAATACTAATACTTTGACACCTTGCTTTCCAATATGTTTCCATTTGACTTCCTTTTGTTGTCTAATTGTGCTGGCTAGGACTTTGAGTACTATATTGAACAAGTAGGGAGAGAGTGGATAGCCTTTTCTATTCCCAGATTTTAGTGGGATTGCTTCAAGTTTCTCTCCAATTAGTTTGATGTCAGCTACTGGTTTGTTGTATATTGCTTTTACTATGTTTAGGTATGGGCCTTGAATTCCTGTTCTTTTCAAGACTTTTACTATGAAGTGGTGTTGAATTTTGTCAAATGCTTTCTTAACTTCTAATAAAATGATTGTATGGGTTTTTTTCTTTGAGTTTGTTTATGTAGTTGATTACATTGATGGATTTCTGTGTATTGAACCACCCCTGTGTCCCTGGAATGAAGCCTACTTGAGCATGGTGGATGATCATTTTGATGTGCTCTTGGATTTGGTTGGCAAGAATTTTATTGAGTATTTTTACATTGATATTCATAAGGGAAATTGGCCTGAAGTTTTCTTTCTTTGTTGGGTATTGCATTGTTTAGGTATTAGAGTAATTGTGGCTTCATAGAATGAGTTGGGTAGTGTTCCTTCTGTTTGCATTTTATGGAATAGTTTGAAGAGTATTGATATTAGGTCTTCTTTGAAGGTCTGTTAGAATTCTTCATTAAAACCATCTGGTCCCAGGCTTTTTTTTTTTTTTGTTGGAAGTATTTTAAGGACTGCTTCTACTTCTTTAGGGATGTGAGAATGTTTACTGATCCTGATTTAACTTTTGTATTTGGTATCTGTCTAGAAAAATTTCCATTTCCTCCAGATTTTCCAGTTGTGTTGAGCATATGCTTTTGTAGTAGGATCTGATGAGTTTTTGAATATAATAACAGTTTCTGTTGTTATATTTCCCTTTTCATTTCTGATTTTATTAATTTGTATCTGGTCTCTGTGCCCTCTTGTTAGTCTGGCTAAGGGTTTATCTTGTTGATTTTCTCAAAGAACCAGCTCCTGACTTTGTACAGTTCTTTTTGTTTCTACTTGGTTAATTTCAGCCCTGAGTTTGATTATTTTCTACCATCTAATCCTCTTGGGTGTATTTGCTTCTTTTTGTTCTAGAGCTTTGAGGTATGCTGTTAAACTGCTAGTGTATGTTCTTTCCAGTTTCTTTTTGGAGGCACTCAGAGCTATGAGTTTTTCTCTTAGCACTGCTTTCATTGTGTCCCATAATTTGGGTATGTCGTAGCATCATTTTCATTAAATTCTAAAAAGTATTTAATTTGTTTCTTTATTTCTTCCTTGACCAAGTTATCATTTATTAGAGCATTGTTCACCTTCCATATGTACGTGGGCTTTCAGTTGTTTTTGTTGCTATTGAAGACCAGCCTTAATCCGTAGTGATCTGAATGGAACCATGGAATTATTCCAGTATTCTTATATCTGCTGAGGTCTGTTTTGTGACTGATTGTATGGTCAATTTTGGAGAATGTACGGAGGTGCTGAGAAGAAGGTATGTTTTTATGATTTAGGATGAAATGTTCTATAGATATCTCTTAAATCCATTTGGTCCATAACTTCTGTTAGTTTCACTGTGTCTATGTTTATTTTGTGTTTCACTGATATGTCCGTTTATAGAGTGGGGTGTTGAATTCCCCCACAATTACTGTGTGAGGTGCAATGTGTGCTTTGAGCTTTAGTAAAGTTTCTTTTATGAGTGTGGGTGCCCTTGCATTTGTACCATTGATGTTCAGAATTGAGAGTTCTTCTTGGTTGATCTTTCCTTTGACGGGTATGAAACGTTCTTCCTTATATTTTTGATGACTTTTGGTTGAAAGTTCATTTTATCTGATATTAGAATGGCTACTTCAGCTTGTTTCCTGGTACCATTTGTTTGGAAAATTGTTTTCCATAGTGTTTGTCTTTGACACTGAGGAGTTTTTCCTGTATACAGCAAAATGTTGGGTCCTCTTTACGTAGGCAATCTGTTAGCCTATGTCTTTTATTGGGGAATTGAGTCCATTTATGTTAAGGGATATTAAGGAATAATGATTGTTGCTTCTTGTTATTTTTAATGTTTGTCTGGTTATCTTCTTTTGGGCTTGCTGAAAGAAGATTAGTTTCTTGTTTTATCTATGGTGTAGTGTCCCTCTTTGTGTTGGCCTATTTCATCTATTATCCTTTTTAGGGCTAGATTTGTGGAAATATATTGTGTAAAGTTGGTTTTGTCATGGAATATCTTGGTTTCTCCTTCTATTGTAATGGAGTTTTGCTGGGTATAGTAGTCTGGACTGGCATTTGTGTTCCCTTAGGGTCTGTATGACATCTGCCCAGGATCTTCTAGCTTTCATAGTCTCTGGTGAGAGGTCTGGTGCAATTCTGATAAGTCTGCCTTTATATGTTACTTGACCTTTTCCCCTTCCTGCTTTTAATATTCTTTCTTGGTTTAGTACATTTGGTGTTTTGTTTATTATTTAATGGGAGGAATTTCTTTTCTGGTCCAATCTACTGGAGTCCATTAGGCTTCTTGTATGTTCATGAGTATCTCTTTCTTTAGGTGAAGGAAGTTTTCTTCTATAATTATCTTGAAGATATTTACTGGCCTTTTAAGTTGTGATTCTTCACTGTATTCTATTCCTATTATTCTCATGTTCAGTCTTCTCATTATGTCCTGTATTTCTTGAATATTTTGAATTAGGAGCTTTTTGCTTTCTGCATTTTCCTTGACTGCTGTGTTGATGTCCTCTATTGTATCTTCTACACCTGAGATACTCTCTTCTATCTCTTGTATTCTGTTGCTGATGTATGCATCTGTGCCTGCTGCTCTCCTTTGTTGGTTTTCCATCTCCAGTGTTGTCTCCCTTTGTGTTTTCTTTAATCTTTCTACTTCCCTTTTTAGATTCTAGACAGTTTTGTTCAATTCCTTCTCCTGTTTGATTGTGTTTTCTGGTATTTCTTTAAGTGATTTCTTTGTTTCCCCTTTATGGGCTTCTACTTATTTACCTGTGTTGTCTTGTATTTCTTTAAGGGAGTTATTTATGTCCTTCTTAAAGTCCCTTCTCATCTTCATGAAATGAGAACTTAGATCTGAATCTTGCCTTATAATTTTGGTGGAATATCCAGGGCTTTCTAGATGGGAAAACTGGGTTCTGATGTTGCCAAGCAGTATTTGTTTCCCTTGCTTATGTTCTTGTGCTTGCCTCTCACCATCTGGTTATTTCTGGTGTTACCTGGTCACTCTATCTCTGACCTACAGCCTGTCCCTCCTGTGAGCCTGTGAGCCTGTTAGCTTGTGAGCCTGTGAGCCTGTGATCCTGTGATCCTGGATGAGTCAGAACCCTTGGGGATTTGATTTGCTACTGTGGTGTGGGCTGTGTGAGTTGGGGTCCAGAGCAGAGGCTCTGCTCCAGGTACAGATGCAAAGTGGAAAGAGTGTGGGTCTCTGGCTGGGGGTTATCTTCATCCCAGGGTCTGGGTGTCCTAGTTAATCCAAGATTTTTGGCCAAGTTGGGGTATCACCTATTGTCCTTGATGTGTCAGAATTCCTGGGGGAATTAAGCAGCAACTGGGGTGTGAACTGGTTGGAATCCAGAGCAGAGTCTCTACTCCCAACACAAATGCAAACTGGAAGGAGCTTATGTCTCTGGCTGGGTCGGGTATCTTTGTCCCAGGATTTGGGTTCCCAGTTCTGCCAGGTATTGGGGTGGGGTTTGGGGTCTTGCCTGTTATCCTGGATGTGTCAGAATACCTGGGGAGTTGACCTGCCACTGGGGTGTGGGTTGAGTTTTTTTGGATCCAGAGCAGAGGCTCTTGTGCAAACACAGGTGCAACATGGAAGGACAATTCTCAATTTTATATGTTAAAAAAACCCAGGATAACCAGAACAATGCTGAACAATAAAAGAACTTCAGGAGAAATCACAATCCAAGGCCTCAAGCTATACTACAGAGCAATAGTGATAAAAAATGCATGGTATTGGTATAGAAAGAGACACATTGATCAGTGGAATTGAATGAAAGACCTAGAAATAAACCTATTCACCTATTGACACTTGATTTTTGATAAAGCAGCAAAAACCATATAATGGAAAAATGAAAGCATCTTCAACAAATGGTGCTTGTCTAACTGGATGTCTACATGTAGAAGAATGAAAATTTATCCATATTAATCACCCTGCAGAAACTCAAATCCTCATGGATCAAAGACCTCAATATAAAACTGGATACACTAAATCTAATATAAAAGAAAGTGGGTAATAGCCTTGAACACATTGGTACAGGATCCAATTTTCTGAAAAGAATACCATGGGTTTAGACTCTAAGAGAAATAATTGATAACTGTAAAGCTTCTCTAAGGCAAAGGATGCTGTCAATAGGACAAAACGTCAGCTTACAGATTGGGAAAGAAACTCAAGGAGTTATATACCAACAACTCAAATAATCCAATTAAAAATGGGATACAGATGTGAATAGAGAATTCTCAACAGGGGAAGCTCGAATGGCCTAGAAGCACTTAAAGAAATGTTCAAATTCCTTTATAAACAGGGTAATGCAAATCAAAATGACCCTGAGAGTCCATCTTACATTTCTGAGAATGACTAAAAAAACCTCAAGTGATAGAACATGCTGTGAAGAATGTGGAGCAAGAGGAATACTACTCTACTGCTTGTGGGAGTGCAACCTTGTACAACCATTTTGGAAATGAATTTGAAAGTTTCTCAGAAAATTGAGAATAGTTCTATTGCAAAACTCAGTTATACCACTTATGGGCATGTATCTAAAAGATGCTCCAACATCTCACAAAGAATCTTGGTCAAGTATGTTGGTAGCAGCTTTATTCTTAATAGCCAAGATCTGACCATTTGCCTAGGAATTTCGTGAATTCATTGTTTTTAATTGCAGAGTAGTATTCCATTGTGTAGATATACCACATCTTCTGAATCCATTCCTCCGTTGAGGGACATCTGGGTTCTTTCCAGCTTCTGGCTATTATAAATAAGGCTGCTATGAACATAGTGGAGCATGTGTCCTTATTGCATGCAGGTAAAGCCTCTGGGTATATGCCCAGGAGTGGTATAGCCATATCCTCCGGGAGTGTCATGCCCAGTTTTCTGAGGAACCGCCAGACTGCTTTCCAGAGTGGTTGTACCAGCCTGCAATTCCACCAGCAGTGGAGGAGTGTTCCTCTTTCTCCACATCCTCGCCAACAACTGCTGTCTCCTGTGTTTTTGATCTTAGCCATCCTGACTGGTGTGAGATGGAATCTCAGGGTTGTTTTGATTTGCATTTCCCTAATGACTAAGGATGATGAACATCTCTTTAGGTGCTTCTCAGCCATTAGATATTCTTCAGGTGAGAACACTTTGTTTAGCTCTGTACCCCATTTTTTAATAGGGTTACTTGCCTC
This sequence comes from Tokudaia tokunoshimensis, assembly GCA_036184795.1. Taxonomy (NCBI): domain Eukaryota; kingdom Metazoa; phylum Chordata; class Mammalia; order Rodentia; family Muridae; genus Tokudaia; species Tokudaia tokunoshimensis. The sequence goes on along the minus strand of BTHU01000001.1, from coordinate 127,690,199 downwards.
TCTGGAGTTTAACTTCTTGAGTTCTTTGTATATATTGGATATTAGCCCTCTGTCGGATGTAAGGTTGGTAAAGATCATTTCCCAGTTAGTTGGTTGCCGCTTTGTCTTTTTGACAGTGTCTTTTGCCTTGCAAAAACTTTGTAATTTAATGAGGTCCCATTTGTCTATTCTTGATCTTAGAGCATAAGCTATTGGAGTTCTGTTCAGGAAATTCTCCCCTGTGCCCATATGTTCAAGGTTCTTCCCTAGTTTCCCTTCTATTAGTTTCAGTGTGGATCTTTGATCCACTTAGAATTGAGCTTAGTGCAAGGAGATAAGAATGGGTCAATTTGCATTCTTCTGCATGTTGACCTCCAGCTGAGTCAGCACCACTTGTTGAAAAGGCTATCTTTATTCCACTGGATGGTTTTAGCTCCTTTGTCAAAGATCAAGTGACCATAGGAGTGTGGATTCATTTCTGGGTCTTCAATTCTGTTCCATTGATCTACAGAAATTGGGAACAACCTAGATTCCCTCAACTGAAGAATAAATAAGGAAAATATGGTACTTCTAAAGAACAGAATACTATTCAGCTATTGAAAACCAATGCATCATAAATTTTGCAGGAAAAATGGAATGAACTTGAGAATATCATCCTGAGTGAGGTAACCCAGTTCTACATGTGCATGCATGGTAAGTGGATATTAGCCATAAAATATAGGTACCATGCTACATTCCACAGACCCAAAGAAGCTAAACAAGAAGGATGGCACAAGTGAGGAAGCTTGAATCTCACTTAGGTAGGGGAATAAAATAGTTATAAGAGGCAGATAAAGGGAGGGGTCTGGGTGGGAAAGGGATGGGGAACATAATGGGGGCTACAAGATCAGGTTTGGGGAGGGACGGGAGGAATGGCCAGATGGCCATGAGAATGAATGAAAATTTGTAATTGATAGGGGTATGGAGGTAGGAGGCATATACAGGAAGAGATAGAGACCTGAGATAAGGTAGGTGTCTAAGAATCAATGGGTATGTCTTTAGCTGTGACTCATAGCATTGGGGATATAGAACTTGAAGAGGCCACTTCCTGTAGCCAGGCAAGGACCACAGTGGAATGATAGGGACACCAGCCCACCCACAAAATATTCAACTCCAAAATTATCCTGTCTACAAGAAATTCAGGGATGGGGGATGGTACAGAGACAGAGGAAAAGATCAACCAATAATCAAACCAACTTGAGGCCCATCTAATGGATAAACACCAATCTCTGACACTATTAATTATACTTGGTTATGCTTTCATGGCTATCCTCAGAAAAGCTTCACCCATTAGCTAACCAAAACAGATACATACAGATACCCACACTCATTGAATTGAGTTTGGGGACTCATAGAAGAATAGGAGGAAGGATTACAGTCCTGAAGGGGCTAGGAACTCCACTGGGAGACCATCAGAGTCAACTAACCTGGACCCTTGGGTCTCTCAGAGATTAACCATCAACCAAAGAACATACACAGGCTGGACCTAGGCCTCCCCATACATATGCAGCTATTGTGCAGCTTGGTCTTCATGTGGTTCCCAAACAACTGGAGCAGGGGCTATCCTAAAAGCTTTTCCCTGTACATGGTATATGATCTCACTGGGTAGCCTTGTCTGACATTAGTGGGAGAAAATGCTCCTAGCCTTATAGGGACTTGATGTGCTAGGTTTGGGGGATATTCAGGATGGCTCCCACCTGCTAAGAGGAGAAAGGGAAGGAGAGTGAGATGGATTGTGGGAGGGGGTGATGGCTAAAGGGACAGTGGGGATGTAAAGTGAATAAGTTAAAAAATAAATTTAAAAGTAAGAAAACTAAAAGTACTTGGGAACACTCAGTAGTCAAAATAAGCCTATTTAAATGAATACGTAAATGACAAAAAGTCTCCCCTCCCCTCTCCCCTCCCCTCCCCTTCCCTCTCCCCTCCCCTTTCCTCTCCCCTCCCCTCTCCCCTCCCCTTCCCTTTCCTCTCCCCTCCCCTTCCCCCTCCCCTCCCCTTCACCCTCCCTCCCTTTCCTTCCCCTCCCCTCCCCTCCCCTTTCCTTTCCTTTAATTTCCTTTCCTTTCCTTCCTTTTCCTTTTCTTTATTTCCCTTTCCACTTCTGTGTCTCTTGTATATGGTTATAAAGAAGCAGCTTTTCTGTAACATTATCTTGAAGTCTCTCTGATAGATTTCATGTTTACTCCCTCTAATTTGAAAAAATGTAGTGTTTTTTTGTCTTGTTTTTGTTTTTTTGTGGAAGACTTTCCTTACATTGAAATTGTCAATATCTTCAAAGATATTGTAGCTGTGGAAAAGGAGACAGTTGCTGTGGTTTTTTCAATTTTACATGGTTTTAATTCTGGAAAAAATTCCTGACTTTATAAAATTTAGTTCTCTTTTTCAATTGTCTCCTTAAGTTTTGAGTTCTGTGTTACACACAATGGCTGTAAGATCTATCATTCTTTTTCATGAAACATTCTATTTCAATTTCTTTCCCATTTGATGTAATGTAATTGTGACATCAGTTTTATTGAAACATTTATGCTGGAATGTAATATTTGTGTGGCTGGTGATTGTATCACTATCTTGTGAGAGTTTTTGCTTTTCTTTATTCCTTTTTTAAATTTTTTTTTATTTTCCGAGACGGGGTTTCTCTGCATAGTCCTGGCTGTCCTGGAACTCACTCTGTAGACCAGGCTGGCCTCGAACTCAGAAATCCTCCTGCCTCTGCCTCTCAAGTGCTAGGATTAAAGGTGTGTGCCACCACCGCCCGTTTGCTTTTCTTTCATTACTTGCTCAGGCATAAATGGCCTGTAACCTGAACATCTGAAGCATGTTCATACTCTCCTTTAGAGTAGGTCTCCCATTAGACTGGAGGATATGGACCACATTTAGAACAGTAGGCAGTAGGCATAGCTGAACCCTCTCTTTTCCTTTTCTTTCATTTAATCCTGTGCCCTGACATGGTACAAAGCCATGATTGCTTTACTGGGGCAGAAAACGTGGAAATACTCAGAAAGCCGTAGTGAAAGCCACTAATTATAAATGAATATATGGTTTGGATTAGGACACAAGATTGCAGATTTAAATTGTTGAGAAATTGCTCTGCATTTCATGAAAAGAATGGAAAATATGGTGAATCTATCACAATGAACTCATGGCAACCAGTACTTTTCTTTTGGAATATGGAACTTGTTCTAAGTACTGCCATAGGTTAGATGGTAAGTACTCAGTTGGAGTACTTAGGCTGTGAATGGCATGTTGTACTGGGGTAGTTATAAGACAGTTTAGTACAGTGGCCATAGAAGAGGCCAATGTGTGTTGTCAGTTTTGATCAGTTTCCTTTATGGTCTCACAGAAATGGCAAGTTACTTGCAGGGCAGCGTTCCTGATAGAGATGATCTCTGTAACTTATTACCACCACTGGAAAAAAAATCAAAACTAATTCAATGTAATACACAAGACAACAGACAGATGTTAATGTGCAAGGAGAATAATTTATTAGTGCAAGATGTTGAAACCTTCACATTGAGCAGCAAAAGTCAGTTTATTTATAAAAACCAAGGGTAACCAGGAAATTCCATTTGTAACCATACTTGCAAGTCACACATCAACATAGTTTTTGTCTACAAATAAACAGAAAGCAAGAGAAAAAAGGTGAGATGAGTCAGGCAATTCTTGGAGAAGAAATTGTAACAAACTAAGAGTCCATAGAGGACCCTGTGAAAAGACAAAAAGGAAAACATATAGTGTGCTTAGGGAAATAAAGTCAAATAATGAATATTAATGGAAGCTCTTTCCAAATTCAGGTGACCACAGTGTGAATGGAGTCAACAAGCATTGCTCAGGTCCCTAGTTCTCTGTGATTAGGAAGGGACAGTGTGGGTCACAGCTCTCCAGGCATAACTTCTTTAGATGATTTAAAATTGTGGCCTCTACTTTCCTTTCAGTGGGATAACCAGGGTAGATCTGAGGCAGAAGTGGGTATGAAGTAATAGAAACAGGGGGTTCGCTGGATCCTAGCAGTGGGAGAAAATTTGGCAGAGAAATATTTCCTACCCATATTTTGATCTTAAGGTGTTTGCCTCTAGGTTCCTTTCTAACACCTGTGGGATTTTCATTTACCAACATCTTCCATAGATTTCAAAAGAAATACTATCCATTCATTGTGCAGATATAAACTTCATCAAAGTCCCCAGCAGATTGACAATAGAGTTATCTATAAAACTTACTTTTGTAGGACTCTATTTGTTCTTGTTAGGATGCTACCAGAGTGTTTTATCTAGGGTAAAACTGTAGAATGAGGCAACTATCCTGGGTACTGTTTACAAATGAGTTCAGATTAGCAGTGTATTCCTGAACCAACCTATAACTGATGTCCTGTAGTTCCCCCCATCCATGTGTTCCCAGGAGAATGTCATGTCAACTTCGTTTGTGGCCTTCTGAGAGTACAAAGAAATATGAACTTACAAATTGTATTCCAACTAAAAGTCTTTCTCCATATATTAACTTGTCCACACATCTCTTCACTTTCAGTTTTGCTTCAACAGCTTCTGGAGGTGCATCATATTCCTCAAGTTCCTCTTCCAGCTCTTCCTCACTGTGTAGTAAGAAGGCTATGGTTTCATTCTCAACAGCTTGACAGGCCAGGCCAGCATTAGCTGGAAAGTGTAAGCAGAAAGAGTAAAAGTTTAGTTAATCAAAATAACTTTTTTATTTTGTTTTGCTTTTTTCTAGACAGTGTTTCTTTGTGTAGCACTGACTGTCCTAGAACTTACTCTGTAGGCCATTCTAACCTTGAGACTCACATGGATAGAGATCCACCTTCCTTTGCCTTCCAAGTGCTGATATTAAAGGCCCCATGGCTACTTTTTATTTTTAATTTTTTTGCATGAATTTCTCTGACTTGAGACTGCAGATTGGATAGGATATGTAGGGTATTGTGCCCCCTCTCCTGTTCCTGCATGAATTCCTGAAGATCACACAGCAAGGGACTGAAGGAACATTATTGTTGGCTCCCTCTGTTTCTGTATTTCAGTCCACATCCATGACTCTCCAATCTTCTATGGCTTCCTGAGATTTTTCTCTTTTAGCATTAAAAGTTTCAGGTTTAACTTCATATCCAGTAGCATTTTTATGAGTCTTGGACAGTTGAAAATAGGAATTTTTGTCATCCAAGTAGACAGGAATATCAGAATTTTTAAGAGATAGGAAAAGTAAAAAATGAGTAGACTCCTTATTTGTATAGAGGTGACAATCTGAAATTGACAGAATTAGGTCATGGCATCAGGTATATTTTGAGGTACAAAGGTACATGAGTTGATCCGTTTTGAAGCACATCCAAGCACATCTGAGAACCTAGGAAAAGTTTTGCTTTTGCACAGTGATGCTTAGATTCACTTCTAGGGAGGTTGACAGGGCAAACTGATACCCACCTTATGGATTGTAAAAGTGTATGCTGATTGTCCACATAAGAACTGAAGAAATTTTCTTTTCTAATCTAGGTTGCACATTCCCTTCAAGGCTCTTAAAATTTTTTTCCAGCAGTGACCTGCACTGAACTCAGACACAAGTTTCTAATATTTAACCTTATCTAGCTTGGACCACAGGGATGTGCCACCAGAGTCAGTTTTCCCAAGGACATATAAATACTATACATAGGAGGTGTTTGATCATTGTCTGATATGAGCTTTAAACAGATTCCATTAGACTGTAGGAAAATGTTGTAGGCTATAAAATGAGGGGTAGCTAGGCAGGCAGGAGGAGATGCAGAAAAGAAACAGAGAGTAATTGCTCATGAGACTTAGTTAATTTTTAAGGCACAGAGTATGTAGGAATGTTCTGCAAATGGATTATTTGTGAAAAATTTATTAATTTAAGAGAAACAAACATCTTACTGGTAATGACTACACAGTTTCTATCACCATTTTGGTAGAACCTCAAGAAACTGATCAGGTTATACAGACTTGCTTATCAGATTCAGAGAACATTGACTATTAGGAATGGAGAGCTTTTATCAAGTAACTTTTCAATACAAGAAAGTAAAAAATAATACAACAAATAGAGTCCCTTTAATGAAAATTATTTCCTGAACTTTGTTCCTAATGTCCTTTTTGGTTGTTTTCATACACTCTGCCCTATCAAAGCTTCATAAGCAGGAGAAAATTAGTTAAATGTATCTGGAGGTTTTGTTCATTTGGCGAGTTAATAAAAGAGGTTGGGAGACATTTTATAATATTAGTCTTTTCCTAATCCCAACCTTATGGCACAGAAACTTACCAAGTGTTCAAAGGGGCTAAGTTACGGGAGCTGTGGCTGGATTAATCATAAATAATACTCACCTTCATAGCTACAAGCAACCAGAATGATCAGGAGAAGACACAGGTTCAGTCTCATGGTGCTCAGTTAGTAAATGGTGAGAAAATGGACTCTACCAGAGCCTGTAAAAGCCAGGAATATTTATACATGGTGAGGCTTACTGGTCTTGCTTCAGGCAAGCTCACAAAGCTTGTAACTATTAACATGACAACAGTAGACACAATTTTTATAAGAGACATTATTTGTAAATTCCATCAATTTAACATTGAAGAAACAAATTAAGTAAATATTCAGTCAACATGGATCAAATTATGTTTCCTTTGTAACTTAATGGTTTAGTTCATTTCCATGTATGGCTAATTTCTGGCTTCTTTTCTGTAGATTATAAAGCAGAAACAGATTTCAATGGGATCTAAAAGGAACTTATAGTAATTAGATGTTTTGACCTTAAATATATGACCCTTCTTCCTTCCTTCCTTCCTTCCTTCCTTCCTTCCTTCCTTCCTTCCTTCCTTTCTTCCTTCCTTCTTCCCTCCCTCCCTCCCTGCCTCCCTTCCTTCTTTCCTGTATATATGTATTCTGTGGTGTACAAGTGTAGGTCAGAGAACAATTGAGTCAGTTCTTTCCTTCTAAGGTCTGTGCCTCAGATATTGAGTTCAGATGGTTGGACTTGGCCACAAACATCTTTCTGTATGGACTCATCTTGACTGTCCTTATTCATCTTAAAATAAAATTTTATGAGTCACTGTAAGGCCCATAAGGTTTGGAGATATTATGACAAAACTATTGCCTGACATCTCTGCCAGGTTTATTTATGTATTTGGTGTTGGAACAGGAATTTTATCATTCAACTATATTCTATCCCTCAGCAATCTTTGAAAGACTTTTTGGATGATTTTCTCATGAAAATGTGTACAGCACTGAGAAAGACTTCTCTCAGGATGTCACCAGGATGTTCATTGTTTTATGGAATCTCAAGTGGCCAACTCTAATCATGTGTCAGTATCTGAGGCCTGTGTCAGAAGCCTGGAAGAAGGACAAACATCACTGTTAACCCACACCATGTTTATTTCCATACTCCAGTTCTCTGGAAAGAGCCTGTGAATGAATCATCTTGGCAAGGTGGTTTTAGAGCAGGTGAGACATGAAACCTGTATCACACATGTGAAGGACACCTGCAGTGTTTGAGCTGCACATGGAAGCCTGTAGCAAGTCATTTCTGGAAAGAGAAATTTTAAGATCAGAAACATAAGAGAACTGAGATTTGTGTTTCCTCTTTTTTTTATTAAATATAATCTTCATTTACATTTCAAGTGGTACAGCCTTTCCCAGTTTCCCCCCTCCCCAAAACTCCCCAACCCCTCCTCCCACTCCCTGCCTCCAAGTATATGCCCCTCCACCCGACCCACTCCCACCTTCCCCCCCCAATTTCCCCTTGTTGGGGCATCTATTTAGCCTTCACCTGACCAAGGACCATTCCTCCAACTGATGCCGGACAAGGCATTCCTCTGCCACATTTTTGGCTGGAACCATGTGTATCCCTTGGTTGATGGTTTAGTGCTTGGAAGTCCTGGGGAATCTGGGGGGCCAACATCATTGTTCTTCCCATGGGGCTGTAAACCCCTTCAGCTCCTCCAGACCGCCCTCCAATCCTCCTTTGGGGACCCCACTCCAAGACCAATGGTTGGCTGCTAACATCTGCCTTTGTATGTGTAAGGCTCTGACAGGGTCCCTCCAAAGACAACCATGGCATGCTCCTTTTGATATGTGCTTCTTGTCGTCCATAGTAGTGTTGGGGTTTGGTGACTGTTTATAGGGTGAATCCCCAGGTAGGGCAGTCTCTGGGTGGCCTTTACTTCAGTCCCTGCTCCACACTTTGACTCCATTATTGCTCCTGTAAGTATATTGTTCCCTTTCTCAGAGGAACCCAAGCACCCCCACTTCACTCCTCTTTCTTCTTGAACTTCCTGTGGTCTGTGAATTGTAACTTGTTTATTTTGAGCTTTTGGGCTAACATCCACTTATCTGTGAGTGCAACCCATGTGCATTCTTTTGTGATTGGGTTACCTCACTCAGGATGACACTTTCTAGTTCCATCCATTTGCCTAAGAATTTCATGAATTCATTGTTTTTAATAGCTGAATAGTAAGTACTCCATTCTGTATATATACCACAGTTTCTGTATCCATTCCTCAGTTGAAGGACAGCTGTGTTCTTTCCAGATCCTGGCTATTATGAATAAGGCAGCTATGAACATAGTGGAGCATGTGTCCTTATTACATGTAGGAGCATCTTCTGGGTATATGCCCAGGAGTGGTATATATAGCTGGGTCCTCAGGTAATACTATATCTAATTTTCTGAAGAATCATCAAACTGATTTCCAGAGTGGAATCCCACCAACAATGGAGAAGTGTTCCTCTTTCCTCACACATCCTCTTCAGCATCTGCTGTCCCCTGAGTTTTTCATCTTAGCCATTCTGACCGGTGTGAGGTAGAATCTCAGTGTTGTTTTGATTTGTATTTCCCTGATACCTAAGGATGCTGAACATTTCTTTAGGTCTTATAGTCTGTATAAACACTGCTTCACAAACAGAACCTCCACTAATCACTCTCCAGAGATTGGCCACCACCAAGTGTCCAAATAAAAAAGGAGTCACCTCGTTCCATCCATTTGCCTGCAAAGCTCAGGATGTCCTTGTTCTTAATAGCTGAGTAGTATTCCATTGTGTAAATGAACAATATTTTCTGTATCCATTCTTCTGTCATGGGACATCTAGGTTGTTTCCAGGTTCTGGTTGTCACAAATAAGGCCGCTATGAACTTAGTGGAACACGTGCTCCTATGGCATGGTGGTTCATCTTTTGAATATATTCCCAAGAATATTATAATGGGGTCTTCAGGAAGATCTATATCCAATTTTCTGAGGAACCTCCAGATTGACTTTCAGAGTGGTTGTAACAGTTTGCAATCCCACAAGCAGTGGAGGAGTGTTCCTCTTTTTCCACATCCTCTCCAAAATGTGTTGTCACCTGAGGTTTTGATCTTAGCCATTCTGATTGGTGTAAGGTGGAATCTCAGGGTTGTTTTGATTTGAATTTCTTCTGAGTGAGGGATCTCAGACTCAAAAGGACATGCATGGTATGTACTTACTAATAAGTGGATATTAGTAAAAAAAAAAGTACAGAATACCTGAGATAGAGTCCACAGAACTCAAAAAGGTCAACAAGCTGAAATGCCCAAGTAAGAACAACTCAATCCCACTTGGGGGGGGATAAGAAGCAATCACAAGTGAGGAGGGAGGGAGGAACCTGGGAGGGAAAGTAGATGAGGTAGGGAAAAGGAGGGAAAGGGGGAGTAGGGGAACCTGATCTGAGGTTGGGGGAGGGAAAATGACTGAAGCCCTGAGGGCCAGCAGAAAGAATGGAAACAGGCAACCTCAGGAGACTGGAGATTGAGGGAACCCTCTAGAATGCATCAGAGACCTGGGAGGTGGAAGACTCATAGGACTAAAATGGAGGGACCTTAGTTGATATGCCTGACAGTAGAGAGAGGGAACTTATAGAGCCCACCTGCATCAGGAAGATAGGGCTTCAAATGAGGGAGGGGGGCCATCCCACAGTCACAACTCTGACCCTTAATTGTTCCTTTCTGAAAGAAGTACAGGTATGGAAATGGAGGATAGCCTGAGGAATATAAGGTCCAGCTACAGGTTCAAAGTGGGATCCAGTACATGGAGAAGTCTCAAGCCCTGACACTATTACTGAGGCTATGGAGCACTAATGAAATGGACCTAACATGACAGCACTCTGGAAGACCCAACAAGAAACTGAAAGAGTCAGATGCAGATATTTGCACCCAACCAATAGACAGAAGCATCTGACCCATGTTGTTGAATTAGGGAAGGCTGAATGAAGCTGAGGGTGACCCTGTAGGAGGACCAGCAGTCTTAATTAATCTGAACCCTCGGGATCTCTCAAACACTGGACCACCAAACAGGCAGCATACACCAGCTGATGTGAGACCCCTAGCACACATACAATAGAGGACTACCGGGTCTGGGTTCATTCAGAGATAATGCACCTAACCCTCCAGAGACTGGAGGCCCCAGGGAGTTTAGAGGTCAGGTGGGGTGGAGGGTAGGGACATCCACGAGGAGACAGGAGGAGGGGAGGAGATATGGGATGTGGAACAGTCAGAGGGTGGACAGGGGTTGGTGGGGTGGGGAATAAAATATGGAGAGTATAAACTAATTAATAAAATATTTATAATAAAAATGGAGTCACCTGATGGTTACAGATGGCTGCAGGAAAAAGACCCCAGAGTTTTTTTTTATTATTTATTTTATTTTATTTTTTTAATTTACATTCCAAATCACTTCCCCTTTCCCGTTTCCTCCCTCCCCGAAAGTCCCATAAGCCCCCTTCCCTCCCTCTTTTCTCCATTCAACCCCCTCTCGTTACTCTGTCCTGGCGTTCCCCTACATCTAGTCTTTCCAGGACCAGGGGTCTCTCCTTCCATCTTTTTAGAAATCTATTGATATGCGGATTGTGTCTAGGGTATTCCGAGATTCTGGGTCAATATCCCCTTATCAGTGACTGCATACCATGTGTGTTCTTTTGTGATTGGGTTACCTCACTAAGGATGATATTTTCAAGATCTGACCATTTGCCTAGGAATTTCGTGAATTCATTGTTTTTAATTGCAGAGTAGTATTCCATTGTGTAAATATACCACATCTTCTGAATCCATTACTCCGTTGAGGGACATCTGGGTTCTTTCCAGCTTCTGGCTATTATAAATAAGGCTGCTATGAACATAGTGGAGCATGTGTCCTTATTGCATGCAGGTAAAGTCTCTGGGTATATGCCCAGGAGTGGTATAGCCGGATCCTCCGGGAGTGTCATGCCCAGTTTTCTGAGGAACCGCCAGACTGCTTTCCAGAGTGGTTGTACCAGCTTGCAATCCCACCAGCAGTGGAGGAGTGTTCCTCTTTCTCCACATCCTCGCCAACAACTGTTGTCTCCTGTGTTTTTGATCTTAGCCATCCTGACTGGTGTGAGATGGAATCTCAGGGTTGTTTTGATTTGCATTTCCCTAATGACTAAGGATGATGAACATCTCTTTAGGTGCTTCTCAGCCATTAGATATTCTTCAGGTGAGAACTCTTTGTTTAGCTCTGTACCCCATTTTTTAATAGGGTTACTTGCCTCTCTGGAGTTTAACTTCTTGAGTTCTTTGAATATCTTGGATATTAGCCCTCTGTCGGATGTAAGGTTGGTAAAGATCATTTCCCAGTTAGTTGGTTGCCGCTTTGTCTTTTTGACAGTGTCTTTTGCCTTGCAAAAACTTTGTAATTTAATGAGGTCCCATTTGTCTATTCTTGATCTTAGAGCATAAGCTATTGGAGTTCTGTTCAGGAAATACTCCCCTGTGCCCATATGTTCAAGGTTCTTCCCTAGTTTCCCTTCTATTAGTTTCAGTGTGTCTGGTTTTATGTGGAGATCTTTGATCCACTTAGAATTGAGCTTAGTGCAAGGAGATAAGGATGGGTCAATTTGCATTCTTCTGCATGTTGACCTCCAGTTGAGCCAGCACCATTTGTTGAAAAGGCTATCTTTATTCCACTGGATGGTTTTAGCTCCTTTGTCAAAGATCAAGTGACCATAGGAGTGTGGATTCATTTCTGGGTCTTCAATTCTGTTCCAATGATCTACATGTCTGTTACTGTACCAATACCATGCAGTTTTTAACACTATTGCTCTGTAGTACAGCTTGAGGTCCGGGATACTGATTCCCCCAGAGGTTCTTTTACTCTTGAGAATAGTTTTAGCTATTCTGGGTTTTCTGTTATTCCAGATGAATTTTTGAATTGCTCTTTCTAACTCTAGGAAGAATTGAGTTGGGATTTTGATGGGGATTGCATTGAATCTGTGTATTACTTTTGGTAAGATGCTCATTTTTACTATATTAATCCTGCCAATCCATGAGCATGGCAGATTTTTTCCATCTTCTGAGGTCTTCTTCAATTTCTTTCTTCAGAGTCTTGAAGTTCTTGTCATACAGATCTTTCACTTGTTTGGTGAGAGTCACGCCAAGATACTTAATATGGTTTGTGGCTATCGTGAAGGGTACTATTTCTCTTACTTCTTTCTCAGCCTGCTTATCCTTTGAGTATAGGAAGGCTTCTGACTTGCTTGAGTTGATTTTATATCCGGCCACTTTGCTGAAGTCGTTTATCAGCTGTAGGAGTTCTCTGGTGGAGTTCTTTGGGTCGCTTATGTATACTATCATATCGTCTGCAAATAGTGATAGTTTGACTTCTTCCTTTCCAATTTGTATCCCTTTGACCTCTTTTTGTTGTCTAATTGCTCTAGCTAGAACTTCAAGTACTATATTGAAAAGATATGGAGAGAGAGGGCAGCCTTGTCTAGTCCCTGATTTTAGTGGGATTGCTTCAAGTTTCTCTCCATTTAGATTGATGCTGGCTACCGGTTTGCTGTAAATTGCTTTTACTATGTTTAGATATGGGCCTTGAATTCCTGATCTTTCCAAGACCTTTAGCATGAAAGGATGCTGAATTTTATCAAATGCTTTCTCAGCATCTAATGAGATGACCATGTGGTTTTTTTCTTTGAGATTGTTTATGTAGTGGATTACATTGATGGATTTCCTTATATTGAACCATCCCTGCATCCCAGGGATGAAGCCTACTTGATCGTAGTGAATGATCGTTTTGATGTGTTCTTGGATTCGGTTGGCAAGAATTTTATTGAGTATTTTTGCATCGATATTCATAAGAGAGATTGGCCTGAGATTCTCTTTCTTTGTCGGATCTTTGTGTGCTTTTGGTATTAGTGTAATTGTGGCTTCATAGAATGAGTTGGGTAGTGTTCCTTCTGTTTCTATTTTGTGGAACAGTTTGAAGAGTATTGGTGTTAGGTCTTCTTTGAAGGTCTGATAGAATTCTGCACTAAAACCATCTGGACCTGTGCTTTTTTTGGTTGGAAGACTTCCAATGACAACTTCTATTTCTTCAGGGGTTATAGGACGGTTTAGATGGTCTATTTGATCCTGATTTAATTTTGGTACTTGGTATCTGTCAAGGAAATTGTCCATTTCCTCAAGATTTTCTAGTTGTGTTGAATACAGGTTTTTGTAGTAGGATCTGATGATTTTTTTAATTTCCTCAGTTTCTGTTGTTATCTCTCCCTTTTCGTTTCTGATTTTATTAATTTGGATACTATCTCTGTGCTCTCTGGTTAGTCTGGCTAAGGGCTTATCTATCTTGTTGATTTTCTCAAAGAACCAACTCCTCGTTTTGTTGATTCTTTGTATGGTTTTATTTGTTTCTACTTGATTGATTTCAGCCCTGAGTTTGATGATTTCCTGCCTTCTACTCCTCTTTGGTGTATTTGCTTCTTTTTGTTCCAGGGCTTTCAGGTGTGCCAGTAAGCTGTTAGTGTATGCTGTCTCCCGTTTCTTTTTGGCGGCACTCAGGGCTATGAATTTTCCTCTTAGCACTGCTTTCATTGTGTCCCATAAATTAGGGTATGTTGTGCCTTCATTTTCATTAACTTTCAAAAAGTCTTTGATTTCTTTCTTTATTCCCACCTTGACCAAGTTATCATTGAGTAGAGCATTGTTCAGCCTCCATGTGTACGTGGGTTTTCTTTTGTTTTTGTTGCCATTGAAGACCACCCTTATTCCATAGTGATCTGATAGGAGGCATGGGATTATTTCTATCTTCTTGTATCTGTTGAGGTCTGATTTGTGACCAATTATATGGTCAATTTTGGAGAAGGTACCATGAGGAGCTGAGAAGAAGGTGTATTCTTTAGCTCTAGGATGAAATGTTCTATATATATCAGTTAGTTCCATTTGGTCCAAGGCTTCAATTAGATTCACTGTGTCCCTGTTTAGTTTCTGCTTTCCTGAACGATCCATTTCAGAGAGCGGGGTGTTGAAGTCACCCACTATTATTGTGTGCAGTGCGATGTGTGCTTTGAGTTTTAGTAAAGTTTCTTTTATGAATGAGGGTGCCCTTGCATTTGGAGCATAGATATTCAGAATTGAGAGTTCTTGATGGTGGATTTTTCCCTTGATCAGTATGTAGTGTCCTTCTGTGTCTTTTTTGATGACTTTAGGTTGAAAATCAATTTTATCTGATATTAGGATGGCTACTCCACCTCGTTTCTTGGGGCCATTTGCTTGTAAAATTGTTTTTCAGCCTTTTACTCTGAGGTAGTGTTTGTCTTTGACACTGAGGTGCGTTTCCTGCATGCAGCAAAATGCTGGGTCCTGTTTACGTATCCAGTCTGCTAGTCTATGTCTTTTAATTGGGGAATTGAGACCATTGATATTAAGAGAGATTAAGGCATAGTGATTATTGCCATCTGCCATTCTTGACGCTATCTTTATGTTTGAGTGGTTATCTACTTTTGGGTTTGATTCAAGAAGGTTATTATCTCATTTTTTCCAGGGTGTTGTTTCTCTCCCTGTATTGGAGGTTTCCACCTATTATCCGTTGCAGGGCTCAATTTGTGGAAAGTTATTGTGAAAATTTGGTTTTATCATGGAATATCTTGGTCTCTCCATCTATGGTGATTGAGAGTTTTGCTGGGTATAGTAGTCTAGGCTGGCATTTGTGCTGTCTTAGTGTCTGCATGAGATCTGCCCAGGATCTTCTGGCTTTCATAGTCTCTGGTGAGAAGTCTGATGTGATTCGGATAGGTCTTCCTTTGTATGCTACTTGGCCCTTTTCTCTTACTGCTTTTAGTATTCTTTCTTTGTTTAGAACATTCGGTGTTTTGATTATTATGTGACGGGAGATATTTCTGTTCTGGTCCAGTCTGTTTGGAGTTCTGTAGGCTTCTTGTACGTTCATCGGCATCTCTCTCTTTAAGTTAGGGAAGTTTTCCTCCATAATTTTGTTGAAGATGTTTACTGGCCCTCTAAGTTGCAAATCTTCACTCTCATCTATACCTATAATCCTTAGGTTTGGTCTTCTCATTGTGTCCTGGATTTCCTGGATGTTTTGGGTTACACGTTTTTTGCATTTTGCATTTTCTTTGACTGTTGAGTAGATGCTTTCTATGGAATCTTCAGCACCTGAGATTCTTTCTTCCATCTCTTGTATTCTATTGTTTATGTTTGCATCTATGACTCCTGATTTCTTCCCAAGGTTTTCTATCTCCAAAGTTGTCTCCCTTTGTGATTTCTTAGTTGTTTCTACTTCCTTTTTTAGTTCCTGGATGGATTTGCTGAGATCCTTCACTTGTTTGTTTGTATTTTCCTGTATTTCTTTACGGTATTTTTGCATTGCCTCTTTCAGGATTTCTTCCTGATGACCCACGTTCTCCTGCATTTCTCTGAGTGATTTTTGTGTTTCCTCCTCATGGGAATCCATTTGTTGATCCATTGTCTCCTGCATTTCTTTAAGCAGTTCTCGTGTTTCCTTTGTAAGGGCATCTAACCGTTGATTCATTTCTTTAAGCAATTTTTGTGTTGCCTCCTTATGGGCATCCGTCTGTTGACCCATATTCTTCTGCATTTCTTTATGCCAATTTTGTGATTCCTTTGTGAGTGCATCTACCCCTTGATTCATCTCGTTAAGCGATTTTTGTGTTGTCTCCTTGTGCGCCTCCATCTTTTGATCCATGTTCTCCCACATTTCTCTAAGCAATTTTTGTGTTTCCTTTGTAAGGGCTTCTAACCGTTGATTCATGGTCTCCTGTAACTCTTTATGAGATTTATTTGTGTCCTTCTTGTGATCCTCTAATAGCATCATGAGAAGTGATTTTAAATCCAGATCTTGTCTTTCGGGTGTGGTGGGGTATCCAGCATTTGCTGCTGTTGGAGAGTTGGGTTCGGATGGTCCCACATTACTTTGATTTCTGTTAGTAACGTTCCTATGTTTGCCTTTTGCCATCTGGATACCTCTGATGTTAGTTGGTCCTGCTGCCACTGGCTGTTGATTGGACCTCCTGTGAGCCTGCAAAGCTATTTCTGCCCCCCCCTGTTTTGCCAGGATTCCCCTGGCACGGATTTCTGGGGCCTGCCTGCTCCTGAGTGACTTTGGAGCCCTAATGTGCCTTGCCCCAAGTGATCTTATATTGGGGAGGCCTTGCACATCCAAAGGCTCAGCCTAGTGGATTCCTGGAGCAGAGGTCGCCAAAGGGAGGCTGGCAGGCTCCTGCCCTGTGCAGGGCTGTGTGATCTCTCCTAGAGTGTAGGGGGGAGGGGGCGTCCCTCTGCCAGGCAGAAGTCCCACAGCAGAGCTAGCACGCTGGTTACTGCAGATCTGCCCAGCACTTGGGAGCTGCACACACAAGCCGCCTGAGACCCAAGTGACATCATGCCTGTCTGTCTCAGAACCTGGCTGTCCCAACTTCCCAGTCACTGGAGCAAAGATGGCGGAGGGCACTCTGCACACTCTCCGTGGCGCTGCTCACCCTGCAGACGCGATGGCCTGCCGATCTGGCACCCAGACAACCACAGCGCTGACCCGTTCTCGGGCACAGACGGAAGCCCCAACAGGCCGTGTCCCAAGTGATGTTATATTGGGGAGAGAGAGCTTGGGGTACCTGTCTCTTCAGCGCAGTCTGCAGGAACAGAGGTCGCGGAAGGAAAGCTGGTAGGCTCCCGCCCAGTGCGGGGTCCCTCTGCCAGGCAGAAGTCCCACAGCAGAGCTGGCGCGCTGGTTACTGCAGATCAGCCCAGCACTTGGGAGCAGCATACACACAAGCCGCCCGAGACCCAAGCGATATTATACCTGTCTGTCTCAGAACCTGGCTGTCCCAACTTCCCAGTCACTGGAGCAAAGATGGCGGAGGGCACTCTGCACACTCTCCGTGGCGCTGCTCACCCTGCAGACGCGATAGCCTGCCGATCTGGCACCCAGACGACCACAGCGCTGACCCGTTCTCGGGCACAGACGGAAGCCCCAACAGGCCGTGTCCCAAGTGATGTTATATTGGGGAGAGAGAGCTTGGGGTACCTGTCTCTTCAGCGCAGTCTGCGGGAACAGAGGTCGCGGAAGGAAAGCTGGTAGGCTCCTGCCCAGTGCAGGGTCCCTCTGCCAGGCAGAAGTCCCACAGCAGAGCTGGCGCGCTGGTTACTGCAGATCAGCCCCGCACTTGGGAGCCGCATACACACAAGCCGCCCGAGACCCAAGCGATATTATGCCTGTCTGTCTCAGAACCTGGCTGTCCCAACCTCCCAGTCACTGGAGCAAAGATGGCGGAGTTCACTCTGCACCGACCCTAGAGTTTTAATAAACTTTACAAATGTTGCAAAACTCTTAGATTAGTTCTTACATATGCCAAGTAGCAGAATATAAAATTTACCCATAAAATTCAGAATCAGTCCAATGACAACACTGTAGAAACACTGAGAAATAAATTGGAGAAACAATTCCACTCCAAGCATATGGTCAAAAAGAATACATGCACAGAAAAAAATATTACACAATAAATTAACCAGGCTCAAAGTCTATAATGTATTTCCATACAGTTAAAATTGCCATTCTGAAGCTATGGGGCTTCAAACTTTATCAGATATGATTTCACGTACTTGTTCACCACCAAAAAGTGAACAATTCCAGCAGAGTTAAAACTAGAAAAATAATCAACTTTCTATTCATTTTCATGAGTCATTTCATTTTCTTTCATTTCATGTGGGTTACTCCTCCACAACCCCCTCCTACATCTACTCTTTCTCCACTTTCCTTTCTTTGCCTTCATGAGGGTGCATGAAGGGTTTGTTTTGTGTCTGATTATATGGTTGATTTTTGAGAAGGTTCCATGAGGTTCTGAGATG
Source organism: Tokudaia tokunoshimensis (assembly GCA_036184795.1). Lineage (NCBI taxonomy): Eukaryota > Metazoa > Chordata > Mammalia > Rodentia > Muridae > Tokudaia > Tokudaia tokunoshimensis. The sequence goes on along the minus strand of BTHU01000001.1, from coordinate 127,672,063 downwards.
AAGGCATAATTTTTTTTAGGGTGAAATGTTCTGTAGATATCTGTTAAATTCATTTGCTTCATAACTTCATTTAGTTTCACTGTATCTCTTTTAGTTTCTGTTTCAATGATCTGTCCATTGATGAGTGTGGGGTATTGAAGTTTCTCACTATTATTGTGTGAGGTTTAATGCATGCTTTGAACTTCAATAATGTTTCTGTTACAAATGTGGGTGCCCTTGCATTTGGGGCATAGATGTTCAGAATTGAGAGTTCATCTTGGTGAATTTTTCCTTTGATGAGTATGTAGTGTCCTCCATCTTTTTTGATAAGTTTTGGTTGAAACTCTATTTTATTGGATATTAGAATGGCTACACCAGTGATGGCTCACGCCTTTAATCCCAGCACTTGGGAGGCAGAGGCAGGCGGATTTCTGAGTTTGAGGCCAGCCTGGTCTACAGAGTGAGTTCCAGGACAGCCAGGGCTATACAGAGAAACCCTGTCTCGAAAAACCAAAAAAAAAAAAAAAAAAAAAAAAGAATGGCTACACCAGCTTGTGTTTTGGGACCATTTGCTTGGAAATTTTTTTCCAACCTTTCACTTTGAGGTAGGGTCTGTCTTTGTCACTGAAGTGTGTTTCCCGTATGCAGCAAAATGGTGAGTGCTGCTTACATATCCAGTCCATTAGCCTATGTCTTTTTATTGGGGAATTGAGTCCACTGATGTTGAGAGATATTAAGGACCAATGTTTGTTGGTTCCTGTTATTTTTGTTGTTAGAGGTGGAGTTATGTTTGTGTGTTACTTTTCTTTTGGGTTTGTTGTGAAAAGATGAATTTCTTGCTTTTACTTAGGTGTAGTTTCCTTCTTTGTGTTGGACTTTTCCTTCTATTTTCCTATGTAGGGCTGTATTATTGGAAAGATTTTTTTTAAGTAGGCTTCATCCCAGGGATGCAGGGATGGTTCAATATAAGGAAATCCATCAATGTAATCCACTACATAAACAATCTCAAAGAAAAAAAACCACATGGTCATCTCATTAGATGCTGAGAAAGCATTTGACAAAATTCAGCATCCTTTCATGCTAAAGGTCTTGGAAAGATCAGGAATTCAAGGCCCATATCTAAACATAGTAAAAGCAATTTACAGCAAACCGGTAGCCAGCATCAATCTAAATGGAGAGAAACTTGAAGCAATCCCACTAAAATCAGGGACTAGACAAGGCTGCCCTCTCTCTCCATATCTTTTCAATATAGTACTTGAAGTTCTAGCTAGAGCAATTAGACAACAAAAAGAAGTCAAAGGGATACAAACTGGAAAGGAAGAAGTCAAACTATCACTATTTGCAGACGATATGATAGTATACATAAGCGACCCAAAGAACTCCACCAGAGAACTCTTACAGCTGGAAAGATTTTTTTAAAAAAATTTTGTTTTTGTCTTGGAATACCTTGGTTTCTCCCTCTATGGTGATTGAGAGTTTTTCTGGATATAGTAACCTGAGCTAGCATGTTTGTTCTCTTAGGGTCTGTATGACATCTGTCCAAGATCTTCTGGATTTTATAGTTTCTGTTGAGAAGTCTGGTGTAATTCTTATAGGTCTGCCTTTATTTGTAACTTGACCTTTTTCCCTCACTGTTTTCAATATTCTTTCTTTTTTCTGTGCATTTGATGTTCTAATTATTATGTGACAGAAGGAATTTCTTTTCTGGTCCCATCTCTTTGGTGTTCTGTAGGCTTCTTGTATGTTTCTGGGCATCTTGTTCATTAGTCAAGGGAAGTTTTCTTCTATAATTTTGTTGAAGATGTTTGCTGATCCTTCGAGTTGGGAATCTTTACTGTCTTCTATACCTATTTTTCTTAGGTTTGGTCTTTTAATTGTGTCCTGGATTTCTTGAATGTTTTGAGTTAGGAACTTTTTGCTTTTTGTATTTTCCTTGACTATGTGTTAATGTCTTCTTTGGTATCTTATACACCTGAGACTCTCCCTTCTATCTCTTGTATTCTGTTGATGATACTTGCATCTGTGACTCCTGATCTCCTTCTTAGGTTTTCCATCTCCAGGGTTGTCTCCCTTTGTGCTTTCTTTAATGATTCTATTTCCAGTTTTACATCCTAGATGATTTTGTTCAATTCCTTCACCTGTTTGATTGTATTCTCCTGTATTTCTTTAAGGGATTTCTTTGTTTCCTCTTTAAGGGCTTCTACTTGTTTACTTATGCCCTTTTGTATTTCTTTAAGGGAGTTATTTATGCCATCTTCATGAAATGAGAATTTAGATCTGAATCTTGCCTTATTGGTGTGTTGGGATATCCAGGGCTTTCTGTTTTGGGAGAAATGGGTTCTGATGTCGCCAAGCAGTATTGGTTTCCCATGCTTATGTTCTCGTGCTTGCCTCTCATCATCTTGTTATCTCTTGTGTTAACTACTTTCTCTGGCTGGAGCCTATCCTTCCTGTGATCCTGTGGTCCTGGATGTGTCATAACCCCTGGGGAAGAGCTGCAACCTGGGTGTGGACTGTGTGTTTGAATTTTGGAGGTTTTGCTCCAGGCACAGGTGCAAACTGGAAGGTGCATGGATTTATGACTGGGTGGGGTATCTCTGTCCCAGATTCACAGGGGACCTGGTATGCTGGGTATTGTGGTGGGGTTTGGGTGTCTCACCTGTGATCCTGGATATGTCAAACTTACTGGAGAGTCAAGCTGCAGCTGAGGTGTGGGCGTGTTGATTTGAATCCAGAGAAAAGGCTCTGTTCCAGGAACAGGTACAAACCCAAAGGTGTGCAAGTCTCTGGATGGAAAAGGTATCTGCTAGAAAGGAATATTTTAATGAATCTTCTCAGTAACTGTAATCAATTTCTGATATTAAGAGCTACTGTTGAGGAATATGTATTCTATTCATTAAAGTATACAGTGCAATGGTTTAAAAAGAATAAGAAACAGATGGAGGGAGGGAACTGATTGGGAAAGGGGATGGGGAGGGGAATAAGGTGGTTCAGATTCAGATGTGGGGAGGGAAGGAGGAATGGTTAGATGGCCATGAGAATAAACGGAAATTTTCAACTGATGGGGGTGCAGATATAAGGGAACTCTCCAGGAAGAGATAGAGACCTGAGAAATGGGATGCACTGAAGAATCAGTGGGGGTATCCTTATCAGTGACTCACAACAGTGAGTGTATGGAACCTGAAGTAGCTACCTCCTCTAGCTAGTCAGGAACCCCAATGATGTGATAGGTACACCAAAGCACCCACAAAAACTTTCAAACAAAAATTTATCCTGTCTGGAAGAAATGCTGGAACTTGAGATGGAGCTGAGACTGATAGGTTGGCCAAGGAATAACTTATCCAACCTGAGACCTATCCCATGGACAAGCACTAATTCCTGACACTATTAATTATACTCTGTTATCCTTGTAGACAGGACTCCAGCATGGCTGTTCTTTGAGACACTCCACCCAGCAGCTGACTCAGATTTAGACACCCACAGCCAAACAGTGGCTGGAACTTGGGGATTCTTATGGAAGAACAGAAGGAAGGATTGGGGCCTCAAAGGGGATAGAAAATCCTCAGGAAGACTGACAGAGTCAAATAAACTGGACCCTTGGGTCTCTTAGAGAGTAAACCACCAACCAAAGAACATACATGAGCTGGACCTAGACTTCTTTGAACATATGTGGCCAATGTACAGCTTGGTCTTCATGTGGACCCCAAACAACTGGAGTGGGGGCTATCCCAAAAGCTGTTGCCTATACATGGGATATGTACTTCTCATTGGGCTGCCTTGTCTGGCCTCATTGTGAAAAGATGTGCCTGGCTTAGCAGAAGCTTGATGTGCCACGGTGAGAAGTGAGAAGATACCCAGCAGGTCCCCCATTCCCTCACAGGAGAAGGGTAGTTGGGTGGGGAAAAGGATTGTGGAAAGGGATGACCAGGAGGAGGGAGGTAGTGAGCAGGATGTAAAGTAAATAAGATATATATATCTTACTCATATATATATCTTATTTATATATATATGAATGTATACACACACACACACACACACACACACACACACACACACACACACGTCCCAAAAAAGAGAATAATTTGAAATTAACTTAAGTGATGAAATGAAAGGCCTCTTTAGTGGAAACTTTAAGACACTAAAGAATTAAATTAAGGAAAGTACTAGAATATGAAAAGGCCACCTGTGTTTGTGAATTGGGAAATTTAACAAGGCAACCTTAAGATTTAAAGCAACTCCAATCAATATTCTAATGAAGAACTTTACATAAATAGAACCAATATTCCAGTTAAAGTGGAATCACAAAATCCACCAATAGCTAAAAGCAATCCTTAGCATAAAGAACAATGGAGGACATACTATACTATCTGATGTCAAACTATTCTGTAAAGACATAGTAATAAAAGTAGCATGATACTAACTGAAAGCAATATTTCACAGTGGAAAAGAACAGTGCTTTTCCACATTCCTAATGCTGTGACCCTTCAATCCTGTGCCGCAAATTGTGGTGACCTGCAAACATAAAATTATTTTTTGCTACATCATAACTGTAATTTTTTGACTATAATGAATCATAATGCAAATATCCATTTTTATAGAAATTTTTAATATTTTTGGGGCCATAACTCACAGGTAGAGAAGAATCACTGCTATAGGTAATGGGACAGAACAGAAGATGCAGAAAACCAGCCCAGGTCACTTTAGTCACCTGTACTTTTTAAAGTTTTCTCTTTTTTCTAATTTATTTTTGAGAACTATACAGGTGAATGTTGTATCATGTCAGTGCCATCCCTCCCTCTCACCCTTACAACATTTCCTGTGCTTTCCCATTCCTCTAAAATTCATGGCCTCTTTTTCCTTTTTATTATTGCTGCATCCATATACAAATACATACTGACAAGGATGCCAAAATTGCCCATTGCAGAAGATACAAAATCTTCAAGAAATTTTGCTTGAAATCTGCCTGTGTGCATATAGAAAACTGAAACTAGGTTTCTAATATTGGAAATGTGCCCAACATATGATATATGACTTGTGAAATCTTGACAAAATTAAAATTAATTTATTTCCTTTCTTTTTTATTAATCCTTCCATTCATTTATATCTCAAATGATATCTCCCTTCCTGGTTACCCCTCCACAAACTCCCCCATCTCACATCTGCCTTCTCCCACCTCCCCTTTGACTTTATGAGGATGCTCCCTCACCCACCCACCCACTCACACTCCACTCCTCCAGCATCCCCTACGCTTGGGCATCAAACCTCCAGGACCAAAGGCCTCCCCTTCTATTTATGTCAGACACGGCCATTCTCTGCAACATATGTATCTGAAGTCATGGATCTTTCCCTGTATACACCTTGGTTGGTGGTCTAGTTCCTGGGAGCACAGGGTGGTCTGGTCAGCCAACATTGTTCTTCCTATGGGTTTGCAATCTCCCTCTGCTCCTCCAGTCCTCTTACCAGCTCCCACACTAGGGCCCCAGAGCTCAGTCTGATAGTTGGCTCCAAGCATCCACATGTGCATTGGTCAGACGCTGGCAGAACCTCCCAAGGAACAGCCACATGAGATTCCTGTCAGTAAGGACCTCTTGGCAGCAGCAACAGTCTCAGAGTGTGGTATCTGCAGACAGGATGGATCTCCATGTGGGGAAGTTCCCAGATTGCCCTTCCTTCAGTCTGTGCTCCTTTTTTGTCCCTGTCTTTCCTTTGGAGAGAAACCTTCCTGGGTTAAAATTTTTGAGATGGGTGGGTGGTCCCATCCCTCAACTGGGGGCCATGCCTATCTACTGGAGGTGGTCTCTACAGGTTCTACTTCCCCTTCCCTGTTCATTTCAGCTAAAGTCATCCCTATTGGGTCTTGGGAGGCTCTCACTTCCCTGGTGTCTGGGACCCTTCAGTGGCTATCCCAAGTTCCTCATCTCACACTGCCACATAGTTTTATTTAGTTTCCTAACCCTCTGTACCTCTCTTACATCACCTCCAGTACCTGATCCTGCCCCCTCTTTTTCCTCTCCTTCTCTCTCCCTCCCAGATCCCCCCTCCCTCTACATACCATGATCATCCTGTTCCTCCTCAGTACAGGACTAAAAACATTCACACCCCTGTCTTCCTTCCTTCTAAGCTCCATATAGTCTGTGGTTTGTATCGTGGGCATTGTGAGCTTAATATCCACTTATCAATGAGTACATACCATGTGTGTTTTTTTGTGTCTGGGTTACCTCACTCAGGATGATATTTTCTAGTTCCATCCATTTGCCTGCAAATTTCATGATGTCATTGTTTTTAATAGCTGATTAGTACCCCATTGTGTAAATGTACCACATTGTCTGTATCCATTCCTCTGTTGAGGGAAATCTGGGTTGTTATTTCTATAGGTTTTATCTATTAATACATTCTTTTTATACTTAAAGATCCTGAAAAAGCTGTCCATGCTGAATACATTCTCTCTTCCACAGGATGGGTTTGATAGTTACCTCTTTCCAGTTGTTTGATAGTACCATGATAGATTTGAATGGATCACACAGTTGTCTGAAGCTGATAATAAAAGAGAAAAAAAGAAGGAAAGAAGAACAGCATAGACCTGAAGGAAGAAAGGAAATTAGGGATCTTCCCTCTAGTGACTGAGTGGGCTGGTACAGCCAGGAGGTAGGGAACAGAAGCTGCAGAACAGCTGGGTCCATCAAGGCTCTGTCTGCACCCAGGAGCTGGGTGGCTACACGGTCCTCTGTGCACCAATCCTGCCAGTGGAGTACTGCTCTGCAGGGAGTGAGTTGACTCCCTGGCTGTGGAGGTCAGGCCTTTCTCTCCAATGACTGAGTGGGGAGGTTCAGCCAGGAGTGCAGGGAACACAAGAGTGGCAGAGCAAATGGAACAAAGTCAGGCCAGGCTCCACTTGCACCCAGGAGCTGGGCAGCACCACAGCATTCTGTGCCAGGGGTGAGTCTGTCACCCAGGGGTGCTGAGACAGACTTGAAAGCCCAAAGGAGGGACAAGCCCCTGCCAGAGACAGCAGGACCAACTAACACCAGAGATAACCAAATGGCAAAAGACAAACATAGGAACGTTACCAACAGAAATCAAGGCAACATGGCACCATCTGAACCCAGTTCTCCCACAACAGCAAATCCTGGATACCCCAACACACCAGAAAAGCAAGATTTGGATTTAAAATCACACCTCATGATGCTGATAGAGGGCTTCAAGAAGGGCATAAATATCTTACTCAAATAGAGGAGAACACAAGTAAACAGGGAGAGACCCTTAAAGAACTACAGGAAAGCACAACAAAACAGGTGAAGGAATTGCACAAAACCATTCAGGATCTAAAAATAGAGGTAGAAACAATAAAGAAATCACAAAAGGAAACAACTCTGGACCTAGAAAACCTAGGAAAGAAATCAGGAGTCATGGACATAAGCGTCAACAACAGAATACAAGAGATAGAAGAGAGAATCTCAGATGCAGAAGATACCATAGAAAGCATTGAAACAACAGTCAAAGAAAATGAAAAATACAAAAAGCACCTGACCCAGAACATCCAGGAAATCCAAAAGAAAATGAGAAGACCAAACCTAAGGATTATAGGTATGGAAGAGAGTGAAGATTTCCAACTTAAAGGGCCAGTAAATGTTTTCAACAAAATTATAGAAGAAAACTCCCTTAACCTAATGAAAGAGATGCCCATGAACAAACAAGAAGCCTACAGAACTCCAAATAAAGTGGACCAGAAAAGAAATTGCTCCCATCACATAATAATCAAAACACCAAATGTACTAAACAAGGAAAGAATATTAAAAGCAGTAAGGGAAAAGGTCAAGTAATATATAAGGCAGACCTATCTGAATTACACCAGACTTCTCATCAGAGACTATGAAAGCCAGAAGATCATGGGCAGATGTCACACAGACACTAAGGGAACAAAAATGCCAACACAGCAAAACTCTTAATTACAATAGATAGAGAAACCAAGGTATTTCATGAAAAAACAAATTTATACAATATCCTTCCACAAATCTAGCACTCCAAAGGATAATGAATGGAAAACACCAACAAAAGGAGGGAAACTACACAGTAGTAAAAGCAAGAAATTAATCGTTTTTTAACAAAACAAAAAGAGAGCCACACAAACAACTCCACCTCTAATAGCAAAGGTATCAGGAAGCAACAATCACTTCTCCTTAATATCAATGTACTCAATTCTCCAATAAAAAGACATAGACTAACAGACTGGATACATAAGGATCCAAAATTTTGCTGCATACAGGAAACTCACCTCAGGCACAAAGACAGACACTACCTCAGAGTAAAAGACTGGAAAAGAATTTCCCAAGCAAATGGTCCCAAGAAACAAGCTGGTGTAACCATTCTAATATCAAGTAAAATTGAATCCCAGCTTAAGGTAATCAAAAAAGATAAGGAAGGACACTTCTTACTAATCAAAGAAAAAATCTACCAAGATGAACTCTCAATTCTGAACATCTATGCTCCAAATAAAAGGGTACACACATTCATAAAAGAAACTTTACTAAAGCTCAAAACACACATTGCACCCCACACAATAATAGTGGGGGACTTCAACACCCCACTCTCATCAATGGATGGATCAGGGAAACACAAACTAAACAGAGAAACAGTGAAACTATCAGAAGTTATGAACCAAATGGATTTGACAGATATCTATAGAACATCTTCTCAGTGCCTCACAGTACCTTCTCCAAAATTGACCATATACTCAGTCATAAAACATACCACAGCTGATATAAGAAGATTGAAATAATTCCACGCATCCTATCAGATCACCATGGACTGAGAATGGTCTTCAATAACAACAAAAACAAAAGAAGGCCCACATAAACATGGGAACTGAACAACATTCTTCTCAATGATAACTTGGTCAGGGAAGAAATAAGAAAGAAATTAAAGACTTTTTAGAATTTAATGAAAATGAAGGCACAACATAACCAAACTTATAGGACACAATGAAAGCAGTGCTAAGAGGAAAACTCATAGCTCAGATTGCCTCCAAAAAGAAACTGGAAAAGGCATACACTAACAGCTTAACAGTACAGATGAAGGATCTAGAACAAAAAGAAGCAAATACACCCAAGAGTAGATGGCAGGAAATAATCAAATTTAGGGCTGAAATCAACCAAACAGAAAGGAAAAGAACTTTACAAAGAATCAACCAAACTAGGAACTGGTTCTTTGAAAAAAAACCCAACAAGATAGAAAATCCTTAGAAAAACTAACCAGAGGGCACCGAGACAGTACCCAAATCAACAAAATCAGAAATGAAAAGGGAGGCATAACTACAGATACTGAGGAAATCCAAAAAATCATCAGATCCTACTACAAAAGCCTATACTCAACAAAAGTGGAAAATCTAGAGGAAATGGACAATTTTCTAGACAGATACCAGGTACCAAAATTAAATCAGGAACATAAATGATCTAAACAATCCCATAACCCCTAAAGAAATAGAAAGAGTCGTTCTATTAATAGTCTTCCACCCAAAAAAAAAAGTCACGACCAGATGGGTTCAATGCAGAGTTCTACCAGACCTTCAAAGAAGACCTAATACCAACACTCTTCAAACGATTCCACAAAATAGAAACAGACCAAACACTATCCAATTAGTTTTATGAAGCCACAATTACTCTGATACCTAAACCACACAAAGACCCAACAAAGAAAGAGAACTTTAGACCAATTTCCTTATGAATATCAATGCAAAAATACTCAATAAAATTCTTGCTAACTGAATCCAAGAACACATCATAATGATCATCCACCATAATCAAGTAGGCTTCATTCAAGGGATGCAGGGATGGTTCAATACACAGAAATTCATCAATGTAATCCACTATATAAACAAACTCAAAGAAAAAAATACCACATGATCATTTCATTAGATGCTGAGAGATCCTTTAACAAAATCCATCATGTCTTCATAATAAAAGTCTTGGAAAGATCAGGAATTCAAGGCCCATACCTAAACATAGTAAAAGCAATATACTGTAAACCAGTAGCCAACATCAAACTAAATGGAGAGAAACTTGAAGCAGTCCCACTGAAATCAGGGACTAGACAAGGCTGTCTACTCCCTCTGTACCTGTTCAATATAATACTCAAAGTCCTAGCCAGAACAATTAGACAACAAAAGGAGGTTAAAAGGATTCAAATTGGAAAGGAAGAAGTCAAAGTATCACTATTTGCAGATGATATGATAGTATACTTAAGTGTTCCCAAAAATTCTGCCTGAGAACCCTAAACCTGATAAACAACTTCAGCAAATTGGCTGGATATAAAATTAACTCAAACAAATCAGTAGCCTTCCTACACTCAAAGGATAAAGAGGCTGAGAAAGAAATTAGGGAAATGACACCCTTCAAAATAGCCACAAATAATATAAAATACCTTGGTGTGACTCTAACCAAGCAAGTAAAAGATCTGTATGACAGAACTTCAAGTCTCTGAAGAAAGAAATTGAAGAAGATCTCAGAAGCTGGAAAGATCTCCCATGCTCATGGATTGGCAGGGCTAATACAGTAAAGTGTCCACATTGCCTAAAGCAAGCTACAGATTCAATGCAATCTCCATCAAAATTCTAACTCAATTCTTCATAGTGTTAGAAAGATCAATTTCAAAATTTATCTGCAACAACAAAAAAATCCAGGATAGCAAAAACTATTCTCAACAATAAAATAACTTCTGGTGGAATCACCATCCCTGACCTCAAGCTATACTACAGAGCAATAGTGATAAAAACTGCATGGCAGGTAGATCAATGGAATGGAATTGAAGACTCAGAAATGAACCCTCACACCTATGGTCACTTGATCTTTGACAAAGGAGCTAAAACCATCTAGTGGAAAAAATAATGCATTTTCAACAAATGATGCTGGGTCAACTGGTGGTCAACATGTAGAAGAATGCACATTTATCCATTCTTATCTCCCTATACAAAGTTCAATTTCAAGTGTATCAAGGATCTCCACATAAAAACAGATACACTGAATCTAGTAGAAGAGAACTTGGGGAAGAATCTGGAGCACATGGGCACAGGGGAAAATTTCCTGAATAGAACACCAATAACTTATGTTCTTAGATCAAGAATTGACAAATGGAACCTAATAAAATTTCAAAGCTTTTGTAAGACAAAGGACACTGTCAATAGGACAAAACAGCAACCAAGGGATTGGGAAAAGATCTTTATCAATCCTACATCCCATCGAAGGTTAATATCCAATATATACAAAGAACTCAATAAGTTACACTCCAGAGAACCAATAACCCTATTAAAAATGGGGTACAGAGCTAAACAAAGAATTCTCAACTGAGGAATACTGGGTGGTGAGAAACACCTAAAGAAATGTTCACCATCCTTAATCATCAGAGAAATGCAAATCAAAACAACCTGAGAGTCTACCTCACACCAGTCAGAATGGCCAAGATCAAAAACTCAGGGGACAGCAAATACTGGAGAGGATGTGGAGAAAGTGGAACACTCCTTCATTGCTCATGGGATTGCAAGCTAGTAAAACCACTCTAGAAATCAGTTTGGTGGTTCCTCAGAAAACTGGACCTAGTACTACCTGAGAACCCATCTATAACACTCCTTGGCATATACTGAGAAGATGCTCCAATGTATAATAAGAACATGCTCCACTATATTCAAAGAAGCCTTATTTATAATAACCAGAAGCTAGAAAAAACTCACATGTCCCTCAACAGAGGAATTGTGCTGGCTGGTTTTGTGTCAACTTGACATAAGCTGGAGTTATCACAGAGAAAGGAGCTTCAGTTGGGGAAGTACCTCCATGAGATCCAGTTGTGGGGCATTTTCCCAATTAGTGATCAAGGAGGCAGGGTCCTTGTGGGTGGTACCTCCTCTGGGCTGGTATTCTTGGGTTCTATAAAAGAGCAGCTGAGCAAGCCAGGGGAACCAAGCCAGTAAGAAATATCCCTCCATGGTCTCTGTATCAGCTCTTGCTTCCTGACCTGCTTGAGTTCCAGTCCTGATCTCCTTTGGTGATAAACAGCAATTTGGAACTGTAAGCTGAATAAACACTTTCCTTTCCAACTTGCTTCTTGTTCATGATGTTTGTGCAGGAATAGAAATCCTGATTAAGACAGGAATAGATGCAGAAAATGTGGTACATTAACACAATGGAGCTGTTTTAATTCAGCTATTAAAAACAATGAATTCATGAAATTCTTATGCAAATGGATGGAGCTAGAAACTATCATCCTGAGTGAGGTCACCCAATCACAAAAGAACACATACAGAATGCAATTACTGATAAGTGGATATTAGCCCAAAAGCTCAGATTACCCAAGATACAACTCATAGACCACATGAAGCTCAAGATGAAGGAAGACCAAAGTGTGGATACTTTGATCCTTATTGGAAAGTGTATCAAAACACCCATGGCTCACAGCCAACCAATAGAATGAGAATAGGGTCCCCAATGGAGCAGCTAGAGAGAGGACCCAATGAGCTGAAGAGGTTTGCAGCTCTGCAGGAGGAACAATAATATGTATTAATCAGTACCCCCAAAGCTCCCAGGAACTAAACCACCAACCAAAGAATACACATGGAGGGTCCCATGGCCCCAGCTACATATATAGCAGAAGATGGCTATTTCAGACACCAATGAGAGGACAGGCCATTGGTCTTGTGAAGGCTCGATTCCCCAGAGTAGGGGAATGTAAGTCAGGAAATTGAGGGGGGTGAGCAGGGGGAGGGGAAATGGGATAGGGGGTTTTTGGTGGGGTAACATGGAAAGGGATTAACATTTGAAATGTAAATAAAGCTAATAACTAGTAAAAAAGAAAGGAAATTAAGAGAAAACCTTAATAATCATAGATCATCGATGCCAATGTAATCTTGAATTGCAATGGTTAGTTGCATTTCTAAAAGTACTCCAAGTTAATCACACATTTATAAAGATATAAAGCTGAGATCTACATGTAAAAGAACACTTGAGATTGTCTTTCTGTGTTTGTTTCCTTAATATTGATAATTTTACTTTTTTATAGGTTTACTCATTTAACTGCAAATTTCAAAAGTTTATTTTTCTTTGCACCAAATGCAATTTCATTGTGTATATGTACAATATTCCCATTGTCTAGTCAATCCATTTCCCAGCTATTGTGAATAGAGCAGCAATGAGTGGGAAATGCAGTAGGCTATAGAGCCCTTCCTGTCTATATAGCCAAAAGTGGAGTAGCTGGGTCATAGGATTGTTTCATTTATAGATTTATGGTGAACTTTCACATTGACTTTCATAGTGGTTCCACCAGTTTGTATTCCCACTAAAAATGAATAAGGATTCACCTTTTCCCACATTCTTGCCAGAATTTCTTTTTATTTGACATCTTAATGATAGCTGTCTGACCACAGTGAGATAAAAATCTCCAAGTAGTTTTCATTGCACAGTACATGCTGAGCTGTTCCTGTAGCCCAAATCTGTTCTTATTTACACATAATGAGTGCATTATCCCTAATCTCAAGTTGTACTATAGAATAACAGCAATAAAAACTGCATAGTGTTTGTAAAGATACAAAAAGATTGATTGATGATACTGAATCAAAGACCCAGAAATAAACCCACACATCTACAGCCACTTAATTTTTGATAAAGAAATCAAAACCATATAAGGGAAAAAAAGAAAGCATCTAGAACAAAAGTTCCTCAACTAACTGGATGGATGTATGTAGAAGAAAATAAATTGATCCATATTTATTACCCTGTACAAAATTTAAGTTCAAGTGGATCAAAGACCTCAACATAAAACTGGATAAAATACATCTACTAGAATAGAAAATGGAAAAATAGTCTTGACCTCACTGGTACAGAAGACAATTTCCTGAACAGAAGAACATCAATGGCTCAGGTTCTAAGATCAAGAATTGATAAGGGCCACAACTCTCCACATTCAAATACAGCCAGGAGGTAGCTGGTCTCCCAGGAGTGCTGACACACCTGTGAGCATAAGTAAGATTGCCACTTCTGCTCTAATTCCTGGCCCAGGAGTGACCCACTCAGAGCCATCAGGACACAGAAACCAAGAAACAGCCAGGGAGAGGATCCTTTCAGTTTCTGTCTGCACTCCAGAGCTGATCCTATGCCACAGTTCTCCATACCCAAATTCCTCCTGGAGAGAACTGGTCTTCCAGGAGTACTGATACACAGGCTTGCGGGAGGGACAAACCATAGTCATAGACAGTAAGAACAACTAACACCAGAGATAACCAGATGAAAAAAGGCAAGGACAAGAACATAAGCAAGAGGAACCAGGCTACTTGGTATCATCAGAACCTAGTTTGCCCACAATAGTGAGCCCTGGATATGCCAACACACCAGAAAAGCAAGACTTTAATTTAAAATCACATCTCATGATGATGATAGAGGACTTTAAGAGGGTCATTAATAACTCCCTTAAAGAAATACAGTAGAACACAGGTAAACAAGTAGAAGCCCTTAAAGAGGAAACACATATGTCCCTTAAAGAAATACAGGAAAACACAACAAAACAGGTGAAGGAATTGAATAAAACCACGAAAGATCTAAAAATGGAAATAGAAACAATAAAAACATCACAAATGGAGACAACCCTGGAGATACAAAACATAGGCAAGATATCAGGAGTCATAGATGCAAACATCACCAACAGAATACAAGAAATAGAAGAGAGAATCTCAGGTGCAGAAGATACCGTAGAAAACATTGACACAACAGTCAAAGAACGTGCAAAATGCAAAAAGCTCCTAACCAAAAACATCCAGGAAATTCAGGACACAATGAGAAGACGAAATCTAAGGATGGTAGTTATAGAAGAGAGCGAAGATTCCTAACTTAAAGGGACAGTAAATATCTTCAACAAAATTATAGAAGAAAACTTATCTAACCTAAAAAAAGAGATGCTCATAAACATACAAGAAGCCTACAGAACTCCAAATAGATTGGATCAGAAAATAAATTCCTCCATCGCATAGCAGTCAAAATACCAAATGCACAAAACAAAGAAATATTAAAAGCAATAAGGGAAAAAAGTCAAGTAATGTATAAAGGCAGATCTATCAGATTACACCAGAATACTCAAAAGAGACTAAGAAAGCTAGAAGATCCTGTGCAGATCTAATATAGACCCTAAGAGAACACAAATGCCAGCCCAGACTACTATACCCAGCAAACCTATCAGTTCCCATAGATGGAGAAACCAAGATATTCCATGACAAAATCAAATTTACACAATATCTTTCCACAAGCTGAACCCTACAAAGGATAAAATATGTAAAACACCAACACAAGGAGGGAAACTATACCCTAGAAAAAGAAAGAAAGCATTCTTTCAACAATCCCAAATGAAGATAGCCACACAAACATAAAAATAACATCAAAAGCAATAAGAACTGTAATTCTTAAAGTATTATTTACTTTTATTGACAGTTCATCCTCTTTTGTTCCTACTGTTCAAATGCTGAATGTAAGATCTTTCCTACTCATTTGATACTATTTTTTTCTAGGTAAAATCCTTGCAAGCCTTATTCCTATAACACTCTTCACATTTCTAAAACCATCAGTCTCTGTATTCATTTTACTTTGCACAAAGTGAGCTACTACAATACTCAATGTCAAAGATACTCTTTTTATAAAAATTTTAGTAACTCACAACTCGACATCATCCACCCATATAGTACTGTATAACTGAATACAGCATGTATGGTATGACTGAGTAGCTTGGTGTTTTTATGTTAAAAACCTAACAGTGTAAAACCTGACAATGAGTCCAGGGATTGTCCTTAACTCTTTTGCCTACTTGTGAGACCCCTTTTCTCTTACTGGGTTGCCTTACCTAGCCTTCATGTGATGGTCTTATTGTAGCCTGTTGGGCTGTTTGATTTATGTCTCAGGGAGTTCAGCTCTTTTCAGAGGGGAGGGAGTGGGGGTGTGAATCTGGGGAAGAGCAGGGATGTTCATGGTTGAGGGATTGTGGTGAGGATGTAATATGAGAGAAGAATAAAAAAATCACTAATGCTACTGTATCAGCAAAACTACAAGTTGTTGTACACATTACCCAATATGTTCATTTTTACAATTATATGAAAAAAGTAATGTAATTTTATGCCTTTAGTCATTTATATCTCATATTTTCCAAAGGAATAAATACCCATGGAGCCAATAAATCTTTACATAGGATATATGTTGGAATATGAAGAAAATATTTAAAATAATGACTGCTTATCAAAAATGTGACATTAGGAGTATATGCTAATTACAAATATCTCACAAAAGCTATTATCACTCAAAACAAGGTACTGCAATTGTCCTCTCTCTATATTATCTGTGCACTGCAGTGATTTTATATTTTCAAGAGTTCTACATCTATAGATTAAACTGCTTTTGGGCAAAAACATTAAAATAAAAAGATAAATATTGATTATCAAACTCAAAAAAATCCAACCAACCAAACCAAACCAAAAAAAAGAATTGATAAATAAGACCTCATGTAATTAAATAGGTTCTGTAAGACAAAGGACACTGACAATTGAACAAAATGTCAGCCTACAGATTGGGAAAAGATCTTCACCAAACCTACACTGGCAGAAGGCTAATATCCAAAATATATAGAGAAGTCAAGAAGTTGGACACCAAGAAAAAAAAAGAGAATTCAATTCTCAACAGAGGAGTCACTAAAAACTGAGAAGCACTTAAAGAAATGTTCAATACCCTTAGTCATCAATAGAATAAAAATGATATGACCCTAAGATTCCATCATAGACCCATCAGAATGGCTACGGTAAAAAAAAAAAAAACCAAAGGGACAAGCCATGCTGGCCAGGATGTGGAGCAAGGGGAACACTCTTCCATTGCTGGTGAGCGTACAAACTTGTATAACCATTCTGAAAATCAATCTTGCTTTTTCTCAGATAATTTGGAATACTTCTACCTGAAGAATCAGCTAGAACACTCCTGGGCATATACCCAAAAGTGCTCCACCATACTATAAGGTCATGTGTTCCTTATGTTCATAGCATCTTTATTTAATAGCCAGAAACTGGCAACACCCAGATGCCTCTCAACCAATTAATGGGTACAAAATATGGTTCATTTGCACAATGGATTACTAGTCAGCTATTAAAAACAAAAACAGTATGAACTTTGTAGGCAAATGGATGAAACTTGAGAATATCATCCTGAGTGAGGCAACCTAGACCCAAAAGACATGCATGAAATGAACTCATAAGTGGATATTAGCCAAAATGTATAAATATACACTACAGTCCACAAACCCAAAGAAATTAACCAAGAAGGAAGGCCCATGTGCAGATTCTTGAATCTCACTTAGAAGAGAGAGTAAACTAGACAGAGGAAGCAAAATGAAGGAGGGAACTGGATGGAAGTGGGGATAGGGAGGGGAATGGAAGGGTTCAGTGTCAGGTGTGGGGAAAGACCTGAGAGAGAGCCAGAGAAACAGGAGAATAAATGGAAATCAGTAACTGGCAGGAGTGAGGGAGTGGGACATCACTTGGATGTGCCAGAAACACGAGAAGGGGAATGTTCCCAGGAGTATATGGGAGTGACTTTAGTTGAGACTTTTATCAGTAGATATGGAACCTGATGTGGTGACCAACTGTAGCCAGTCAGGACCTGCAGTTGAGGGATAAGGACACTAACATACCCACAAAACTTTTGACCCAAATTTTGCCCCATCTACAAGAAATTCAGGGACAAACAGGGAGCACAGACTGAGAGAATGTCCAACCAACAACTGCCTCAACTTGAGACCCAAGGCCCAATCCCTGGAACTATTAATGATACTCTGTTATGCTTGCAGACAAGTGCCTACCTAATGAACTGGCAGAGGGTCCACTCAGCAACTGCCTGAAACAGATGAAGAGACCCAAAGCAAAATACTTGATTGAGCTCAGGGAGTTTTACAGAAGAGTTGGGAGAAGGATCCAGGGCCCTGGAGGGGATAGTGACTCCACAGGAAGATTAATAGGGTCAAATAACATAGACCCTTCAGGGATCTCAGAGACTTAACCACCAACCAAAGAGCATACCTGGCTAGACCTAAGGTTCCCTGAACATAATGTAGCAAATGTGTAGCTAAGTCTTCGTGTGAATTCCCCAACAACTGGAGCAGGGGTTGTCTCTAAGGCTATTTATTACCTGTCTATGGAATAAGTTCCCTTATCTGGGCTGACTTATCTCGACACAGTGGGAGAGGATGCACCTGGCCATGGAAAGACTTGATATGCTAGGGTTGGGAGATACTCAGGGATGGTTCCTACGCTGTTAGAGGAGAAGGGGAGAGTGATATGTGGGGAGATACTGTGTGAGGGGTATACCAGGAGGAAGAGGGCATCTGGATTAATCTGGATTTAAAGTGAATGAATAAACAAATTAATGTAAAAATTTAACTTTGTTTAAATGTTTTAAACCTTATTATTAAAAATCTTGCATGTAAAATAAATAATTTTTATTTGTTTATAAGATGAATGGAAATATGTAGCTTCCAGGGTGGGGTATGGGAGTTGGGGCTCGAGTGGTGGAGAAAACCTCTAGAAAGTTTCAAAGACCTGGGCTGTGGATGGCACACAAGATTCAATGTGGGTGACCTTAGCTGAAATGCCCAATAGTGGAGAGATGGAATCTGAAGAGAGCACCTCCAGTAGTTAGACAAAACCCCCAGTGTAGGGATGGGTACACCACCATACCTTTAAAATTTTTGACCCCAAAGTGTTCCTGTCTGTACTGGCTGGTTTTGTGTGTCAACTTGCCACATGCTGGAGTTACCATAGAGAAAGGAGTCTCCCTTGAGGAAATACCTCCATGAGATCCAGCTGTAAGGCAATTTCCCAATTAATGAACAAGGATGGGAGGGCCCATTGTGGGTGGTGCCATCCTTGGGTTGGTTGTACTGGTTTCTATAAGAAAGGAAGCTGAGGAAGCCAGGGACAACAAGCAGTAAGCAGCATTTCCTCCACATCTTCTGCATCTGCTCCTGCCTCCAAATTCCTACCCTGTGTGAGTTCCTGTCCTGACTTCCTTTCCACAATGAACAGCAATGTGGAAGTGTAAATTGAATAAACCCTTTCCTCTCCAACTTGCTTCTTGGTCATGATGTTTTGTGCAGGAGTAGAAACCCTGATGAAGACACTGTTTAAAAGAGATGCAGAGAAAAAAATGGAGTAGAGTCTAAAGCGATGGCCGACTAGTGACCAGCCCAAGTTGGGATCAATCCTACAGGTGGGCACCAAACACTGACACTGTTACTGATGCTGTGTTGTGCTTGCAGACAGGAACCTAGCATAGCTGTCCTGTGAGAGGCTCTACCAGCAGCTGACTGAGACAGATACAGATACTTACAATGAACCTTTGGACTGAGGGATCTTTTTGAAAGAGGGATCAGAAAGATTGTAAAAGTTGAAATTAAAGGAAATGTGCTGTGAAACAGATTGCCTCATAAATGGAAGAATAATCAAGACAATAATAATATCAATGGATATATTAAGAAGAAAAGTAGAAAATTCCATGAGGACTCCCATCTAGACATGGAAGGGCAGGAAACTAATGACTGCTGGGAAGGAGAACTAATTACCTTTCCAGGGATGAGTCCTCTGATTGGTTATTCATTCCAAAGTGGCCATCCCTGATACCATGCATACACAAACAAGAAAAACAGACTTGGCAGGTTGCTAAGTATATATATGCATACATGTACATACATATATTGGAACCATCAATGTTCAAAGAAAAAGAGGTTATCAATTTGAGAGTGTGTGAAAATGGGAGTAGGGGACCTAGGAATTGCTGTGGGTTGGGGGAGGGAGGAAGAAAGTGAAGGGAGAAAGTGATGCAATTCTATTTTAATTCAAATGTATTTACAATATTAATGTAAATTTAAAAACCAAAATAATAATCATAATTTTGGTGGCATTTAAAATAATCTCTCTGTGCTTGTGCTTGGTAATTGTGGTGCAGGCTATTAATTCCAGAATTCATGAGGAATATACAGGTAGATCTCTGAGTTCAAGTCCATACTTGGTCTATAGAGTGAGTTCCAATGTAACCCTGGACAGCCAGGGCTACAAAGAGAAATTAAAAATCCAGCTATGCTAGGTTCCTGTCTGTAAGCACAGCACAACATCAGGGACAGTGTCAGTGTTTGGTGCCCACCCATAGGATTGATTCCAACTTGGGCTGGTCACTAATCGGCCATCCCTTCAGTCTTGGAAATTAAAAAAAAATCTTTTGTCTGTGAATCCATTTGGGCCTCTCTTTTTTTATTTTCTATATTTTTTATTTACATTCCCGATGATTTCCCCTTTCCCGGTTCCCCACTCCCCAAAAGTCCCATAAGCCCTCTTCCCTCCCCCTGTTCCCCATTCAACCTCCTCCCGCTTCTCTGTCCTGGTATTCCCCTACACTGCTACATCCAGTCTTTCCAGGACCAGGGTTGTCTCCTTCCTTCTTCTTGGAAATCAATTGATATGTGAATTGTGTCTCGGGTATTCCACGCTTCTAGGTTAATATCCCCCTATCAGTGACTGCGCACCATGTGTGTTCTTTTGTGATTGGGTTACCTTGCTAAGCATGATATTTTCCAGTTCTGACCATTTGTCTAAGAATTAATATAATCATTTTGGGGTTCATCCATTACCTGAAAATTTTATATTTCACTTTTATTTAATTGAATAAAATTTCACTGTGTATATGCATCACATTTTCACTATTCATTTGTCCATTGAAGGGCATTTTTGGCTATGTGAATAGGGCAGTTATGGATGTGTCCGCGTAAATATTTATGGAGTAATGAGTCCCTCTGGCATATGTCCAAGAATGATCTAAGTGGGTCATATGGTTTTCTGAGGATTTTCCATACTGATTTCCAGAGTGGCTGTACCAATTTGCATTTCCACCACTGAATGAGGTATTCTATTTCTCCACAGTATTGCCAGAATTTGTGGCCAGTTGCTCTGTTGATCTTTACTGTTCTGACCAGAGTGAGATGAAATTGCAGTGTTGTTTTAATTTTCATTTTCCTAAAACTAAGAACAATGGACAATTATTGAGATATGTTTTTATCTGTTTTTTTCTTCTATTAAGAACTCTCATTGTATTCATAGCTCATTTTATGTCCATGATCTTGTTTTTTTCCCTTTGATATTCAGGATATTAATGTTCTGTCGGATGGCTGGTAAAAGTACTCTCCCAATCTATAGCTGTTTTCTTACTCTTGAATATTTCCCTATCTGTATGATATTCTTTTAATTTTATTATGTTCTCTTTGTTGATTGTTTTTCTTCATTCCTGGACAAATAGAGTCTACTCTATTCCCCTTGAATAGAGTGCAGAGGCCATGGAGGGATGTTACTTCCTGGCTTGTTTTTCCTGGCTTGCTCAGCTTGCTTTCTTGTAGAACCCAAGACTACCAGCCAAGGGATGGCACTGCCCACAATGGGCCCTCCCCCTTGAACACTGAGAAAATGCCCTACAGCTGGATCTCATGGAGGCCCTTTCCCCACTGAAGCTTGTTTCTCTGTGTTAACTTCAGCCTGTGTCAAGTTGACACAAAACCAGCCAGTACACTGTTCTAAGGATTTTCTGGTAGAGTCTACTTAAATGATTGGAACATTTTCTCTTCGAAAAAGGATAACTTGGTTTCTTCCCATGTTATCTGTAGCACACTTTTTTATGCTGTTATTTTTGACTAACAATCTGGGCAACTGTAGTAATTATATTTTTGTTGTTGTTGTTGTTGTGATTATGTTCTCTGACAAAAAGCAAGTCATGGAAGAATGGGTTCATTCTGGTTTAAAGTTCAGAATGATAGAGTCCAGGCAGGGAAGAGAAAATGACAGGCAAGGAAGACATAGTAGCAGGGACAGGAAACCAATTGAGCACATTTTCATCCATAAGTAGGAAACAGAGAGGGGAAATATGATGTGGAAGAAGACCTTAAAACTTCAAGTCCTCATTGAGTATCTTTCTTCCAGTAGTGCTCCACTTCCTAAAATAGCAGTTCTCAATCTGTGGATTGAGTTCCTTTACTCAGGGGTCACATATCATGCCTTCTGCAATCAGATAATTACATGACACTTCCAAAATTATAGTTATGAAGTAGCAATGAAAATAATTTTATGGTTGGGGCTCACGACAATATGAGGAACTGTATTAATGGGCTGCAGCATTAAGAAGTTGAGAATCACTGTCCTAAATGCTCCATAGCCTTCCCAAACTTCTCCACCAAATTGGGACCATGTGTTCAAATATTCAAACCTTTGTACATTGCCTTAAGTGCTTAGCTATTAGAGATTCCTCTGCTGAGAATTCTCTGTTTAGTTCAGTATCCCATTTTTAATTGGGTTAGTTGTGATGCTGGTGTCTAATTTCTTGAGTTCTTTTTATATTTAGGTATTAGCCATCTGTCAGATAGAGAGATGTTAAAGATCCTTTCCCAATCTGTAGGCTGTCAAAGTGTCTTTTGCCTTATAGAAACTTTTCAGTTTCATGAGGGCCCATTTATCAATTGTTGATTTTAGAGGCCAAGCCATTAGTACTCTGTTCAGATGTTGTCTGCTGTATTAATGTGTTCAATACTATTTCCCACATTCTGTTCTATTAGATTTCCAGTTTTATATTGAGGTCATTTATCCATCTGGACTTGAGTTTTGTGCAGAGTGGTAGATATGGATCTATTTGCATTCTTCTACAAGCAGATAGCCCATTAGACCAACACCAGTTGTTGAAGATGCTTTCTTTTTTCCATTGTATGATTTTGGCTTCTTTGTCAAAAATCAAGTGTCCATAAGTGTGTGAGTTTATTTCAAGCTCTTCCACTAGAGTCCATCTATTCCTATACCAATACTATGCAGTTTTTATGAATATTGCTCTGTAGTACAACTTGAAGTCAGGGATGGTGTTATCTCTAGAAGTTCTTAAATTGTTCAAGATTGTTTTAGCTATCCTTGTTTTTATGTTTTTCCATATGAAGCTGAAAATATCTCTTGCAAGGTATATAAAGAACTGTGATGTAATTTTGATGGTAATTTTACTGAATCTGTAGATTGCTTTTGGTAAGATGCCATTTTCACTATGTAAATCCTTTCTATCTGAGAGCATGGGAGGTCTTTCCATCTTCTGATATATTCTTCAATTTATTTCTTCATATATATATATATATATATATATATATCTTTCACTTGCTTGCTCAGAGTTACACCAAGATATTTTATATTATTTGTGCATATTGCAAAGGTTGTTTCCCTAATTTCTTTCTGCATCTGTTTATCATTTGTATAAAAGAGGGCTTTATACAAATACTGATTTTTGAGTTAATTTTGTATCTAGCCATTTTCTTGAAGTTTTTTTATCAGCTGTAGGTGTTCTCTGGTAGAATTATTTGAGTCTTTTATATATACTATCATATGCAAATAGCAATAATTTGATTTCATCCTTTATAATTTGTATCTCTTGATCTCCTTTAGTTGTCTTAATGCTCAAGTTAGGACTTCACCATCCTTGGTCATCAGGGAAATTATCATCAGAAGGACCCTGTGATCCCATTTTACACCCATCAGAATGGCTAAGATCAAAATCTAAGTGATAGCACATGGTTGCAAGGATGTGGCGCAAGGGGAAAACTTCTCCATTGCTGGTGGGAATGAAAACTTATGCAATCACTTTGGAAATCAATTTGGTGATTTTTTGGAAATCTGGAAATAGTTCTACCTCAAGACCCAGCTATACCACTCCTGGGCATATACACAAAAAGATGCTGTACAGGGACACTTGCTCAACTATGTTCATAGCAGCTCTATTCATAATAACCAGAAACTGGAAACAACCTAAATGTCCCTTAACAAAAGAATGGATTAAAAATGAGATACATCTACACAATAGAACACTATTCAGCCATTTAAAACAAGGACATTGTGAGTTTTGTACACAATGGATAGAACTGTCATCCCAAGTGAGATAATCAGACTCAAAAGGAAATGCACGGTATATACTCACTTATAAGTGAATATTAGGCATAAATACAGGATACCCATGCTTTACTCCAGAGACACAAAGAAGCTAAATAAGAAAAAAAGGTCCATGTGAAGGTGAGTGAATTTCACTCAGAATGGGGAATAAAATAGTCACAGGATGCAGATGGAGGGAGAGAATTGGTTGGAAGAGGGAATGGGGAGGGAAATGGGAGCTTTGGTTTCAGGTGCCTACAAGAAGTGTAGGGACCAGGGATGGAGCAGAAACTGAGGGAATGGCCAAGCAATAAGCAGTCCAACTAGAGACCCATCCCACAGGCAAGCACCAATCCTTGACAGTTATAATGATACTCTGCTATGTTTGGAGACAGGAGACTAGAATAACTGTCTTCTAAGAGGCTCTCCTCCAGCAGCTTACTCAGACAGATACATAAAAGCCCACCTAGTCAAACATTGGATAGAGATTGGGAACTCTTACGGAAAAGAAGAGGGAAAGACTGAGGGCCCTGAAGGGTGTAGGAACTCCACAGGAAGACCAATAGAGTCAACTAAACTGGGCCCTTGGGTGTGCTCAGAGACTGAACCACTATCCAAAAAAGCATACACAGGCAGGAACTAGGCCCCTGCACATATGTAGCAGATACACAACCCAGTCTTCATGGTGACCTGAACAACTGGAGTGGGGGCTGTCACCAAAGACTTATCTGTCTGTGGAATCCATTTCCCTAACTTGCCCATCTTGTCTGGGTTTAGTGGGTGAATAAATATATAGTCCTGCAGAGACTTGATGTGCTAGGGTTGGGGGATATCCAGGGATGCCTCATCTTTTCAGAGGAGAAGGGAATTCGTGGAGGGACTGTGAGAGGGGGGATCACTAGGGGGACACAGTGATCAGAATTTAAAGTGAATGAAAAATTAATAAAATGAAATAAAGAAGACCCATATAATATAAAATGTCAGAAGGGTAAAATCATGGAATTGGACATGAACAATTAAGAGAATGTGGTTGAAGTTGGAAGGAGAGAGTCCTGGCATGCAAAGGAGTCAAGGAAAAAAGCCTAGAAAACAGCCTGATCTCTTCACATTGGAGGATGAAAGTGGCCACGAAGCATCTGTCAGCTTAAGAAAGGGAGGGCTCCATTGCCTGAGTGAAGACCTGTACCCACACTAGTCATCAGTTATTGACAGTGTCTATACTTGAGATAATTTTCTAACACAAGTTCTTTTAACTGATATGAATGATACTTGAGGCTGTCCTCAAGGTGAGAAGTATAGCAGGCTTATAAATTTGCTGTCAGGGGTTGGGGATTTAGCTCAGTGGTAGAGCACTTGCCTAGCAAGCGCAAGGCACTGGATTCGGTCCTTAGCTCTGGAAAAAAAAAAAGACAAAATTTGCTGTCAACAGCACATTCACCACCATGAAGTTCTAACTATGATACAACTCCAGATAATTTCTACAGGATTTTTGGGGTATGGAGAGTAAATCTTGCATAGCTGAGATTCACTGCTCTGCCAGAAGGAGAACTTGATGTCAGTTCCCTCATTTCCCCATCTTTCAAAACTATAATTGATATTCACATTTATGGTTTCCTTGTGGCTTACAGAAAAATGTCTTTGAAATGGAAGAGTTATCCTGACTAACAGGATAAGATGTCAGGGTAAACACCTGAGAAATCAAATAAACTATTAATTTGATGTGGAGCAAAGGTTTAGCCACATACCCTTGCACTGGAAAGTCCAGTGAAGTTCAACAGTTTTGGTGAAGGTGCTATGGGGCAGTACATGACCCTGGTTCTGTTTCAGAATCAGGCTTCTGTCTTCAGGTGATTTTTTTTTTTTTGGTTTGGTGTAGAACATATTATGGTAACAGCTATCTGTACTTCTTTCCTGGTCACCAAGCCCTCAGTTAACACAATAAAATGTGCTTGTTAGTGCCCAGAAAATCACAAGACATATGGCTGTGCTGTGGGATCTGATGTGTCCCTGAATTGATGTTTTATGTTTGAGTGAAAATCCACTTTCTAATTGGGTATAGCATTTTGTTTTTAATTTTTAAATTTTTATTTACATTTTTAATTGAAATATTTTTTATTCATTCATTTCACATTTTGGTCACTACTCTCTCCCAGAATTCTGCTCTCTATTCCACCTCCCCTTCTCTTAGAGGGTAGGGTTCCTCCAAATATTCTCCCACCCTGGCACAAGAAGTCTATGTGAGGCCAGGTGCATCCTCTCCCACTGAGACCAGACAAAGCAGTCCGGGTAGAAGCATATATCCCACAGACATGCAGTAGATTTGAGGGTAGCCCCCTTCATTTGTTCAGGACCCACATGAAGATCAGGCTTCACATCTGCTACATATATGCACAGAGGCCTAGGTACAGCCTGTACATATGTTCTTGGGTTGGTGTTTCAGTCTTTGTAAGCCCCAAGTGACCAGGTGAGTTGATTCTGTTGGTATTCTTGTAGAGTTCCTATCTCTTTTGGGACCCAAAATTCTCCCCTCCCCCTTCCATAAGAATCTCCAAGCTCCATCTACTGTTTGGCTATTTGTGTGTGCCTCTATATGAATGAGTTGATGAATGGAGCCTCTCAGTTGGAAAGCCACGCTGTTTGCAAGCATAACAGTGCATCATTAATAGTGTCAGGGTTGGTGCTTGCACATGGGATGGGTCTCACATTGGGACGTTTATTGCTGTGTCATTGCCTCAGGCACTGCTCCATCACTTTCTCCTGCATTTCTCATAGATAGGATAAATTTTGTGCTGAAAATTTTGTGGGTGGCTTGGTGTCCCTAATTGCTCCACTGTGGTTCCTGCCTGGTACCATTAGGTTGCCACTTCAAGTTCTATATTCTCAATGTTGTGATTCACAGCTAAGGTCACCTTGATTGATTCTTGTGTGCCTTCCTTATCCCAGGTGCTGTCACCTCCTGTAGATGCTGCCTACCTCTCCACCCCTGCCACTTGCCAATTTTCATGGCCATCTGCCTTTCTCTCCTGTCCTTCCTCCCACCTGATCCTGAATTCCCCAGCCATTCCCCTTCTTATCCCATCTTCCCCCCCAATTCCCTCCACCCATCTACCTCTCGTGACTATTTATTCCCCTTTCTAAGTGATATTCAAGAATTGTTTTGGCCTTCCTTATTGTCTAGCGTCTTTGTTTCTGTGGAGTGTAACACGGGTATCATGTATGTTTGGCTAAAAACCACTTATGAGTACATACTACGCATGTCATTTTGGGACTGAGTTACCTCACTCAGTATTATATTCTCAAACCTAATCTATTGGCCCACAATATTCATGATGTCCTTGTATTTAATAGCTGAATAATATTCCATTGTGTAGATGTACTACATTTTCTCTATGCATTCTTCAGTTGAAGGACATCTAGGTTGTTTACAACCCTGGCTATTATGTATAAAGCTATGATGAACATAGTTGATCAAGTATCTTAGTGGGATAATAGAGTATTTTGGGGGTATTAAAAAACTCAAGTGATAGCACATGTTGATAGGAATGTGGATCAAAGGAAACACTTCTCCATTGCTAGTGCCTATATGTTCAAGGTTCTTCCCTAGTTTCCTTTCTATTAGTTTCAGTGTGTCTGGTTTTATGTGGAGGACCTTGATCCATCCTTAGTGAGGAAACCCAATCACAAAGAACACACATGATATGCAGTCACTGATAAGGGGATATTAACCCAGAATCTCGGAATACCCTAGACACAATTCACATATCAATAGATTTCCAAGAAGATGGAAGGAGAGACCCCTGGTCCTGGAAAGACTGGATGTAGGGGAATGTCAGGACAGAGAAGCGAGAGGGGGTTGAATGGGGAACAGAGGGAGGGAAGGGGGCTTATGGGACTTTCGTGGAGGGAGGAAACGGGAAAGGGGAAATCATTTGAAATGTAAATAAAAAACTTAGAAAATAAAAAAAAGAGAGAAAGAAAAAGAAGGTTAAGTGACATGCCCAAAGTGGGATCCAGTTCAAGGGAAGGTCCCAAGGCCTGACACTATTACTGAGGCTATGGAGTGCTCACAAAAAGAGACATATCGTGATGTCACTCCGGAAGACCCAACAAGCAGCTGACAGAGTCAGATGCAGATATTTGCACTCAACCAATGGACAGAAGCAGCTGACCCCTGTGATTGAACTAGGGAAAGGCTGGAAGAAGCTGAGGAGGAGGGTGACCCTGTAGGAGGACCAGCAGTCTCAATTAACCTGGATCCCCAAAATCTCTCAAACACTGGACCACCAAGCAGACAGCATACACCAGCTGATAGGAGGCTCCTAGCATTCATACAATAGAAGACTGTGTTCAATCAGAAATGATGCACCTAACCCTCAAGGGACTGGAGGCCCCAGGGAGTTTATAAATCTGGTTGGTTGCCCCAGGGAGTTTATAAATCTGGTGGGGTGGAGACAGGGAGGTATGGGATGTGGAACAATTGGAGAGTGGACAGGTTGGGGGATAAAAGCTGGAGTGTAAATAAATAAATAAATAAATAAATAAAAAATAGAAATATAAAAGAAAAAACCACAGTGTCATTATGAAGCTGGTAGGAGAGAAGAAAGATTGATTAAGGCATATAAAACATCAAAATTCAGATGGGTAAAATCATGGACTTGGACAAGAATAATTAAATGAATGGTATTGAAGTTGGAGGAAGCAGAGAGTGCTGTCATGCAAAGAAACCACTGTCAAAGGCCTAGATTAGAACCTGTACCCTGCACACTGGAGGGTGAATGTGATCATATTGCATTCATTATCTTATGAAACAGAGAGCTCAATTGCCTGAGTAAAATACCTATACCCACACTAGTCACCAGTTTTCACCAGTGTTTGTACTTGAGTTGATTCTCTAACACAAGTCTTCTTCACTAAAACTAATGATACTTGAGACTGTCTTGGGCAGGTGGAATTGTAGCAGGCTTCTAATCCTTGCTGTCAACAACACATTCTAATACTCTAACAATGGTACACCTCCAGACAATGTCTATAGAGCTTTTGAGAATGTGGAGAGCAAATCTCTCCTAAATAAGATTCAGTGCTTTTCCAGAGGGAGAACATGGTATCAGCTCCCTCCTCTTGCCATCTTTCTTGACTGTAGGCAAAGACACCTATGCTTCCCTTGTGGCTTACAGAAGTGTTGTCATTGAAATGGGAGAGTGATTTTGACTAACTGGATAAGACATGAGGGTAGGTACCTGAGAAATTAAATAGTTATTTTGATGGGGGATTAAAGGCTTAGCCTTTGGCCCTGGAAAGTCTAGTAAAACTCATATTTTAGTGAAGGTGCCATGAGGAAGTAGCCAGAGGCTGGCACATTGCCCTGGCTGTGCTTCAGAATCAGGGTTCTGACCTTAGGTGATTATTTATTTTGTTTCCAGCTTAGAGTATATCATGATAACAGCTGTTTGTACTCCTTCTGTCCTGGTCACCAAGTACTTAGCTAGCACAGTATAAAGTGCTTGTTATTACCAAGAAAGTCATGAGACATTTGCCTTCAGTGTGGGATCTGACTGCTCCCTTAATTGAAGATTAGTGTTCTGGTAAAAATCTATTTTATAATTGAATATACTATTAAACCAAGAATTACAATTAGTGTATTCTTTGGAAAATGGAGCTCACAAATGGCAGCTCTATTGTCTTTTATTTAGCATAAGCTGTGATACTTATAGAAGAAAAGTGAACGGACTGTGCCCTCAAGCACCATGAATATGGAGGAAGGTGCAGGGGATGAAGGTCTGAAAGGTCAGGAGAAAGCTACTGAAGGTAGAGAAAGCCATGGCGACATTTCCTAACCTCCTAAATCCAGTTCTATGTAAAAACCACCTACACTCTGCCCATCACAGCTTGCTATACTGGTGTGTACCTGTAACCCAAGAGTATGGTAGGCTGTGGAAGGATGGGTAAAGGTTAAGTTGAAGCTTGTATAGACTATATTTAAATTTAAGCTTGGGCTAGCCTGCACTAGGAACAAAGACACATTGAAAAAGCAATGAAACCAAAGACCTCCACTGATCTCCTCATTCAGAAGGATACTTTTCCCTCTGAAGATTCTTCCCCTTGCCTGCCTTCTAGAGCACTTTATGCCTGTATACTTATGCTGTTTCCCAAGCAGGATTTTATGTGTATGTCACTTTAGCCTTCTCAAGAATATAAGGGATATAGTCCTTTCCAATTAACATGGTCACTATGACTAACTTTATATAGACTACACACTGAGGCTATGGACTTTCTTTTTTCAACCTCATCTCAGACAAGAACAGATAATGTCTCCCTCTTAGAGAAACTGCAGCTGCTATTTACAGTATTTTTTTCAAACCCAGCATACACAATATGTGAAGGATCTGCAGAATCACTGGACAGGTACAGATGGGGCGAACTGTGAAGTGCTGGGGCCAAGTCACTGTTTTGAGAGGGATATGGCAAACTTGGAATTTCCTTCTATTCTGTGAAGAAGGGCCAGGCTGGGAATGGTGCCTTCGATGGAGCTGAGGACTGTATTCTTCACATAGAGGGCTATCAGGTGGTATTGATACTGGTATGTGTACCAGTGATTTAATGATAAGCAACACAGTATATCAAGAGAAACAACGAGCAAAGAAAAAAACTCAAGTGACATCATGCAACATCAAACTGTAAATAAAATATGTCTGTGTGTAGTCTTCTGCTGTAATTATTGTTTTGAGCTAACATAACATCTATTTCTGAGATTTATATGACTATATGGATAAAGAGTCCCACCTACTATGGCATGTATGAGGTTGGCCTCTTAGCATACCTGAATCATGACAGGGAATTAAGATTCACACAATAACAATTAATGAGAATGAAATGTAGGCTATCTTACTCCAAATGGTGTGTAAAAGATACAGACCTATAAATAATTTAAAAATTATTTAAACAACAAAATGTTCTTTTTCGCTGTATTTATCATGTAAATACACAAGCAACATGTTGAACAATCTTATTATATATCTCAGACATTTTGGTCTCTTAATTTTAGGAAATATTTTTTAGAAAACACACGTCATAGGATGTTTTTCATTTTCCTCATTTATTAAGATGTTGAAAGTTGACTGCATTGTATCTCCCCTTGAGCTAGTTGCCATAGAAATAAAATCCTTTACTATCTGAAATTTTCTCTCCTAAATAATAAATCCATCCAGCATACCATGTGTGAACAAAGAACCATATTTGTCCCACAAGGTGATCCTTAAGGATCTATCTAAGGATGTGACACATTCACACATGTAGAATGTTCTAGTTTCAGAAGTTATTGGAATTAAAAAGAATGTTTCTGAGGGGAAGAAACTATTAGCAGCACCATCATTGTGAGGTTTTAGTTCCACAAATTTAAAAGGAGGCCATTATTTTTTAGTAGACCATTGTCATTTGAGTACTCATAAAAAAGTCATCATGTAGTATGTGATTACGGTGGGTAGAGAAAATAGGATTCTTTCTAGAACAATTTAATATATGTAGAGTGTTTTTTCTAATGAAAGAGGACCCTTTAAGGAATAGAAAATTCTTTTTTTATTTTCTACATTTTTTTATTTACATTCCAAATGATTTCCCCTTTCCCGGTTCCTCCCCGCCCCCCGAAAGTGCCATAAGCCCTCTTCCCTCCCCCTGTTCCCCATTCAACCCCCTCTCACTTCTCTGTTCTGGTATTCCCCTACATCCAGTCTTTCCAGGGCCAGGGGTCTTTCCTTCCATTTTCTTGGAAATCTATTGATATGTGAGTTGTGTCTTGGGTATTCCAAGATTCTGGGTTAATATCCCCTTATCAGTGACTGCATACCATGTGTGTTCTTTTGTGATTGGTTTACCTACTAAGGATGATATTTTCCAGTTCCGAGCATTTGCCTAGGAATTTAGTGATTTCATTGTTTTTAATTGCAGAGTAGTATTTCATTGTGTAAATATAACACAACTTCTGAATTCATTCCTCTGTTGAGGGACATCTGGGTTCTTTTCAGCTTCTGGCTATTATAAATAAGGCTACTATGAACATAGTGGAGCGTGTGTCCTTATTGCATGCAGGGGAAGCCTCTGGGTATATTCCCAGGAGTGGTATAACAGGATCCTCTGGGAGTGTCATGCCCAGTTTTCTGAGGAACCGCCAGACTACTTTCCAGAGTGGTTGTACCATCTTGCAATCCTACCAGCAGTGGAGGAGTGTTCCTCTTTCTCCACATCCTTGCCAATAATTGCCGTCTCCTGTGTTTTTGATCTTAGCCATTCTGACTGGTGTGAGATGGAATCTCAGGGTTGTTTTGATTTGCATTTCCCTAATGACTAAGGATGTTGAACATTTCTTTAGGTGCTTCTCAGCCATTAGATATTCTTCAGGTGAGAACTCTTCGTTTAGCTCTGTACCCCATTTTTTAATAGGGTTATTTGGCTCTCTGGGGTCTAACTTCTTGAGTTCTTTGTATATATTGGATATTAGCCCTCTGTCGAATGTGGGGTTGGTAAACATCTTTTCCCAGTTTGTTGGTTGACACTTTGTCCTTTTAACAGTGTCCTTTGCCTTACAGAAACTTTGTAATTTTATGAGGTCCCATTTGTCAATTCTTGACCTTAGAGAATAAGCTATTGGTATTCTGTTCAGGAAAATTTCCCCTGTGCCAATATGTTCAAGGTTCTTCCCTAGTTTCCTTTCTATTAGTTTCAGTGTGTCTGGTTTTATGTGGAGGTCCTTGATCCACTTGGAATTGAGCTTAGTGCAAGGAGACAAGAATGGATCAATTTGCATTCTTCTGCATGTTGACCTCCAATTGAAACAGTACCATTTGTTGAAAGGGCTATCTTTTTTCCACTGGATGGCTTTCTCTCCTTTGTCAAAGATCAAGTGACCATAGGAGTGTGGATTCATTTCTGGGTCTTCAATTCTGTTCCATTGATCTACATGCCTGTCACTGTACCAATACCATGCAGTTTTTAACACTATTGCTCTGTAGTACAGCTTGATGTCTGGGATGCTGATTCCCCCCAGAAGTTCTTTTACTCTTGAGAATAGTTTTAGCTATCATGGGTTTTCTGTTATTCCAGACGAGTTTTTGAATTGCTTTTTCTAACTCTATGAAGAATTGAGTTGGGATTTTGATGGGGATTGCATTGAATCTGTGTATTGCTTTTGGCAAGATGCTCATTTTTACTATATTAATCCTGCCAATCCATGAGCATGGAAGATTTTTCCATCTTCTGAGGTCTTCTTCAATTTCCTTCTTCAGAGACTTGAAGTTCTTGTCATACAGATCTTTTACTTGTTTGGTTAGTCACACCAAGATACTTTATATTGTTTGTGGGTATCATGAAGGGTATCATTTCTCTTATTACCTTCTCAGCCTGCTTATCCTTTGAGTATAGGAAGGCTACTGATTTGCTTGAGTTGATTTTATATCTGGCAACTTCTCTGAAGTTGTTTATCAGCTGTAGGAGTTCTCTGGTGGAGTACTTTGGGTCACTTAAGTATACTATCATATCATCTGCAAATAGTGATAGTTTGACTTCTTCCTTTCCAATTTTTATCCCTTTGATCCCATTTTGTTGTCTAATTGCTCTAGCTAGAACTTCAAGTACTATATTGAAGAGATATGGAGAGAGAGGGCAGCCTTGTCTATTCCCTGATTTTAGTGGGATTGCTTCAAGTTTCTCACCATTTAGATTGATGTTGGCTACCGGTTTGCGGTAAATTGCTTATACTTTGTTTAGATATGGGCCTCGAATTCCTTATCTTTCCAAGACCTTTAACATGAAAGCAGGCTGAATTTTGTCAAATACTTTTTCAGCATCTAATGAAATAACCATGTGTTTTTTTCTTTGAGATTGTTAATTTAGTGGATTACATTGATGGACTTCCTTATATTGAACCATCCCTGCATTCCTCGGTTGAAGTCTACTTAATCGTGGTGAATGATCATTTTGTTGTTTTCTTGGATTCGGTTGGCAAAAATTTTATTGAGTATTTTTGCATCGATATTCATAAGAGAAATTGGCCTGAGATTCTCTTTCTTTACCGGATCTTTGTTTGATTTTGGTATCAGCGTAATTGTGGCTTCAAAGTCCGAGTTGGGTAGTGTTCCTTCTGTTTCTATTTTGTGGAATAGTTTGAAGAGTATTGGTGTTAGGTCTTCTTTGAAGGTCTGATAGAATTCTGCACTAAAACCATCTGGACCTGTGCTGTTTTTGGTTGGAAGACTTCCAATGAACACTTCTATTACTTCAGGGGATATAGGATGGTTTAGATGGTCTATTTGATCTTGATTTAATTTTGGTATTTTGTATCTGTCTAGGAAATTGTCCATTACCTCCTGATTTTCTAGTTGTGTTGAATACAGGCTTTTGTATTAGGATCTTATGATTTTTTGAATTTCCTCAGTTTCTGTTGTTGTATCTCCCTTTTCATTTCTGATTTTGTTAATTTGGATACTGTCTCTGTGCTCTCTGGCTAGTCTGGCTAAGGGCTTATCTATCTTGTTGATTTTCTCAAAGAACCAACTCCTAGTTTTGTTTATTCTTTGTATGGTTTTATTTGTTTCTACTTGATTAACTTCAGCCCTGAGTTTGATGATTCCCTGCCTTCTACTCCTCTTGTGTGTATTTGCTTCTTTTTGTTCTAGGGCTTTCAGGTGTGCCATTAAGGTGGTAGTGTATGCTCTCTCCTATTTCTTTTTGGTGGCACTCAGGGCTATGAATTTTCCTCTTAGCACTGCTTTCATTGTGTCCCATAAATTAGGGTATGTTGTGTTTTCATTTTCATTAAATTTTAAAAAGTCTTTTATTTCTTTATTTCTTCCTTGATCAAGGTATCATTGTGTAGAGCATTGTTCAGCTTCCACGTACATGTGGGCTTTCTGTTGTTTTTGTTGTTATTGAAGACCACCCTTATTCCATAGTTATCTGAAAGGACGCATGGGATTAGTTCAATCTTCTTATATCAGTTGAGGTCTGTTTTGTGACTAATTATACGGTTGATTTTGGAGAAGGTACCATGAGGTGCTGAGAAGAAGTTATATTCTTTTGCTGTAGGATGAAATGTTCTATATTTATATCTGTTATTTCCATTTGGTCCAAGGCTTCAATTAGATTCACTGTGTCCCTGTTTAGTTTCTGCTTTCCTGAACGATCCATTTCAGAGAGCGGGATATTGAAGTCACCCACTATTATTGTTTGAGGTGCGATGTGTGCTTTGAGATTTAGTAAAGTTTCTTTTATGAATGAGGGTGCCCTTGCATTTGGAGCATAGATGTCAGAATTGAGAGTTCTTCTTGGTGGATTTTTCCTTTGACCAGTATGTAGTGTCCTTCTGTGTCTTTTTTGATGAGTTTAGGTTGAAAGTCTATTTTATCTGATATTAGGATGGCTACTCCGGCTCGTTTCCTGGGACCATTTTCTTGTAAGATTGTTTTCCAGCCTTTTACTCTGAGGTAGTGTTTGTCTTTGACACTGAGGTGCGTTTTCTGCATGCAGAAACATGCTTGGTCCTGTTTATGTATCCAGTGTCTTACTTTATGTCTTTTTATTGGGGAATTGAGACCATTGATATTAAGAGAGATTAAGGAATAGTGATTATTGTCACCTGCTATTCTTGACGGTATCTTTATGTTTGAGTGATTATCTACTTTCGGGTTTGATGAAAGAGGGTTACTATCTCATTTTTTTCCAGGGTGTAGTTTCTCTCCTTGTATTGGCGATTTCTACCTATTATCCTTTGCAGGGCTTTGCTTGTGGAAAGATATTGTGTAAATTTGGTTTTACAATGAAATATCTTGGTCTCTCCATCTATGGTGATTGAGAGTTTTGCTGAGCGTAGTAGTCTAGGCTGGCATTTGTGTTCTCTTAGTGTCTGTTTGAGATCTGCCCAGGATCATCTGGCTTTCATAGTCTCTGGTGAGAAATCTGTGATTCAGATAGGTCTTCCTTTATATGTTACTTGGCCTTTTTCCCTTACTGCGTTTAATATTCTTTGTTTAGTACATTTGGTGTTTTGATTATTATGTGATGGGAGGACTTTCTGTTCTGGTCCAGTCTGTTTGGAGTTCTGTAGACTTCTTTTATGTTCATTGGCATCTCTCTCTTTAGTTAGGGAAGTTTTCCTCCATAATATTGTTGAAGATATTTACTGGCCCTTTAAATTGAAAATCTTCACTCTCATCTATACCTATAATCCTTAGGTTTGGTCTTTTCATTGTATCCTGGATTTCCTGGATGTTTTGGTTACACGATTTTTGCATTTTACATTTTCTTTGACTGTTGGGTCGCTGCTTTCTGTGGTATTTTCAGCACCTGAGATTCTTTCTTCCATCTCTTGTATTCTATTGTTGATGTTTGCATCTATAACTCCTGATTTCTTCCCAAGGTCTTCTATCTCTAAAATTGTCTCCCTTTGTGATTTCTTAGTTGTTTCTACTTCCTTTTTTAGATCCTGAATGGATTTGCTCAGATTCTTTACTTCTTTGTTTATATTTTCTTGTATTTCTTTAAGACATTTTTGCATTTCCTCTTTCAGGATTTCTGCCTGTTGACCCAAGTTCTCCTCTATTTCTTTAAGCAATTTTTGTGTTTCCTTTGTAATGGCTTCTACCCATTGATTCATGTTCTTCTGTATTTCTTTATGAGATTTATTTACGTCCTTCTTGAAATCTTCTAATAAGATCATGAGACATGATTTTAAATCCAGATCTTGCCTTTTGGTTGTGATGGGGTATCCTGGACTTGCTTCTGTGGGAGAGTTGGGTTCGGATGATGCCATATTGCCTTGATTTCTGTTAATAACGTTCCTACATTTGCCTTTTGCCATCTGGTTATCTCTGGTGTTAGTTGGTCTTGCTGTTACTGGGTGTTGGTTGGACCTCCTGTGAGCCGGCAAGGATATTTCTGCCCCCCCCAATGACTGGAATTCCCCTGGCACCATTTGCTGCCGGGCTGCCCTGCTCCTGAGTGATTTTGGAGCCCTGATGTGCCTTGCCCCAAGTGATGCTATACTCGGGGGGGGGGGCGGAATCCCTGCGTACCTGGAGACTCAGAGTAGTCAATCCCCAGAGCAGAGGTGGCTAATAGGAGGCTGGTGCGCTCTCTCCAGATGCAGGTCCCTCTGCAGCAGGTGTCCCACAGCAGAGCGGGCACATAGGTGACCACAGAACTGCCCAGCTCTTGGGTGCAGGGAGCACACAAGCTGGCCGAGTCCCAAGCGATGTTATGTTCTGTTATCCCTCCGCCTGGAGGTCCCAACTGCCAGAATAGAACATTCTTAATTGTTAAAGAATACTTATAGTAACTGTCCATATTGATTGGAGCACCATGTAAAGTCCTGGTAGGTAATGTCTTGGATAAAAGTACCTGTTCCATTTCATTGTTATACCAAAGGACTCTTGTTGTGAACTAGGAGATGAAAGTACTCACTGAAGTACTCCCCTTGCGCCTTTTTGGAACTTGTTAAATGAGTTTTCTTCTAGGCATCTTCTGTTTCCTATGAATTCCATAAAGAAAGATATCAGAATGAAACTGATATTAAACAATGAACTCACAGGTAAAAAATAATAGATCCATTTCTCTCTCTTGAACCCATATTTCTTATATTTTAAATTGGGCCAAACTCTGTTTTCTTGTCATTATTTTAACCATGATCAGTATTTCAATCACTCGTGTAGTCAGAGGAATTTTAGTTTTAATTTTAAACCTACTTTAATAAGGGTTCTTAAATGCTTCAACCTCCCATATAGCTCACCAATCAAAGCTAGGTGAAGAAGAAAGGTAATAACCTAATAAGAACAAGAGAGGAGAATGGACCTGTCTAGAAGTTCTTGGTGTAATTCTAATCCTTTTTGTCAGGAGTCCAGTACACTAGCCTTACACCAAGTAGAAATCAGCAGAGGAAATCCAGTCCACTAAACAACTACCCAACACAAATAAGTAGCAGCAGTTCTATCCAGAAGAAACCATGATTCTCTGTTGATCAGTACAAGTCCACTGAAATGTCAAGAAGCAGCAGGAACACAACCAGAAATTCTTTGGTGCATTTCTCTCTATGAAGTCACAACAAGTGAAGATCAGCAAGGAAACCAAGAGTAATGAAGACCAGCAAGGCAAACAGCATCCTCAGCAAAGACCAGTGCAAGGGCATTATCATAAAGCAATCTTTCATGTCAATTATTATTTTAGGCCATGATCTTGGTAACAAAGAAAGTAAAGGAGATCCAGGCTGTAAAGGACCCATTGGTTGAATGAAGTTATTCTTCACAGCTCTTAAATCTGTTATTATCCCTCATTTTCCTGATTTATTTATTTATTTATTTTTACAACAAACACAGGGGAATTTCATAGGTGGATAGACATTTCTATTTGTGAAGCCTTCAGCTGCTCTTTTACCATTTTTTTCAAATGCCTTCAACTTTTTTTTGTTATCTGCTACTGCTATTTCCATACAGGTCTGTTTGATAATCATTTGTCTTAGAGTTTTTCCTGCTGTAAATGTCAGCCCAGGTGCCATGACCAAGGTAAGTCTTATAAAGGACAATATTTAATTGGGGCTGGCTTACAAGATCAGAGGTTCAGTTCAGTATCATCAAGGCGAGATTATGGGAGCATCCAGAAAGGCATGGTACAGGAGGAGCTGAGAGTTCTACACCTTCATCTGAAGGCCACTAAAAGATTTTCAACACGAAGGCATGTTAGATTCTAAGTATTTTCAGCAGCTAATGAGATGATCATTTGGCTTTTTTCTTCCAATTTGTTTATATGGTGGATTATGTTGATATATTTTCATATAGTGAACCACCCCTACATCACTGGGATGAAATCTTCCTAGGAGTGGGAGATGTTGTCTTTGATGTGTCCTTATATTCTCTCTATAAAATCATTGCTTTCATTTAGATGTCCAAGTTTGTGAAGAAAGACCTAAAGATTCTTTGAATTTCCTTGGTATCCACTGTTATATCTCTGATTTCATTTCTGATTTTGTTAATTTAGGTACAGTCTATCTGCCTTTTAGTTAGTTTGACTCACACTTTGGCTATCTTGCTGATTTTGTCAAAGAAGCTGCTCTTGATTTCTTTGATTCTTTGCATTGTTTTCTTTATTTCTAATACTTTGATTTCAACTCTGAGTTTCATTATTTTCTGCCTTCTACTTCTCTTGTCTATGTTTGCTTCTCTTGTTCTTGAATTCTCAGTATTGCTTTTAATGTGCGAATTTGAGAACACTCCAATTTCTTTATGAGGGTATATAGTACTATGAAATTTTCTCTTGCTGTCCCATACCCTAAAGTCTGCCTATCTCCCTGGAGGTCTGCCATAACCAGGAACACAGGTGGCCAGCTCCAGTCAGAGATAACCAGACCAGT
Source organism: Tokudaia tokunoshimensis (assembly GCA_036184795.1). NCBI lineage: Eukaryota > Metazoa > Chordata > Mammalia > Rodentia > Muridae > Tokudaia > Tokudaia tokunoshimensis. The sequence continues at coordinate 127,632,716 of BTHU01000001.1, read as the reverse complement.
TAACACCAGAGATATCCAGATTGTAAGAAGCAAATGCAATAGTATGAGCAACAGACTCCAATGCAAGTTAGCACCATCAGAACAAGTTCTCCCACAACAGCATGCCCTGGATACCCTAACACACCTGAAAAGCAAGATTCTGACATAAAATTCCACCTCATGAAGATCATAGAGGCCTTCAAGGAGGATATAGATAACTCCCTTAAAGAAACCCAGGAAAACACAGGCAAACAGGGAGAAACTCTTAAAGAGGAAACAAATAAATCCCTTAAAGAAATATAGGAAAACACAATTAAACAGGTGAAGGGATTGAAGAAAATCACTTTTAGGTCCAAGACCTAAAAATGGAAATAGAAACAATATAGAGATCACAAATGGAGGCAACCTTGGAGATGGAAAATCCAGGAAAGAGCTCAAAAGCTACAGATGCAAGCATCACCACCAGAATACATGAGATAGAAGAGAGAAACTCGGACATAGAGGATATCATAGAAAATATTGTAACAATGGTCAAAGAAAATACAAATCATGAAAAGCTCCTAAACTATATAAAAAATTCAGGACAGACAAACATTTGAGAAGCTATGGAAAGAACAAACCTAAAATCTGGGACACTATGGAAAGAACAAACCTAAAAATAATAGGAATAGAAAAGGGAGAAGTGTCCCACTTAAAAAGGGTCAAAAATCATCTTCAACAGTATCATAGAAAAAAAATTCCATAACCTGAAGAGATGTCCATAAACATACAAGAAGCTTATAGAACATCAAATAGATTGAATCAGAAAATAAATTCCTCTCATCACATAATAATTAAAACACTACATGTGCAGAACAGAGAAAGAATATTAAAAGTGCTAAGGGAAAAAGGCCTAATAGCATATAAAAGCAGACCTATTAGGATTATACCAGACTTCTCAACAGATACAATAAAAACCAGAAGATCCTGAACAGGTGTCATGCAGATCCTAAGATTACACAAATGTCAGCCCAGACTATTGTACCCAGCAAAATCTTAATCACCTTAGATGGAGAAACCATGATAAAACCAAATTGAAACAATATCTTTCTATTAATCTAACCCTACAGAAGATACTAGAAGGGAAACTCCTACAGAAAAGGGGTAAACACACCCATAAAAACACAAGAAATTGGTTAGCTCAGACAAACTTAAAGAAGAAAATAATGAATATACATAATACATCTTCCAACAATAAAAATAATAGGAACTAACAATCATTGGGCTTTAATATCTCTTAATATCAATGTAGTCAATTCTCCCAATAAAAAAGCACAAGCTAACAGACTTGATATGTAAACAGGATACAACATTTTGGTGCATACAAGAAGCACACCCCAGTGACAAAGACAGACACTATCTCATAGTACTGAGTTGGAAAACATTCTTCAAGAAAATGGTCACCTCCCCACAAAAAGTCAACTCTGTGTATCTGAGATCATATGGTTGTATTGTAAACACTTTAGAGTGCAATAAATAATTAATTATTGTAAATTTGTATATTTTCATTCAACCCACTTTCTTTCCATGACCAATTAACTTACTGCTTTTCCTCAGTGTTCAAGGTTCTGGTAATGGACCTTATTGTTAAAATATATTCTGTTACATTTGAAGTACAAGTCATCAAAATGTATTTTATTTTTAAAGATTCTTTTAAAATGCAACAAATTTATGAACTTTGCAGATATTTTGTGTGTAAGTTCCAGTACCATTGTCAGTAACTGTTCTTTCCAAGATGGGGGAATGAGCCATTCAGATGTATATTTTATTATGATAAAATTATTTGCTGTAAATTGACAAGTTTTTTAATGTGCATAAGAATTTTAATTCAATGATTGTGGTTTTGTAGTTTTGTTTTACTTTGCTTGATTTTTGTATAAAAAAATCTCACTATATTGTTCTGATTAGTCTAAAACTTGTTTCAGTCAGGGTTTCTCTGTGTTCTGGAACTCATTTTGTAGACTGGCCCTCAACTCAGATCCACCTGGCTCTCCCTCCCAAGTGCTGCGATCAAAGGTGTGTACCACCACTGCCAGGCAAGGTCTCACTTAAAGAAGAAGCAGAGGTTCATAAAGTATATGAATCTTGCCTGCACAAATTCATGGAAGGTTAATGTATTGTGTCCATCGTAAGCATCTGGCACAACTAATAAGAGCATCTTCAAAAAGGAAATAGAAGAGTTTTGAGTTCTCTGTTGGTTAGTATATATCAACTTGATACAAACCTAGAAATGATCAGAAAGAAGGAATCTAACTGAGAAATTGCCTCTATCAGACTGGACTGTGTGCAAGTATATGAAACATTTTCTCAATTTAATAATTGGTGTAAAAAGGATAAGACCACTGTTGTCAGTACTATCTGTATGTAGGTGGCCCTGGGTTGAATGAAAAAAATCAATTTGAGCAAACCATGAGCAAGCAATTAAGCAGTGTTCCTCCATGACTTCTGCTTCAGTTCCTGCTTCAGATTCCTGCTGTGGCTTTCCTCAGTTATGGACTGTGATGGGAACTTGCAAGCCAAATAACCCCTTCTATCCAAAAAGAAAAGAAAAAAGAAAATGGTTCCAAGAAACAAGCAGGAATCACTATTCTAATACCCAATAAAATAAACTTTCAACTAAAGGTAATCAAAGAAGATGGGAAAGGACACTTCATATCCATCCAAAAAAATGCACCAAGATGAAGTCCAAATTCTAAACATGTATGCCCCGAATGCAAGGGTACCCACAAACTTTAGTAAAGCACAAACACATAGCGAACCTCACACAATAATACTGGGATACTTCAACATCACACTCTTGCCAAGAGACAAGCCATTTAAACAGAAACTAAACAGGGACACACTGAACCTAACAGAGGTTTTGAACCAAATGGATTCAACAGATATCTACAGACCATTTCAGCACAAAATGAAAGAATATATCTTCTTATTACTTCATCTGTTTCATCTAGGTTTTCCAGTTTTGCTGAGTATAGCCTTTGTGATAAGATCTCATAATTTTTTTTGAATTTCCTTACTTTCTGTCCCCTAAATAGACAATATAATTGAACAGAATTCAGGCCTCATTGGATGTGCACTTTCCCTCAGCCTTGAGTTGGCAAAAACCAATGGTTTTTACAGCATGGCTGAAGACAGCTCCTGGCCTTGCAGCATTTGCATATTCCTGCCAGAGCCTTGAGGAGTTGACACCTAACCTGAGCTCACTTTGAAACTCAAACAGTACTCAGCCAGAACAAAGAACCCTGGTCTTTGGGTTTTCCCTTTATCTTTCAGAATTAAGATATGAGATATTGAGCCTTGATCAGAACCTTTGTCTTGGCTTCATTCTTCTTTCATCTGCCTGTCCTTTCTTTTTCCCAGCCTTCCACTCAGGTATACCCAGTTCTCCATGGCTGTGGGACAGCAACAGGTGGTGCCTGAACATGGGGACTGAGTATGGGAGAATAGACTGAGGAACCCTGTCTTGGTGGATCCACAGAAAAGAGAAGCTATGTATCCTGCATGGTAAGCAACATACAGCATTAATGTTAGCTCTATAAATGTCATCTTTTGAAGACTGTTGTTGGAGGTGGAAAAAAGATACAGACTAGGCTAGGATAGTGTCAACACAATGCTGATTCCACCTAGGGGTGTGACAGCGCAAAAACAGGACAGGTGAATTATTTATATAGGCAATTGTCCACAGTCTGGAACGGCATCAGGGAAGAGGAATAGGGCTTACAATAAATTAAAATAAATAAAATGAAATGAAATAAAATAAAATAATTAAAATATAAAGAGTAAAAAATAAAAAGCAATAACAAAAAACAGATCTTAGAAACGAGAGAGAAAGAGAGAGAGAGAGAGAGAGAGAGAGAGAGAGAGAGAGAGAGAGAGAGAGAGAGAGAGAGAGAGAGAGAGAAGGAAAATGGATTTCAGAGACTTCAGGAGATTTCAGGAGACGTCCTGCTTCCTCCCTGGTCTACACTGGAGACATTCTTAGTTCTGGTTATATCAAGTTCTCTTCCCTCTCTGTATAGTCCGTCTTCAGAGTACCAATCTGTCCTTTTGTGTCAATTTGTGTCTATCTTTGTTTCATTGTCTGAATGACTGTTGTTCTGTTTCATCTTGAAAAGAAATGGTTAAAACTTTATCTGCTGGCTATCCATGCTTTGATTTAGTTTAGAAAGCAGTCTCAGTTTGCACAGTGGAGGCTGATTTAAGTTGCCCTGCACCCTTAACCAGGAATCAAGTACAGCAGAAGAAGCCCTGTTGAAAAGCTGCTTTTTAAGGGACCAGCGTCTTCTCAATTCTAAGGCAAATAAACTGATGGTTGTTTCTCTTAGAAGCATCTCTGCAATTGTGATTATTGGGTTCAAGGTGCTTTTTCTCTTGAAATTATAGCTAGAAAAAGTAAAAAGTTTGTCAAAATTTATAAGATTTGTGTAACCACTTCATTTTTGTTTCTGATTGGTCTTAAAGGTATAAATATGCCCTGCATGTCTTGGCTACAGAGTATTGGCTTATAAGTTATTGTGTATGATTAAAAATTGTAACATTGGTAACAAGAAAGTTAGCTTAAAACTGGTAACTCCAGGTTGGCATCATTTTAAAAAACAACACGTGGCATGAGCCAACCCAGGAAAAATAGGCCTCTAAAGACACTTTTTTTTTACTTGTTTTCAATTTTTTTCTATTTTTCTTTTACTTTTTTTTATTTTCTAAGTTTTTTTTTTATTTACATTCCAAATCATTTCCCCTTTCCCATTTCCTCCCTCCCCAAAAGTCCCATAAGCCCCCTTCCCTCCCTCTTTTCCCCATTCAACCCCCTCTCACTTCTCTGTCCTGGCATTCCCCTACATCCAGTTTTTCCAGGACCAGGGGTCTCTCCTTCCATCTTCTTGGAAATCTATTGATATGTGAATTGTGTCTTGGGTATTCCAAGATTCTGGGTTAATATCCCCTTATCAGTGACTGCATACCATGTGTGTTCTTTTGTGATTGAGTTACCTCACTAAGGATGATATTTTCAAGTTCTGACCATTTGCCTAGGAATTTTGTGAGTTCATTGCTTTTAATTGCAGAGGAGTATTCCATTGTGTAAATATACCACATCTTCTGAATCCATTCCTCCATTGAGGGACATCCGGGTTCTTTCCAGCTTCTGGCTATTATAAATAAGGCTGCTATGAACATAGTGGAGCATGTGTCCTTATTGCATGCAGGTAAAGCCTCTGGGCATATGCCCAGGAGTGGTATGCGGGATTCTCCAGGAGTGTCATGCCCAGTTTTCTGAGGAACTGCCAGAACGCTTTCCAGAGTGGTTGTACCAGCTTGCAATCCCACCAGCAGTGGAGGAGTGTTCCTCTTTCTCCACATCCTCGCCAACAACTGCTGTCTCCTGTGTTTTTGATCTTAACCATTCTGACTGGTGTGAGATGGAATCTCAGGGTTGTTTTGATTTGCACTTCCCTAATGACTAAGGATGGTGAACATCTCTTTAGGTGTTTCTCAGCCATTAGATATTCTTCAGGTGAGAACTCTTTGTTTAGCTCTGTACCCCATTTTTTAATAGGGTTACTTTGCTCTCTGGGGTCTAACTTCTTGAGTTCTTTATATATATTGGATATTAGTCCTCTGTCGGATGTAGGGTTGGTAAAGATCATTTCCCAGTTAGTTCGTTGTCGCTTTGTCTTTTTGACTGTGCCTTTTGCCTTACAGAAACTTTGTAATTTAATGAGGTCCCATTTGTCAATTCTTGACCTTAGAGCATAAGCTATTGGAGTTCTGTTCAGGAAATTCCCCCCTGTGCCCATATGCTCAAAGTTCTTCCCTTGTTTCCTTTCTATTAGTTTCAGTGTGTCCGGTTTTATGTGGAGGTCCTTGATCTACTTGGAATTGAGCTTAGTGCAAGGAGATAAGAATGGGTCAATTTGCATTCTTCTGCATGTTGACCTCCAGTTCAACCAGCACCATTTGTTGAAAAGGCTATCTTTTTTCTACTGGATGGTTTTATCTCCTTTGTCAAAGATCAAGTGATCATATGAGTGTGGATTTATTTCTGGGTCTTCAATTCTGTTCCATTGATCTACATGCCTGTTGTCACTGTACCAATACCATGGAGTTTTTAACACTATTGCTCTGTAGTACAGCTTGAGGTCCGGGGTACTGATTCCCCTAGAAGTTCTTTTACTCTTGAGAATAGTTTTAGCTATCCTGGGTTTTCTGTTATTCCAGATGAATTTTTTAGTTGTTCTTTCTAACTCTATGAAAAATTAAGTTGAGATTTTAATGGAAATTGCATTGAATCTGAATATTGCTTTTGGCAAGATAGTCATTTTTACTATATTAATCCTGCCAATCCATGAGCATGGGAGACTTTTCCATCTTCTGAGGTCTTCTTCAATTTCTTTTTTCAGAGACTCTAAGTTCTTGTCATACAGATCTTTCACTTGTTTGGTTAGAGTCACACCAAGATACTTTATATTATTTGTGGCTATCGTGAAGGGTATCATTTTTCTTACTTCTTTCTCAGCCTGCTTATCCTTTGAGTATAAGAAGGAAGTAGATGCTTTTGTATTGATTTTAAGGAGAATGGATTGCTTCAGTTTGGGTTTTGCTTTCCAAAGTTGTAGCTATGCTCTAATATTGCAGGAGAAACTTAAGAGGTATGATTAAACTGCTAGAGTTCCAATGACTGCAGTTTGCAGTTTGATTATAAGCTCAAGATTTTTTTTCATTTTTTTATTTTTATTTTTTAATGAAAAAGGAAGTAAAAACATTTCATGATAAAATTAAAGATTTACATGGAAAATATTTCTGACAAAATTGAAGAAGCATATAGAAAAGCACATTAAGATTGACAATTTTCATGAAAAATTTAAGAGTAAAATGGTAGACAAAAAACATTACTAAATTAACTGAAAAGGAAGTAGAAATATTTTTTTGATAGAATTGATGATTTACATGAGAAGTATTTCTAATAAAATTGTAGAAAAATATAAAATAACATTAAAATTGAAGATTATCATGGAAAATTACAGATAAAATGGTAGGCATAAAATATTTCTAAGTTGATTGAAAGCATAATTATGAACATTTTCTGATAAAAGTGAAGATCTACAAGGAAATTATTTCTGATAATATTCAAGTAATATAAAGAAAAACACATTAAAATTGACTATTTCATGGAAAATTATACAGATAAAATGGTAGGAATAAAAATATTCCTAAGTTGATTGAAAGTAGAATTATAAACATTTTCTGATATAATTGAAGATTTACATGGAAAATATTTCTGATAAATTGAAAAAATATATGGAAAAACATTAAAATTGAAGATTATCATGGAAAATTAAACAGATAAAATGGTAGGCACAAAAATGTTTCTAAGTTGAATGAAAATGGAATTATAAATATTTTCTGATAAGACTGAGGATCTACAAGGAAAATATTTCTGATAAAATTGAAGAACAGTATAGAAAAATGTTAAAATTAAAGATTATCTTGGAAAATAATTCAGATAAAATGGTAGACATAAAAAACATTACTAAATTGATTGAAAGAGGAATTACAAACATTTTCTGATAAAATTGAAGATTTACATGAAAAATATTTCTATTAGACTGTGGTTTTTGTTGGGGAATTGAGTCCATTAACATCGTAAGATATTAAGGAATAGTGATTGTTGCCTCCTGTTATTTTGATGTTCTTTTTATGTTTGTGTGGTTACTTTCTTTTGGGTTTGTTGGAAAAAGATTACTTTCTTGCTTTTTCTAGGGTGTAGGGTCCCTTCTTGTGTTGGCATTTTCCATCTATTATCCTTTGTAGGGCTGGATTTGTGGAAAAAGATTGTGCAAATTTGGTTTTATCGTGGAATATCTTGTTTTCTCCATCTATGGTAAGTGAGTTTTGCTGGGTATAGTAGTTTGGGCTGGCGTTTGTGTTCTCTTAAGAGTCTGTATGAGATCTGCCCAGGATCTTCTAGCTTTCATCGTCTCAGGTGAGAAGTCTGGTGTAATTCTGATAGGCCTGCCTTTATAGGCTACTTGACGTTTTACCCTTACTGCTTTTAATATTCTTTTTTTAGTGCATTGGGTGTTTTGATCATTATGTGACAGAAGATCTGGTCCAGTCTGTTTGGAGTTCTGTAGGCTTCTTGTATGTTCATGGACACCTCTTTCTTTAGGTTAGGAAAGTTTTCTTCTATAATTTTGTTGAAGATATTTACTGGCCCGTTAAGTTGGGAATCTTCACTCTCTTCTATACCTGTAATCTTTAGGTTTGGTCTTCTCATTGTGTCCTGGATTTCCTGGATGCTTTGGCTCAGGAGCTTTTTGCAGTTTGCATTTTCATTAACTGTTGAATCAATGTTTTCTATGGTATCTTCAGCCCCTGAGATTCTTTCTTCTATATCTTGTATTCTGTTGTTGATGCTCGCATCTATGACTCCTGAATTCTTTCCAAGATTTTCTATCTCCAGAGATGTCTCACTTGGTGATTTCTTTATTGCTTCTTCTTCCATTTTTAGATCCTGGATGGTTTTGTTCAGTTCCTTCACTTGTTTGCTTGTGTTCTCCTGTAATTCTTTCAGGGATTTTTGTGTTTCCTCTTTAAGGGCCTCTACCTGTTCACCCATGCTCTCCTGTATTTCTTCCAGGGAATTTTGTGTTTCCTCTTTAATGGCTTTTACCATTTGACACATGTTCTCCTGTATTTCTTTAAGGGAGCTATTTATGTCCTTCTTGATGTCCTCTAACAGCATCATGAGATGAGACTTTTAATCCAACTCTTGCTTTTCTAGTGTGTTGGGGTATCCGGGACTTGCTGTGGTGGGAGAACTGGGCTCTGATGTTGCCAAGTAGCCTTGGTTTCTGTTGGTTGGTAGGGTTCTTGTGCTTGCCATTCGCCATCTGGTTATTTCTGGTGTTAGTTGGTCTTGCTGCCTCTTGCTGGAGCTTGTCCCTCCTATGGTCCTGTAAGTCTGTCTGTACTCCTGGGAGACCAACTCTCTTCTGGCATGGTCTGTGTACAGAAGGCCGTGGAGGTGTCTGGTTCCCTGATGCAAATGGTGATCCCAAGGGAAGACTCCTGTCCCAGAAGCAACCCTGATTGTATGCCCTGTGCGCTCCTAGCTGTTCCCTTCCAGAGAGAAGTTGGAGATCTCATCTCCACACTCAGCAGTGAAAGTGCTGCTGGGAGATCATTCTCTTCTGGCGGGCTGTGCACAGAAGGCTGTGGACCTATCTGGTTCCCTGCTGCAGATGGAGGCCAGAAGGGAAGACTCCTGTCCTAGCAGCACTCCCAAAATTCCATGTTGCTTACTAACATCTATCTTCCATCTTTGCTACCCTAGACCCAAACAAGGAAAGGGGGAAACCTTTGGGGTTGCTCTTGCACAGGTCTTACATGGTTGTGTGCTCTCACTTCTCTAGCTATCAAGCCTGATTATTCTGCTCCCCTGGCATGGCCATTCTAAATTCTTCTTCTTCCCTGGGTTCCATTGCCTGGGAAATCCAAAGTCCCACCTCTGACTACAGTCCCAGATATTGGCTGTCAGCAACTTTAGTTACCAAGTAAAGCCAAGTGGAGACAGGGACCTGTGGCATCTTTGATGCAGATGTGTGAATTCACAATTAGCATAATATAAACCGACAACATTGTTCAATTTTCATGAGTTTATAGGTTCTCTGTTGTTTCTGTTCTTGTAGAATTACAGCTTTAATTTAATGATAGTCTGATAAGAAACAAGGAATTATTTCAATTTTTTATCTGTTGAGGTTCTCTCTGTATACCAGAATATGTTCAATTTTGGAGAAGATTCCATTAGGTGCTAAAAAGAAGGTATATTCTTTTGTGTTTAGGTGAAATGTTCTTTTTTTTATTTTCTAAGTTTTTTTTTATTTACATTCCAAATCATTACCCCTTTCCCGTTTCCTCCCTCCCCGAAAGTCCCATAAGCCCCCTTCCCTCCCTCTTTTCCCCATTCAACCCCCTCTCACTTCTCTGTCCTGGCATTCCCCTACATCCAGTCTTTCCAGGACCAGGGATCTCTCCTTCCATCTTCTTAGAAATCTATTGATATGCGAATTGTGTCTAGGGTATTCCGAGATTCTGGGTTAATATCCCCTTATCAGTGACTGCATACCATGTGTGTTCTTTTGTGATTGGGTTACCTCACTAAGGATGATATTTTCAAGTTCTGAGCATTTGCCTAGGAATTTCATGAATTCATTGTTTTTAATTGCAGAGTAGTATTCCATTGTGTAGATATACCACATCTTCTGAATCCATTCCTCCATTGAGGGACATCTGGGTTCTTTCCAGCTTCTGGCTATTATAAATAAGGCTGCTATGAACATAGTGGAGCATGTGTCCTTATTGCAAGCAGGTGAAACCTCTGGGTATATGCCCAGGAGTGATATAGCCGGATCCTCCGAGATTGTCATGCCCAGTTTTCTGAGGAACCACCAGAGAGCTTTCCAGAGTGGTTGTACCAGCTTGCAATCCCACCAGCAGTGGAGGAGTGTTCCTCTTTCTCCACATTCTAGCCAACAACTGCTGTCTCCTGTGTATTTGACCTTAGCCATTCTGACTGGTGTGAGATGGAATCTCAGGGTTGTTTTGATTTGCATTTCCCTAATGACTAAGGATGATGAACATCTCTTTAGGTGCTCCTCAGCCATTAGATATTCTTCAGGTGAGAACTCTTTGTTTAGCTCTGTTTCCCATTTTTTAATAGGGTTACTTGCCTCTCTGGAGTTTAACTTCTTGAGTTCTTTGTATATATTGGATATTAGCCCTCTGTCGGATGTAAGGTTGGTAAAGATCATTTCCAAGTTAGTTGGTTGCCGCTTTGTCTTTTGGACAGTGTCTTTTGCCTTGCAAAAACTTTGTAATTTAATGAGGTCCCATTTGTCTATTCTTGATCTTAGAGCATAAGCTATTGGAGTTCTGTTCAGGAAATTCTCCCCTGTGCCCATATGTTCAAGGTTCTTCCCTAGTTTCCTTTCTATTAGTTTCAGTGTTTCTGGTTTTATGTAGAGATCCTTGATCCACTTGGAATTGAGCTTAGTGCAAGGAGATAAGAATGGGTCAATTTGCATTCTTCTGCATTGTTGACCTCCAGTTGAGCCAGCACCATTTGTTGAAAAGGCTATCTTTTTTCCACTGGATGGTTTTAGCTCCTTTGTCAAAGATCAAGTGACCATAGGAGTGTGCATTCATTTCTGGGTCTTCAATTCTGTTCCATTGATCTACATGCCTGTCACTGTACCAATACCATGCGGTTTTTAACACTATTGCTCTATAGTACAACTTGAGGTCCGGGATACTGATTCCCCCAGAGGTTCTTTTACTCTTGAGAATAGTTTTAGCTATTCTGGGTTTTCTGTTATTCCAGATGAATTTTTGAATTGCTCTTTCTAACTCTATGAAGAATTGAGTTGGGATTTTGATGGGGATTGCATTGAATCTGTATATTACTTTCGGTAAGATGGTCATTTTTACTATATTAATCCTGCCAATCCATGAGCATGGCTGATTTTTCCATCTTCTGAGTTCTTCTTCAATTTCTTTTTTCAGAGACTTGAAGTTCTTGTCATACAGATCTTTCACTTGTTTGGTTAGAGTCATGCCAAGATACTTTATATTCATATATATATATATATAAGAATCCAGGTCTTTAGCGACCCAAAGAACTCCACCAGAGAACTCCTACAGCTGATAAACGTCTTTAGCAAAGTGGCCGGATATAAAATCAACTCAAGCAAGTCAGTAGCCTTCCTATATTCAAAGGATAAGCAGGCTGAGAAAGAAGCAAGAGAAATGATACCCTTCACAATAGCCACAAACCATATAAAGTATTTTAGTGTGACTCTAACTAAAGAAGTTTGGAAAGCCCATCTAAATGACATTAGTCTAAGTATATTAGATCTTTAATATTGTATATTTGCTATATTTTGGTATGTCTACTCTGTTCAGTTTTATGTTTTTCCTTTTATTAATACTTAAAAAAATTCATCATAGAACATATTTATGTAACATTATTTTGTTTAAATTCTTTTAGTGGAGTTCTACAAAATGAAAATCTCCAAACTTATCATGACAATATGTGATATTTTCTTGTGGAGTAAAAATTCTGTTAATGGGAGTCAATCCTTTTGAATATATTTCAAAATAAATATGTATGCCTTCGTGGAGGAATCAAAGTCAGTTTATGGTTTTTATAGAAAAAGTAGGAAGTGGTTGTCTGTTTTCAGAGATTCATATCACAGCGTTTACGATTTAGAAACTAGAAACGTTCTAGAAGATTTATGCAAATTTAGGCCAAGGGAGGTGCTAGGTGTGGGGTGCCCACAAGCTCTGAACAAAGACTCTGGATCTTGGCCCTCCTCAGACACGGAGGACAGACATGAGGAAACAGGTAGGTGCAGATATTTGGCTTCCCAGGATTCTGCATGGTACAACCCCTCTGTAAAGCAGTCTGGCAGTTCCTCAGAAAACTGGGCATGACACTCCCAGAAGATCTGGCTATACCACTCCTGGGTATATACCCAGAGGCTTTACCTGCATGCAATAAGGACACATGTTCCACTATGTTCATAGCAGCTTTATTTATAATAGCCAGAAGCTGGAAAGAACCCAGATGTCCCTCAGTGGAGGAATGGATTCAGAAGATGTGGTATATGTACACAATGGGATACTACTCTACAATTAAAAACAATGAATTCATGAAATTCTTAGGCAAATGGTCAGAACTGGAAAATATCATCTTTAGTGAGGTAACCCAATCACAAAAGAACACACACTGAGAAGGGGATATTAACCCAGAAACTTGAAATATCCAAGACACAATTCACATATCAATAGATTTCCAAGAAGATGGAAGGAGAGAGCCCTGGTCCTGGAAAGACTGGATGTAGGGGAATGCCAGGCTAGAGAAGTGAGAGGGGGTTGAATGGGGAACAAAGGGAGGGAAGGGGGTTATGGAACTTTCGGGGAGGGAGGAAACGGGAAAGGGGAAATCATTTGGAATGTAAATAAAAAAACTTAGAAAATAATAAATAGATAATAATAGATTACAAGGTACCTTATAATAGTCTTAAGTACAGTAATTGAGTTGACCTATGGGTAATTACCGTTCCTCATTTCTGATTTGCTTTTCCTTGTTCATGTTCTGCATCATAGTGACTTCCTTCCTAGTCTTGCAAAACATCAAAGTGGTTCATTTTTTGGCCATGTGTGCCTGAGGTTGATTCCAGGTGGCTGAGCTTCTCACAAATATTCCCTTACTACTTCATCTTTTCCTCAATAAATTCTCAGCCCAAACCTTCAGAGGGATCATCCTCTTATTATTTTCCTCCCAGTCATTCTTTATCTTTCAACTTTCTGTGTCATAATTACTCTACATTTAATTCCTGTTTCTTTTCCCAATCTTAATTCTCTGTTTCCAGCTGTAAAATGAAACTTCTGTAGCAGAGAGACCTGGACTGTCTTCCACTATTACCTAGCTCATAGAAAATTGTCTCTCACACTGCAGATCTACAGTACATGTTCTAAAATTAATCAAACATCTTTTGTTCAAGTTGTGCTCTGGGAAAACTACTAAAATCTAGATCAGCATAAAATGAAGTTGCAAAATTAATGAAACAGCAGACCAAGGAAGCAGAACAGTTCATGAGCAAAAAGTAATTGTCTTTCTTGTTTCAGCTTGGTTACATGTGAAGTTTTCTGTTTCATATGTTCCTCCTTTGAGAATAAAAAGTTAAGTATACATGAAATAAAGCAAATAGATAGTTTTTGTAAAAATTGCTACTCTGGTCTCCCATGACAAGTGAATAAAAAATGGATGTTCTTATATTAAGTACAATCCTAACACACTTATTATAACTGAAATTTACAAAAAACATTCAAACTGTATTTTTCTAAGGAAAAATTGTTATCCTAAACAGATATACCACAAAAAAAGATAAAGAAAAAGAAAACAAAAACAAAAATGTGCTTTCTGTCTTCTAAAAATAAAGGGGCTGGGGTCATGGGGTGGTGATTCACAGGATAAACAAATGGGAACCTGGGATAAATAACCAAATTGATACATCAATAAAAAACTTCATTTTGGTCTGCATGAGATGAACAGCAAAAAGCAATAGCACTTCCTTCTTTAGAATTTTTCTCTTTTGAAAGCTGAGCTGACTGGAGATCTCTGGAGAGTAAAAACAGTTCTTCAAGAATTTTTCTGGCCCTTCTGCTGTTTTTTTTTCTGCTGGGGCTAGCTGGTATGCTCCCATGAAGACACCATATCCTGACCCATCCTAGAGAATCTACTGCACTCACAGGAGTTGGTAAGAAGGTCCTACAGCTCTGAAGTCCCAGAGGTTCCCCCTGGGAGCCCAGTGGACTTGGGACCCTTTACCCACCAAAACCCCTGCACCCTGAATACCACTCCCCTTCTGACCCTTCCACTTGGTCCTTTCTGCTGGGACAGACTCCTAGATGGTCTGCTCCTATGAAGACATCATATTCTGAGCCATCCTAGAGGACTTATTACAGTTAGAGCAGTTGAGGATCAATTGCACTCAGAGCAGTTGACTGAGAGCTGGTCTGCTCCTGAAAAGACAACATACCCTGAGCCATCCCAGAAGATCATCTGCACACAAAGTAGTCTGGCAAATGAGACCATAACCTGAGACATCTCAGGAGAGCTGCTGCACAAAGGGCAACTGAGCAACTGATTACCAGTTTGTCTGCTCCCTTGAAGACACCACAGCTAGACGGCATCCCAAGAGCTCCTCTGAACACAGGGCTACTGGGCAGCAGACACTACAGTCTGAAGACATCCTGGGGGCATTGTGCTATGCAGGGCAACTGAACCAACAGACTGAAACCCTCCTGGGAATTCTGCTGCGCACAGGGAAACAGAAACAACAGTCTGTAGGGCCTCTGGAGAATATCTTCACACAGGACAACAGCTTGATTGCTCCTCTGAAGACTCAATAATTTGAAGGCCTCCCAGGAGATCTATTAGAGCCAGGGCAACAAATCATCAGCTTCTCTGCCCTTCTGAAGAACCCCCAGTTGGAAGGCCCCAGGGGTAGTCTGCTACAACCAGGGCTGCAGGCCTGCCTGGAGACCTGAAGAAACACAAGGACAAAAGAGGCAGAATCCAGAGTCACACAGACCAGCAAACACCAGAGATAACGAGATGGCTAGAGGCAAGCACAAGACCATAAGAAACAAAAGCCAATATATATGGGCTTCATCAGAACCCAGTTCTTCCACCACAGTAAGCCCTGAGTACACAAACATACCTGAAAATCAGGAACCTGACCTAAAATCCTATCTCATGAAGATATTAGAGTACTTTCAGGAGGATATAAATAACTTAATGAAAGAAATACAGGAAAATACAGGTAAACAGGTTGAAGCCCTTAAAGAGGAAACAAATAAATCCCTTAAAGAAATAGAGGAAAACACCATCAAACAGGTGAAGAAATTCAATAAAGCAGTCCAAAACCTAAAAGTGTAAGTAGAAACAATAAAGAAAACACAAATGGAGGCAAACCTGGAAATGGAAAGCCTAGGAGAGAGGTCAGGAATTACAGATGTAAGTATCACCCACAGAATACAAGAGACAGAAGAGAGAATCTCAGGTGTAGAAGATACTGTAGAAGAGATTGACACAACTGTCAAAGAATATGCAAAATGTAAAAAACTCCTAACCCAAAACATCCAGAAAATCCAGGACACAATTAAAAGACCAAACCTAAGAATAATAGGAATAGAGGAGAACAAAGATTCCCAGTTCAAAGAACCTGAAAATATCTTCAATAAAATCATAGAAGAAAACTTCCACAACCTAAAGAAAGAGATGGACACAAAGGTACAAGAAGCTTATAGAACACTAAATAAATGAGACCAGAAAAGAAAATCCTTTTGTCACACGATAATCAAAACACTAATGCACAGAACAAAGAATGAATATTAAAAGCTGCAAGGGAAAAAAGGACCAAGTAACATACAAAGGTAGACCAATCAGAATTACACCAGACTTCTCAACAGAGACTATGAAAGTCAGAAAAGCCTGGAAAGAGTTCAGGCAGACTCTAAGAGAACACAAATGCCAGCCCAGGATACTACCCAGCAAAACTCCCAAACAACATAAATGGAGAATCAAAAATATTTCAGGAAAAACAGAATTCAAACAGTATCTACCAATCCAAACCTACAGAGGATCTAAGAAGGAAAACTCCAAACCAAGGAAGTTACATACACCAAGGAAAAGATGAGATATTAATCATCTTACAACAAAGCCAAAAGGAGAGAACCACAGGCACATAAATCTACCTACAAAAACAAACATATCAGGAACCAACAGTCATCTCTCTTTAATATTTCTCAATATTAATGGACTAAACTCACCTATAAAAAGACATAAGCTCACAGACTGGATATGCAAATAAGATCCAGCATTTTGCTGCATATAAGAAACACACCTCAATAACAAAGACAACTACTAATAAAATTGAAGATCTACAAGGAAAATATTCCTGAAAAAAATTCAAGAAATATATAGAGAAACATGTTAAAACTATTACATGGAAAATTATACAGATAAAATGGAAGGTATAAAAATGTTCCTAATTTGATTGAAAGTAAAATTATAGACATTTTCTGATAAAACTGAACATCCACATGGAAAATACTTCTGATAAAATTGAAGAAAAATATAGAAAAACGTTAAGATTGAAGATTATCATGGATAATTATACCGACAAAATGGTAGGCACAAAAACATTCCTAAATTGATTGAAAGTGGAACTACAAAAACCCCCACCCCCGATGAAACTGAAGATCTACATGAAAAAAATCTCCGACAAAATGGAAGAAATACACAGAAAAAATGTTAAAATTAAAGATTATCATGGAAAATAATATAGTCAAAATTGTAGACACAAAAAAAAATTCCTAAATTGAAAGAGGAGTCACAAACATTTTCTGATAAAATTGAAGATTCACATGAAAAACATCTCTGTTAGGCTGTTTTTTGTTGGTGAATTTAGTCTATTGACATTATAAGATATTAAGGAATAGTGATTGTTGCTTCCTGTTATTTTTGATGTTCTTTTTATGTTTGTGTGGTTACTTTCTGTTTGTTGGAAAAAGATTACTTTCTTGCTTTTTCTAGGGTGTAGTTTCCCTCCTCATGTTGGCGTAGGGCTGGATTTGTGGAAAGATATTGTGTAAATTTGGTTTTATCATGGAATATCTTGGTTTCTCCATCTATGGTAATTGAGAGATTTGCTGAGTATAGTAGTTTGTACTGGCATTTGTGTTCTCTTATCTGTATAATTTTTCCATGAAATAGTCAATCTTAACGTGTTTTTCTATATATTTCTTCAATTTTATCAGAGATATTTTCCATGTATATTTACATAATGGAATACTACTCAACAATTAAAAACAATGAATTCACGACATTCTTAGGTAAATGGGGAACAGGGGGAGGGAAGAGGACTTATGGGACTTTCAGGGAGCGGGGGAACCAGGAAAGGGGAAATCATTTGGAATGTAAATAAAGAATATAGAAAATAAATAATAATAATAATAATGATAATAAAAGAAGAAGAAAGTTCAAGTGTCAAAAAAAAAACCAAAACAAACAAACAAAAAAAACAAAGACAGCCTCTGTTTCAGAGTAAAAGGATGGAAAGAGCTCTTCCAAGCAAATGGTCCCAGGAAATAAGCTGGAGTTGCCTTCCTAATATCCAATAAAATAGACTGTCAACCAAAATTTACCAAGTGAGATGAGGAAGGACACCTCTTTTTTTTCCTCTTTTTTTTAATTATTTATTTTATTTTTTTTAATTTACATTCCAAATCATTTCCCCTTTCCCGTTTCCTCCCTTTCTGAAAGTCCCATAAGCCCCCTTCCCTCCCTCTTTTCTCCATTCAACCCCCTCTCGTTACTCTGTCCTGGCGTTCCCCTACATCCAGGGAAGGACACCTCTTATTCATCAAAGGGATAATGTCCCTAGAGAAAATCTCAATTAAGTACATATATGCCTCAAATGCAAGGGCACCACATTGATAAAAGAAACTTTACTAATACTCAAAAAACACATTGAACCACAGACAATGATAGTGGGAAATTTCAACACCCCTCTCTCACACAATGGACAGGTTATTGAAGCAGAAACTCAACAGAGACACAGTGAAACTAATAGAGGTTATGAAACAAATGGATTTAACATATCTACAGAACATTTCACTCTAAAACAGAAGAATATACCTTCTTTTTAGCACCTCATGGTATCTTCTAAAAAAAATCAACCATATAATTTGTCACAAAACAACCCTCAACAGATACAAGAAGATTGTAATAATCTCATGCATCCTATCAGACCAACATGGCCTAAGGTTGGTCTTCAGTAACAGCAAAAACAATAGAAAACTCACATACACATGGATACTGAACAACTCTCTACTCAATGATAACTTTGTCAGGGAAGAAATAAAGAAATAAATTAAAGACTTCCTGTAATTTAATGAAAATATTGACACCTCATACCCAAATTTATGGAACTCGATGAAAGTAGTCCTAAGAGGAAAATTCATAGTACTAAGTGCCCTGTTAAAGAAATTAGAGAGAGCATACACTAGTAGATTAACAGGACACATGAAAGCTCTAGAACAAAAGGAAGAAAACTTACCCAAGAGGAGTAGAAGGCAGCAAAGAGTCGAACTCATGGCCAAAATCTACCAAATAGAAACAAAGAGAACAATACAAAGAATCAACAAAACTAAAAGCTGGTTCTTTGAGAGAATCAACAAGATAGATAAGCCCCTTGTTAAACTAAGTAAAGGGCCCAGAGGTAGTATCCAAACTATGAAAATCAAAATGAAAAAGGAGACATAACAATAGAAATGGAGGAAAATAAATAAATCATCAGATCCTATTATAAAAGCCTATACTCAACAAAACTGGAAAATCTAAATGAAATGGATGGTTTTCTAAACATATACCACATACTAAACTTAAATCAAGAGCAGGCAAACTATCTAAACAGGTTCATATCCCCTAAGGAAATAGAAAAAAAATCATTAAAAACTTCTCAATCAAATAAAGCCCAGAGCCAGATGGATTTCTACCAGAATTCTACCAGAACTTTAAAGAAGACCTAATACCAATATTCCTCAAATTATTCCATGAAATAGAAACAGAAAGAATACTATCTAACTACTTCTATGAAGCCACAATTACTTTAATACTGAAACCACACAAGGACCCAACCACAAAAGAGTGCTTCAGACCAATCTTGCTTATGAATATCAATGCAAAAGTACTCAATAAAATTCTTGGAAACCAAATCCAAGAATACATCAAAACCATCATTCAACATGATCAAGTAGGCCTCATCTCAGAAATTCAAGGTTGGTTCAATATACAAAATCCATTATCGTAATCTACTATGTAAATAAACTGAAATAAAAAAAATGACTTGATAATTTACTTAGATGCAGAACAAGCTTTTGACAAAATACAACATGCTTTCATGTTAAAAGTATTGGAGAGTTTAGGAATTCAAGGCCCATACCTAAACATAATAAAAGTAATTTATGTAATCCAACACCTAATATCAAATTAAATGGAGAGATACTTGAAGCAGTCCCACTAAAATTTGGGTCAAGACAAGGATGCCCACTCTTCTCATATCTATTCAATATAGTACTTGAAGTTCTACCTGGAACAATAAGACAACATAAAGAGATCAAGGGGAAATAAACCGGGAAAGAATAAATAAATATTTGCAGATGATGTAATAGTATACACAAGCAACCACAAAAATTCTACCAGAGAACATCTTCAGCTGATAAACAACTTCAGCAAAGTGGCTGAATATAAAATGAACTCAAATAAACCAGTAGCCTTTCTTTATAGAAATGATAAAAAGGCTGGGAAAGAAATTAGAGAAACAACTCCCTTCACAATAGCCACAAATAATATAAAATATTTTGGGGTAAGTCTAACCAAACTAGTGAAAGACCTGTATGACAATAACTTCATGTATCTCAAGAAAGAAATTGAAGAAGATCTCAGAAAATGGAGAGATCTCCCATACTCATGGATTGGCAGAATTATTATAATAAAAATGGCCTTCCTACCAAAGGCAATCTACAGATTCACTGAAATCCCAATCAAAATCCCCACACAATTCTTCAAAGACATCAAAATAGCAGTTCTCAAATTCATCTGGAAAGGCAAAAAACCAGAATAGTGAAAATAATTCTTAACAATAAAAGAGCTCTGGGGCCGGGCGGTGGTGGCGCATGCCTTTAATCCCAGCACTTGGGAGGCAGAGGCAGGAGGATTTCTGAGTTCGAGGCCAGCCTGGTCTACAAAGTGAGTTCCAGGACAGCCAGGGCTACACAGAGAAACCCTGTCTCAAAAAAACCAAAAAAAAAAGAGCTCTGGGCAGGTTCCTCCAGGAGAGAGCTGGTCTACCAGCAGTGCTTTCACTTCTGGACTCAAAGGTGAGATCTCCACTTTCTCCCTAATAACTGTCCAGAGGGCAATGGCTAAGAGTGCAGAGGGCATATAATCGATGGAGCAGCAGGGGCAGGATTTTTCAAGTTTCAATCTGCACCTGGGAGCTGGGGCAGTTCCACAGCCCTCTGTGTACAGCCCACCAGGAGAGAGGTGGTCACCCAGGAGGCTCAGAGGAACTGTCCTGAACAGACCGGCTTGGAGTGCACAGAGCATAGGAACAGTGGAGCAGCTTGAACAGGAAACTTCCAGTCACCATCTGCACACAGGACCTGGGCCAGTTCCACAACCATCTGCACACAGATGCTTCCTGAAGAGAGCTTGTCTCTGAGGAGTACTGACAAAGGCTTACAGGCCCACAGGAAGAAAAAGCTCCAGCCAGAGACAGCAAGATCAACTAACACCAGAGATAACCAGATGGTAAAAGGCAAGTACAAGAACCCTACCAACAGAAACCAAGGCTACTTGGCAATATCAGAACCTAGTTCTTCCACCACAACAAGTTCTGCATTCCCCAACACACTGACAAAGCAAGATTTGCATTTAAATTCGCATCTCTTGTTGCTGATAGAGGACTTTAAGAAGGACATAAATAACTCCCTTAAAGAAATACAGGAGAACATAGACAGGTAGAAGACCTTAAAGAGGAAATGCAAAATCCCTTAAAGAATTACAGGAAAACACAAACAAACAAAAGGAACTGAACAAAACCATCCAGGATCTAAAAATGGAAGTTGAAACATTAAAGAAACCACAAAGGAAGACAATTCTGGAAATAAAAATCCTAGGAAAGTGATCATGAGTCATAGAGCATCACCAACAGAACACAAGAGATAGAAGAGAGAATCTCAGGTGCAGAAGATACCGTAGAAAACATGGACACAACAGTCAAAGAAAATGCAAAATGCCACAAGTTCCTGACCCAAAACATCCAGGAATTCCAGGACAAAATGAGAAGATCAAACCTAAGGATAATAGATATAGAAGAGAGCGAAGACACCTAACTTAAAGGGCCAGTACATTTCTTTCTTATTTATTTATTTATTTATTTATTTCTGGGATTATTTTTTAATATTTTATTAGGTATATTCTTTGTTTACATTTCAAATGATTACCCTCTTACTGGCTTCCCCCCTCCCAAAAAGTCCCATATGCCCTCTTCCCTCCCCCTGCTCTCTAACCAATCCACTCCGGCCTCCCCTTCCTGGTATTCCCCTACATTGCCTCATTGAGCCCTTCCAGGACCAGGAGCCTCTCTTTCCTTCTTCTTGGGTATCCTTTGATATGTGAATTGTTCCTGGGGTATTCCAAGCTTCTGGGGTAATGTCCACTTATCAGTGAGTGCATATCACCTGTGAGATTTTGTGAATGGGTCACCTCACTCAGGACGACATTCTCCAGTTCCACCCACTTGCCTAAGAATTTCATGAATTCATTGTTTTTAATAGCTGAGTAGTATTCCATAGAGTAAATATATCACATTTTCTGTATCCATTTCTCCATTGAGGGACATCTGGGTTCTTTCCAGCTTCTGGCTATTATAAATAAGGTTGCTATGAACATAGTGGAACATGTGTCCTTATTGCATGTTGGAGAGTCTTCTGGGTATATGACCAGGAGTGGTATAGCTGGGTCCTCCGGTAGTATTATGCCGAGTTTTCTGAGGAACCACCAAACTGATTTCCAGAGTGGTTTTACCAGCTTGCAATCCCTTCAGCAGTGGAGGAGTGTTCCTCTTTCTCCACATTCTCGCCAACATCAACTGTCTCCCGAGTTTTTGATCTTAGCCATTCTGACTGGTGTGAGGTGAAACCTCAGGGTTGTTTTGATTTGCATTTCCCTGATGACTAAGGATGTTGAACATTTCTTTAGGTGATTCTCAGCCATTCGATATTCTTCAGGTGAAAATTCTTTGTTTAGCTCTGTACCCCATTTTTTAATAGGGTTATTTGGCTCTCTGGAATCTACCTTCTTGAGTTCTTTGTATATCTTGGATATTAGCCCTCTGTCAGATGTTGGGTTGGTAAAGATCTTTTCCCAATTAGTTGGTTGCCATTTTGTCCTTTTGACAGTGTCCTTTGCCTTACAGAATCGTTGTAATTTTATGAGGTTCTATTTGTCAATTCTTGATCTTAGAGCATAAGCTATTGGTGTTCTGTTCAGGAAATATTCCCCTGTGCCCATGTGACCAAGGCACTTCCTCAGTTTCTTTTCTATTAGTTTCGGTGTTTCTGGTTTTATATGGAGGTCCTTGATCCACTTGGACTTTAACTTAGTACAGGGAGATAAGAATGGGTACATTTGCATTCTTACCTCCAGTTGAACCAGCACCATCTATTTAAAAGGCTATCTTTTTTCCACTGGATGGTTGTAGCTCCCTTGTCAAAGATCACGTGACCATAGGTGTGTGGGTTCATTCTGGGTCTTCAATTCTATTCCATTGATCTACCTGTCTGTCACTGTACCAATATCATGCAGTTTTTAACATTATCGCTCTGTAGTACAGCTTGAGGTCCGGGATACTGATTCCCCCAGAAGTTCTTTTACTCTTGAGAATACTTTTAGCTATCCTGGGTTTTCTGTTATTCCAGATGAGTTTTTGAATTGCTCTTTCTAACTCTATGAAGAATAGAGTTGGGATTTTGATGGGGATAGCATTGAATCTGCAAATTGCTTTTGGCAAGATGGTCATTTTTACTATATTAATCCTGCCAATCCATGAGCTTGGAAAATCTTTCCATCTTCTGAGGTCTTCTTCAATTTCTTTCTTCAGAGACTTGAAGTTCTTGTCATACAGATCTTTCACTTGTTTGGTTAGAGTCACACCAAGATACTTTATATTATTTGTGGCTATTGTAAATGGTGTCATTTCCCTAATTTTTTTCTCAACTTGTTTATCCTTTGAGTATAGGAAGGCCACTGATTTGCTTGAGTTGTTTTTATATCTGGCCACTTTGCTGAAGTTCTTTATCAGCTGTAGGGGTTCCCTGGTGGAGATTTTTTGGTCGCTTATGTGTACTATCATATCATTTGCAAATAGTGATAATTTGATCATCTGCTCTGCAATGGAGGTCTCAACTGTGCTGGCTGACTCCTCCGGGCTGCTGGGTAGAAAGTTGACTACTTGAGCCATTTGGAGATATCGTGCTGTGGCAAAGGACGGTCCCAAACCATTTTATTTTTTTTTTATTTGAAGATTTACATGGAAAATGTTTCTGACACAGTTGAAGAAATATATAGAAAAACACGTTAAAATTGACAATTTTCATGGAAAATTATACAGATAAAATGTTAGGCATAAAAAACATTGCTAAATTAAGAAAAAAGACAAAGGAAGTAAAAACATTTTATGATAAAATTGAAGATTTACAGGGAAAATATTTCTGAGAAAATTGAAGAAATATATAGAAAAACACGTTAACAAAATTATAGAAGAAAACTTCCCCAAACTAAGGAAAGAGATACACATGGACATACAAGAAACCTACAGAACTCTTAAATAGAGTGGACCAGAGAACAAATTGCTCCAGTCACATAATAATCAAAACACCAAATGCACAAAACAAAGAATACTTAAAACAGTAAGGGAAAAAGTTCAAGTAACATATAAAGGCAGACCATTCAGAATTACACCAGATTTCTCACCAGACTGTGAAAACTAGAAGATCCTGGGAAGATATCGTACAAACCCTGAAAGAACACAAATGCCAGCCCAGGCTACTATACCCAGCAAAACTCTCAATTACCATAGATGAAGAAATCAATATATTCCATGTAAAAACCAAATTTACACAGTATCTTTCCACAAATCCAGTCCTTCAAAGGATAATAAATGGAAAACTCCAACATAAGGAAAGAAACTACATCCTAGAAAACACAAGAAAGTAATCTTTCAACAAACCCAAAAGAGGAGAGCCACACAAACATAATTGCTATTTAAAACTGATATTATTACCCTCAAACTGATTTAAAATTTCTTGCCTTTCCAACCCCCACCTTCAACCCTCCTTTCATCTCTGGCTTCCTTGAGTCACTCCTCCAGCCTATATCGTGTTTTCTTTTGATACTTCCACTTCACCCAAAATTTTCACTACAAATGAAACAGTCACTCCAGTGACCCCTCTCTGTTTAAAAATTAGAGGAAGGAGATGTGGGACCATGAAAGGCAGTCTGTGTTCTAGTTGAGTGAGGCTTAACTTCCAGGGACTCTACAGATTAATACTTCAAGGGACGGACCCGTTGGCCATGTTCCCAGACACTAGGCTTCTGACAGGAGGTTCTCAACTCCATAATACTGTGGTCAACATTCACATAGGGCAACACCCCAACCCCCTAGTATTTTGACTGGACTCCACCCCACAGTTACCTGGCAACAGCCAGGTATGCCCCTCCCCACAGTTACCAGGCAACAGCCAAGACCCTGTCCACTTTTAGAGGGGCTGCTTTTTCCCTCCTCTCTTGCACTCTCTCTCTCTCTCTTTCTCTCTCTCTCTCTCTCTCTCTCTGTCTCTCTCTCTTCCCCCTCTTATCTCAAGTCCCCTTGCTCCCCCTCTCTCCCCATTCTCTCCCCCCCATCTTCTCTTCCTCTCTACTTCTTTCCAATAAACTCTTGAAAACCATGGACTGCATCTTCTCGTCTGAACCCACTGTGCTGGAACAATGGGTCAGCTCATTAAAGAGCCAAGCATCTAATCTCCCACTAGAAGACCTCCCAGCATTCACAGCTGTGGCCACTACCAACCCAAGCCATCTGTCCTGCAGACAAAGGACTTAATCCCTGTGGGACCCAGTCAAAGCTCTCCCCTGCCTGCTTCCCTTCAGTCCTGGGCCAGAATCTACCTCCTAGGGCCCACACTCCTATTCTCCACTCTTCTGCAACACCCAGCAGCATCTTCAGTGTCCAAGACTGTGAACCTCTTGCCTTCGAGCTCCATCCTGCAGGCTCCCCAGGTGACCCCAAGGACTATCACGTCTTCCATGACATCCTGCAGCATCTGTGATGTCCAACGCTGAGAACCCCAAAGACTCCACCTTCCCTACCCCTGGCATGAGTTCGCAAGGCCCTCCACAGCCTGATGCTCACTGGAGATTCCGTGGGGATCCCTGATGCAGTCCAATTCCCTGCATCTGCCTTTCCCTTGTTCTAAGCTCTGGTGGGATGTGAGTCCCCACCACAAATAACCCATAATTCTTCTGTCATTAAACATCTGGGTTATTTCCAGCTTCTGGGTGTCACAAACAAGGCCTCTATGAACATAGTGGAAAATGTGTCCCGTGGCATAGTAGGACATCTTTTGGGTATATGCCCAAGAGTGGTATAACTGGTCTTCAGGTAGATCTATTTAAAATTTTCTGAGGAATATCCACAGTGGTTGTACCAGTTTGCAATTCCACCAGCAATGGAGGAGTGTTCCTCTTTCTCAGCATCCTTGCCAACATGTGTTGTCACCTGAGATTTTGATCTTAGCCATTTTGATTGATGTAAGGTGGAATCTCAGGGTTGTTTTGATTTGCACATCTCTGATTTTTAAATTATCTCTAATTTTTTTCAGTATAGTCATTATCCCCTCCCTTTATGCCCTCTGACAGTTCCTCATTCCACTCCTCCTTCCCCGTCTTCCAGAAGATGTCCTCACAGCCCCACAATCTCCATCAGGCCTCCTTATATCCAGGAGCCTCACATCTCTCTATGGTAAGGTGTGTCTTCTCTCCTTGAGGCCAGACCAGGCAGTCCTCTGATGTGTATATGTCTGTTGCCTCCGATCAGCTAATGTATGTTGCTTGGTTGGTGGTTCATTGTCCGAAAGATCCCAGGGGTCCCAGTTAGTTGAGACTGCTGTTGTTCCTATGGGATCACCCTCTTCCTTAGCTTCTTCTAGCCTTTTCCTAATTGAACCACAGGGGTCCCCAGCTTCAGTCTATTGGTTGGGCTTAAGTATCTGCTTCTGTCTCAGTCAGCTGCTTCTTGGACCACTCAAAGGACAGCAATACTAGTGTCCTGTTTGTAAGCACATCATAGCATCAGTAATAGTGTCAGGCCTTGGAGTCTCCCCTTGAGAAAAATCCCAACTTGGGCCAGTCAATGAGCATCCTTTTCCTAAGTCTCCTCCATTTTTGTCCTTGTAGTTCTTTTAGACAGGAAAAATTCTGGGTCAGAATTTGACTGTGGTATGACAACCCCATCTCTCCACTGATGCTCTGTCTTTCTACTGGAGGTGGATTCTACAAGTTCCCTCTCCCCACTACTGGGCATTTCAGCTAAGATCTTTGAGTCTGGAGATTCTCTCACCTCTCGGGTCTGTGGTACATTATAGAGGGTCCCCCGCCTCCCACCTCTTGTGGTTGTATGTTTTCATTCATTCTGCTGGCCCTTGGTGCTTCACTCCTGTTCTCCCCAACACCTGATCATGTACCTCTTATCTGCTGCCCCTTCCCTTCCCCTCTCCTACCCAGTTCCATCCCTCCCTGACTTAAATATCACAGAAAGCTCTGGGAGACAAATCTGGCTAGGTATGTATTCTATCATTGTAGAGACAATTCATGAAAAGCAACATCAGTAATAAAAACCAATTGTTTTTGGATCTTTCTCTAAGACTCCCTTGATTAACTTTCTTCTCTAACTTCCAAACTCACAAAGAAACTTAAACAGAGCTCTAAGACTTGAAGTGACCTTATGAAGAAAATGGTTTTCTGTTGATCTTCTTTGAGTTCCAGATGGGTTTATTACCTTCTGGTTTATATTGGAGTCTTACAGAGAGCCATTTCATTTGATTATTATTCATTGTTCACTCCAAATCTCTAAACATACATTTTCTTCTTTGTTAAAGTTTGAGGGTGTCATTTCTCCGGATTCAAAGACCACTACTGATTATTACGGCTTCTTGTTATAGTACTGAAGGGAGGGATGACAGATGAATGACTGTGGCTCATGTAAATGTGACTTCAGATCCTTGGGGAAGCATGCGTTCATGACATTTCCTGGATCAACTATCATGGCTCTCTGAACTTCCTTTTATCCATGGTAAAGTGAGTATAGATGAAGCCCTACTGAGGTTTCATCAGACAGCAAATATAGCATGTAAATAACTTTTCTACCTTGTCTATTTTCAAGTGCTGAAACTATGGTCATTAGTATGGTGATCCCTAAACTAAAAAAAAAAAAAAAGCAAAAAACACACCAAGGGGGCAATACTACAAAATCCAGCCAGATCACTTTGGTATATAGTTAATTGCCACCGTTTACATAAATAATTACATTCATAATTATTATAGCATTAGTCAAAATAGCCAAGCTCTAGGATCAGCTTAGACATCCATCAAAAGATAACTGGACAAAAAACCATGATATATATGTATAAACATATATACATATGTATGTGTGTAATACATACACACATATATATGCACATATGCAATGTAGCTTTATTGAGTTGCAAATAATGGACTTTAGTAAATTACATGGAAATAAATGTTTCAGGATATTATCAGGTTATACACAATATTTGAAGTCATAAAGGCCAGTTTCATGCTTTTTTTTATAATATACACATTATGTATATATGTATGTGTGTGTGCATGCATTATATATATATATACATATATGTGTGTGTTTATTCTATCATTCTAGAAATGAGTCATGAAAAGCAACATCAGTAATAAAAACAATCATTTTTGAGTCTTCCTCTAAAGAGTCCCCCTTGATTAACTTTACTCTCTAACTTACAAACTCCCCAAGCTATTTTCATAGGAACTCATTTTATGGCCATGCTGAAGCTAAAGATACCTGTAGCTGAAGGTGGGTGATCACCCACAATTTGGATAGGTTCCTTGTAGATGTGTCTTATTTTCAGCTGAAACAAGACCCCTTAAGGACATTCTTGTTCATGTTAAATTCTCTATATAATACATATGTTTGTATCTATTCCTTTATCTATATGTGTATGACATGAAGGTACAGATGAAGGTACAGGAGGAACACTTTGTAATGAGAAGGGGAAAGGAAGGTATAGATAGGATCAAATGAACAAAGTAAAACAATACACATGTGTGAAAAGGTAATAATGATGTTTATTGTTTTGTAAACACCTACAAATTAAAGTTACATAAAAAGAAGCAGACTTTCACAAGAACCATTCAAGGTGTTTATCCATGCATCAAATTATCTACTTGTTTGTTGTGGAAAACTTTTTTAAGGGGCATCTCCTATGAACTGCAACCCCCATTGAATGTATATTAAGTTTGAATAATGCTTTGGTTCAGGTAGTGTTTAGGTCACTTTTAATTTGAGTCTATAAAACCCTACCCAAAACTGTCAGATATCAGAGAGTTATGTATGGAAAGAATAATACTTTATCTACAGGAGCAATAACATCATGGATTGAAGGCAGTATCCTGTTCAAAGAACTGGACAGCCTTTTGGAGAAGGTACCATGGTATTGAATAATTTGATGGTGACACTGTGAAACAAAACAGTGAGTGCCTTCTAGACAGAGGTAATAGCTTAGGACATGCTTAAAGGAAAATGTTACCTGTTAACATCCATAAATATCAGAGAGGTAGGGATTTTGAAACCAATAGTAAGAAAGGTTGTATGTGGTAAGTGACAGGTGAATCACATACTGAGACGAAAAAGGCAATTAGTTGTAGTATAAAAAAGAGAAAATGTTTATATGAGCCAGATAAATAATACCTGCTATTAGTGCCCCATGCATGCTTTATTTAATATCAGAATTATTGTGAAATTTCATTTCCGTCAGTCAGCTGAAACAAACCTTATTTAGCTGAGCACACTGAGTACAATCATGTACTTTTATCTCACTGCCTTTGGCCAGAGTCATAATATCCAAAGTAAAATGACAGTGATATGTAATGTTGTCTGTTTGCCCAGTCCTTAGCTGGACTCTTCCTGTTTCCCAAGTCCTTGTGGACCTGTATTATTTTCAACTTAAACAAGACTCCTTAAATTGATCCTTACTCATGTTAAATTATCCATATGAGGTACAAGTGACTATAAAGCAGAAATCATGTTTTCTTTCACATGAATGAATTCTAAGGACATTTGACACAGATTTTTATGTGAGAATCCAAATATCAATTATGCACCCTGAGAAGTTTCACTTGAAAATTTGTGAAACCAAATGGCTCATCATCATTATGTTGTTGATATTTCTCCCTTCCCAAAGATGACTTTGTTCCAACTTCCTAACAGTTCTTCTTCTGGGCAATTCTAGTTCTTTAATGTTCCACTCTCTGGGAAAAATATTTTTGGATGGCAGTCTAGTTTAAAGCACTATACTCCTTAATTTGTTTCTGGGTTGGACATTGCATGTGTTTATATTTTAAGAGAAAAATAAATATTTGATAAGAAAAGTCATATTTATATGGCCACTGGCCCCTGGCCCCTGTAAGACTTTATACATAGATATACTTTTAGCACATGACAGTCCCAGCCATATTTAATAGAAGGAAGTAATACTGTGTGTAAGATATTTAGTCTCACTGATTCATGCAATGCCAAAAATATATCTATAAAGAGAAATATTATCATGATTAAATGATATTTCAGGTTTTCTGATTATCAGTTTCAGATATGTATTAACTTCACAGTATTTGAGATCTGGACACATCACATTTTATTATTGCAACTGGTCCTATTGTCATGCAATCTGGTCCACACTCACCTAGCAAACAGGTCTCCCTTTTACATGTCTTTCAAGATGAACTGATTCTTAAGTACATACATACTCCACTACCCATGCTATAGATGTTTACTTAGGCAAATTTTTAGAAGAGACATCCTGACATGGACACTCTTGGATAACATTAAGAGAGACCTTTCCTTCACAGGCCATATCTGTATTTATACCAATTCCAGTACCTGTGGTTCTTAGCTGTAGTATTCATTGATTAGCCTATCTATATGATATCCTGCATTGGCTATTTCTTGGCATCTAAAGGCACAGATGTGTACAATTCTGTGTTACTTATTCACACCAGCCCATCCACATCACACAGGAAAAACTCCATATTTATTACATCTCTCTTTAATTCATAGATACAATCTGACAACCACACACATATATCCCCCAGTCTGTTTCTATTGAATGATTTATTAGATTGTTGACTTTCCCATTTGTGTGAATTCAAGTAGGCACCAGAACTCTGGATGAATCTGAAGGAACTTGTGTATCCTCCCTTCTGACAAGGGGTTGGATAAAGTGTCCTGTGTTAGGTGGGAAATATAGCAGGCTTCTAAACTTGATGCCAATAGCACACTTACCACCATCTGGTTCTAACAATGATACATCTTCAAACAATGTCTATAGCGATTTGGGGGATGTGTAGAACAAATTATTCTGAGCTGAGATTCACTGCTTTGCCAGAAGGGCCAATTGATTTCTGTTCTCTCATCCTCCTGTCTTTTAAAGATGTTAAGACTCACATCTATGGTTACCATGTGGTTCACACCAAAGTGTTGTCATTGAAATGCTGGAATGATCCTGACTAACTGGTTAAGACATCACGGCAGACACCTGAGAAATGAAATAAACTATTACTTTAATGGCGATTAAAGGCTTAATCACCCACTCTTGGCCCGGAAAAGGTCTGATAAATTTCACAGTTTTGGTGAAGGTGCCATGGGGAAGTAGCCAGAGGATGGTACATGGCCATGGATGTTTTAATTAGATTTCTGACTTTGAGGGATGATTTCTTTCTTCTTTTATTGATCCAGTTGAGAGCTTATCATGGTAACAGCTATCTGAACTTCTCCATTTCTGGCTACCAAGACCTCACCTTATACAGTAAAGAGTGCTTGTTAGTGCCCAGAAAGTCATGAGACATCTGTGGGATTTGACGTCTCACTTAATTAAAATTTAATGTTTTAGTAAAAATCCACATTCTAACTGGATATAATATTAAACTGAGAATTGTGATCAGTGTACTCTTCAGAAAACAGAGCTCACAAAAGGCAGTTCCACTCTTTTTATTCAGCAACATTCACTGTGATGTTTGTATAAGAAGAAAAGAAGTGAACAGATTGTGCTCTCAGCAGCATGAGAAGGGCAGAAGGGGCAGGATGAAGGTCTTCAAAAAGTCAGAAGAAAGCTGCTGAAGGAAGAGAGCCATGATGACATTCTCTAACCTCATAAATCCTGCTCTGCCCAAAACATCTGCACCCCATCCCCTACAGCTTGCTGTAGTGGTACTTTCAAACCAAGAACATGTGGGCTGATCAAACGGTAGGAGGGATAAAATTTTCATGAGTGTGAAGCTTGTGTAGACTATCTTTAAATTTATGTTTGGGCTAGCCTTCTCTAGAAAATGAGACACATTTCAAAAACAAGGAAAACAAAGGCCTTGACTGATCTTCTCATTCAGAAGGATTTTCTCCTGAAGTTTCCTCCTCTTGTCTGCCTTCCAAAGTAATTTATTTGCACCTGTTTACCCTGTTTTACCCAACCAGGATTTTATTCTATTGTGTATGACACTTTAGTCTTCTCAGGAATATAAAGAACACAGGCATTTTGCCACAACAAGGTCACTATGAGTCACTATAGACTCCTCACTGAAGCCTTGGCCTCTCTCTTTTCCAACTCCATCTCAGACAGAAAAAGATAAAGTCTCCCTTATAGAGAAATCACAACTGTCACTTTCAGTATTTTTTCAACTCTTACATGTACCACATGTTAAAGATCAAGTCAGGTACACACAGGATCACCATTAGGTATTGATGGAATAAACTATGGGGTGCTCAGGATGATTGTCTGTTTTGAGAGGGATATGGTAAACTTGGAGAGAAGGATTAGGCTGGGTATGGTGCCTTTGGGAAAGCTGAGGACTATGTTCTTCCCATAGAAGGGTTATGAGGAGGTGTTGATACTGGGATGTGTACCAGTGACTGAACAATGAGCAAC
This sequence comes from Tokudaia tokunoshimensis, assembly GCA_036184795.1. Lineage (NCBI taxonomy): Eukaryota > Metazoa > Chordata > Mammalia > Rodentia > Muridae > Tokudaia > Tokudaia tokunoshimensis. The sequence goes on along the minus strand of BTHU01000001.1, from coordinate 127,600,259 downwards.
ACAGTAGATTAAGAGTTGCTCTTAGAAAAGTAAAAACCCTGGTAACATGAAGTATCAGCATTTAACTCTAAGCAAAATATATCTGTATGCAGAGTCCTCTGCTGAAATTTCTATCTTGACCTATCACAACTCCTCCACATTTCTGAGCTTTACAAGCTTTACCAAAAAAGAGGTCTACCTCCAATGCTATATATGAGGTTAACCTCCTAGAAGACCTGAATCATGGGAGAGAATCCAGACTCATAGAATAATAATGGGTGGGAATGGATTGTGCACCATCTTATACCAAATACAGTGCAGTAGTTACAGACCTGTAATTTATAATTACAAGCCATGAAAGATTATTAAAATAACAATATCTTCTCCTTTTCAGGGTTTTCTGTGAGTACACAAGCTATATGTTGACCTATCTAATTGTATTCTCTCAGACATTTTGTTCTGTTAAGTATAGCAAGAGCTTCTAGATGTTGAAAACACAGAAATCACAAGATGTTCCTTATTTTCCTTATTTATTAAGTACTGTAAGATTGTGGAAGTTTATCCAATTTAATCTCCCCTCTTTTAGGAGCCAAATGCTTTAGAAATAAAACCCTTACCTTTCTTTAAATGTATCTCTTAAATGATAAATGCATTCAGCATACCATCTGTGAACAAAGAACAATGTGCCATGCTTTTGCCCACAAGGTGATCCATAACAAACTGTCTCAGGATGTCAGGCACTCAATAATGTAGAGTGCTTTGGTTTTAGAAGTTATTGGAATTCTAAAGAAAGTTTCTAGGGGAAAAAGGTTGTTAGAACCACCACTAGTCTGCAGTTTTAGGTCCCTGAATTTAGAAATAGGGCTTTATTTCTGGATAGTAATTGCCATTTGAGTGCTCAGAGAAAGATCTTCATAAAGTATCCTGAGATATTGTGAGGCTAGAGAAAACATGGTTTTGCCTTGTAGACTTCAATACATGTGGAGTTTTTTTTTATGAAAGAGAGCCCTCTTAAGAGATAGAACCCTCTTAATTGACAAGAGATATCCATAATTATATGGGTACAAAGTAGAGTCTAGTTAGGAACACAAAGAGACAATGTTCTATTTCACTGCCAGAGTCCTTACTTGACTTTGGGCTTAAGGAATCCGGCTGTGAACAAGGAGGTGAAAGTATATACCAAGTAAACACATAGATACTTTCTGTCACTTGCTAAATGAGCTTTGTTCTTGACATGTTCTTGACATGTTTTTTCTTCCAGAAATAAAGTTGTCATAACAAACCTGACATTAAACTGTGAACTCACAAGTAAATAAGGATAGACTCATTTCTCTATCTTGAGCCGATCTTTCTTTTGTCTTAAAAAGAGCCAAACTTTTTATTCTTGTTAATATTTCAATAATGATGACAATTTCAATCACTACTTTCAGTTTGTCTATTCCAATTTGTGGCCTCCATAACTCTTACAGATCCTTCAGTGGATAATTCCACATTTTTTTTTTTTTTTTTTTTAGTTTCGGCTTCAGTGGTACCTCCTCTTGTTCCGTTTTGTTCTGCTTACAGGATACTACACCTTACCAACCAATCAATCTTTCAAAGTCAATTGCTTATTGTTTCATTATGTTTCATAGATAGTTATTGATCTTCCAGCAAAGTGACATTCTGATGTCACATTCACAGGTAGGTTTTTATTTCGATTCTATCATTAGAAACTGACCTCAACAAAACCAAAGACCAAGATTCTTGTTTCTCTACAAAGAAAGTACAGGCTACAGAGGATGGAGATCACTGGAAATGTTCCTTAGCAATGTGCGCATTAATGGGTGTGTACCTGATTGGACAGATGGATGAAAATTGCTTTTCTTCACCTAAATATTTCTTCTTATGACTTACTGCTTTCACTTTAATTAAATTTTCATTAATTTTAGATGATGTACAAAATAATGGCTTCACTGTGATATTTAAAAACATATACATTATTATTTTTTGTTGTTTTTTCCATTCCTCCATGCAAATAGTGTATATACATATACCATGAAATCATGTACAAAAAGGCATCAAACATACTAATAGGTTTTTGAATTCAGTATCATAGTGATTTTCAAAATGACTGTTTGATATGCAGCTGTTATAAAAATCACTATAATTCATGAGCAAAAAAGTTAAAATATCGCATGATTTATTTCTATCATTCTACTCAGAAAGCCACAGAGATATTCCCATATCTGTGCTTATTGGGGCATTATTTACAATAGCTTAGATAAAGGTTCTACTTTAGATGGCCATCAATAGAATTGATGGATATTAAAAATATGGTAAATTGACATAATGAAAGCTTAATCAGCCTTAAAGATAGGTGAAATTATAAAACTCACATCAAAATCTATGAAACAGAATATTATAAAGAAAAATACATCAGACACAGAAATACAAATTTCAGTTTATCTCAAATAGCCATTTTGAAAATCACTATGATAGTTAGAATTAATGGTTATCTAATACAGGGACTAATAATAGTTTATGTACAGAGTAATGGGTGGAAAAATAATAAATATATGGGTAGAAGAGAATATAAGAAACAATTCACTCATCATAGATGGCCCTTCCAAGCAAGATTCTTCATATATGGGAGAGAACACGACATCTATAGAATGATTTCTACATGAATTATATCACTAATTTATATTCACAAATTCACATTATCTGAAATTCTAAATTAATCATAAAAATTACCTGTTAAAAAGTCTCTGTTGGCATGTAGAATTATGTTTTTAATAAGTCAAAAGATAGTTTGTTTTAGTAGGGAAATATTAACAAAGGAAGGTTGAGTTTATGGATTTGAATATTGTATGTCACACCAAACTTTCAAGTACCAGTTATAAACTTGGTCTATGTGATCTTCTTATTTCTGTTTTGTCAAAATGGGATAAATGAAAACAAAAGATAGTTTAAATAAAAAACCTGGAATAAACAATACCAGATTGACTTTTTATAGGAATGACTGGTACTCTAGTTAAAGCATCAATCATTGATTGCTAGGGTATAGAAACATTCAGATACTGCCCCACTTGGGGATCCATCCCATATACAGTCACCAAACCCAGGCACTATCATAGATGCCAAGAAGTGCTTGCTGACAGGAGCCTGATATACCTGTCTCCTTAGAGGCTCTGCCAGAGCCTGACAAATACAGAGGTGGATGCTTGCAGCCAACCATTGGACTGAGCATGGGGTCCCCAATGGAGGAGTTAGAGAAACGACTGAAGGAGCTGAAGGGGCTTACAACCCCAAAGGAAGAACAGCAATATCAACCAACCAGACCCCCCCAGAGCTCTCAGGGAACTGAACCACCAACCAAAGAATGGAGGAATCCATGGCTCCAGCCGTATATGTAGCAGAGGATGGCCTTGTTGGGCATCAGTGGGAGAAGAGACCCTTGGTCCTGTGAAAGCTAGATGCCTTATTTTAGAAGAATGCCAGGGTGGGGAGGCAGGAGTGGGTGGGTGGGTGAGGGAGCACTCTCTTAGAAGCAGGGGTAGGGGAAATGGGATGGGGGTTTCTGGGTGGAGGACTGGGAAATGGGATAACATTTGAAATGTAAATAAAATATCCAATTAAAAAGAAACATGACCTAGGAAGATATGATAGAGATAGAGAAGAAAGACATGATAGAAAAGGAAGGAAAATGTAAAGAATGGAGTTTTGAAAGCAAAAGAGAGTGATGAGTACAGAGATAGGGAAAGGCATTAAGTACTGCACTGAAATGAAAGGATAGAAAATCTAATCCAATGGGGGAGCTAGAGAAAGGACCAAAGGAGCTGAAGGGGTTTGCAGCACCATAAGAGGAATAACTATATGATCCACTCAGTACTCCCAGAGCTCCCAGGGACAAAAATATCAACTAGATAGTTCATATGATGTTACCCATGGTGCCAGACATGTAGGCAGCAGAGGATGGCCTTGTTGGACATCAAAGGGAGGAGAGGCCCCTGGTCCTGGAAAGGCTCAATGCAGCAGTGTAGGGGAATGCCAGGACAGGGAAGCAGGAGAGATTGGGGAACAGGGGGAGGGGTGAAGGTTTATGGGATTTTCGGGGGGGGCAGGAAAGGGGAAATCATTTGAAATGTAAGTAAAGAATATATCTAATAAAAAATAAAAAAGTGAATGTAATAAATAAAAAAAGAAAGTCTAAGTGAAAATGGTAGATTTCTAAATTAGGAAAGCTGCATAAAAATGAGAACCACTGAAAAAGATAATAATTGTTTTTGACATATACTTCTCCAAAAAGCAAATGTACCACATTTAGTTTCTAAATGATTATTTAGGAGATGGTAGGAACTTTAAAATGTGAAGTCCAATGGGACTTCACATGTGTCATCAGAGAAGTATGCTTGGAAAAGACTGTGGAAATATGTTTAATTCTTTTTTAAAGTCTATTTTTAAGTGGGGTGGGTGTATGGATGATGGTCTCCCCACCTTACTTCCAGCCGCCTTCAATGAATACCAACCAGGCAGAGTATATCAAGATGAAATAAATCTAGGCACATCCTTTCCTACTAAGAGTTCATCATAAATGGTAATGAAATTGTCAGATAATAAATTTAATAAAGGCATTCAAGGGAAATCCCATGAGGCCTTAACCCTGCACAAAGAACTGCAGGCAACTAACGAATACTGAGATCAGGAGAAACAATCTTCCCCATGGAAGAGCACAATTGTTTGTTCAAAAATGGTCATCTCTGAAAACTTACATATTAGTTAACAGTGTATAGATTAATTTAGAGATATATATGAATATGAAATGATGCAAATATAGTATAATCTCAAGAAAAAAGTAAGGTACCTAATTGTGTTACATTTTGTGCCCCAGGTACTTATTAAAGTGTTAAATATGACTCATGCCTAATTTTAGTTCATAGTACACTTCTTTCAATGAAAATAAAAATAATAATGGCATTGTACATTTTTCATTTTACATCATGATGACTGCCCTTCTTCTGGTCCCTCCTCACAGAGTCCCTCTCTCATCTCCTCTCTCTCTTTGAGAGGGTGGGGGCTCTCCTCAGTATCCCCCAACCCTGGCACATCACATCTCTGCAAGGTTAGATGTGTCCTCTCCCAATGAGGCCAGATAAGGCAGGCCAGTTGGGGAATAGAATCCACACAAGCAACAGCTTGAGGGACAGCCCCTACTCCAATTGCTGTGGGACCCATTGGTGATCTAGATGTACATCTGCTACCTATGTGCATAGGGCTTAAGTCCAGTCAGTGTGTGCGCTTTGGTTGATGGTTCAGTCTCTGAGAGGGTCCAGGTTATTTGACTCTGTTGGTATTTCTGTGGAGATCCTATCCCTTCCAGGGCCCTCAATCCTTCCCCAACTGTTCCATAAGATTCCTCAAACTCTTAGGGTCTGTAGAATGTATGATGGGAATTTTGTACTTTTATAGTGATATCCACTTATTATTGAGTACATAATATGCATGTCCTTTTGGGTCTGGGTTACCTCACTCAGGATGATTTTTCTAGTTCCATCCATTTTCCTGCAAAATTAATGATGTCCTTGTTTTTAATTACTGAATAGTATTCCAGTATGTAAATGAAGCACATTTTCTGTATCTATTCTTTGGCTGAGGGACATCAAGATTGTTTCCAGAAACTGGTTATTATGAATAAGGCTGCTATGAACATAGTGGACCACATGTCCTTGGGATATTGTGGAATATCTTTTGGGTCTATTCCCAGGAGCTGTATATCTGAGTCTTCAGGTAGAACTATTTCCAGTTTTCTGAGGAACTGGCAGATTGGTATCCAGAGTGATTGTACAAATTTGCAACTCTATCAGCTGTGAGGGAGAGTTTCCCTTTCTCTACATCCTCACCAGCATGTGCTATCGCTTGATTTTTGTTGTTGTTTTTTTCAAGACAGGGTTTCTCTGTGTAGCCCTGGCTGTCCTGGAACTCACTCTGTAGACCAGGCTGGCCTTGAACTCAGAAATCCACCTGCCTCTACCTCCGAAGTGCTGGATTAAATGTGTATGCCATCACTGCTCAGCCTCTTGAATTTTTTGGCTTAGTCATTCTGATTGGTGTAACGTGGAATCTCAGGGTCATTTTGCCTTATCCTTATAGTAGGCCGGACTCTTGTCTGGACTACTATATGAAACAAAGCCTCTAAAAATAAACAAAAACAAAACACACCCATTGATCCCAAGTCAGAGGAAACATTTCCTTCCTCTTCTTCCTTCCCAGAGTTCTCTCTCCATGTATCTGGCCTTATCCTGTCTTTCCAGACCTTATGTTCCATTATGTGTCTCCTCAGCCTCTTTGAAAATGTGCAAGTGAGTTCCCCCAAACTAATAAAAACACTGTGTGAAAAGAAAACAAAAGCAAAAAATAAATTAACAACAAAATGTTCAGTGAATTAATTTACTTAATGGGCAAATAAAATATTGGTATAGCTAAAAAGAAAAAAAACTGTGTGAGGAAGGCTCCTTCTCAATTGTGTGGACTCACATTGTGGCTGAGGCCCCCATGTCAAATAGGAAATGGTAATGTTTCCCTCTTAGAGAATTCACAGGAACCACTTTTACTCTTCTCAAGCCCCCAGAGCCATATACTGACTTGTCAAGGAGGAAAGCCAGTTGTCTGCAAGAGCACAAAGTAGTATGTAGGTGGTGAGCATGGGTCTCCATGTTAGAAATCTGGAAACTCCTCTCGTGTTGTGCAGAAGTGCCAGGCTGGGGATGGTGTCCACTAGGAAAGTTCAGGCCTGTGTTCTTCCCTATGGAAAGACTTGAGGTATGATTGAGGCTAACATGAAGCAGGGCATGTAGAAAGGTCAAATGCTGAGCATCAAAGCCAAAGGCAGAAAAGCGAGTAGCAAAGAAAATAATGTATTGATGGCTTAAATAACAAGCATCTAACTTCTTATAAAGATCTGTCCAAATCCTGGTCCCTCTCCAGAAATCACTATCTTATGAAAGTATATCCCACCCCGTTTCTGGACTTCAAAAGACCTTAACTGTTGGGTAGTTTTGTCTGAAGTTGATCTTGCCTTGTACAGGAAGGAGAATACAGATAGATCTATAGAAGGACAGAGAAGATGGGAATCTCATTTTTTTTGTTTGTAAATGCTACACATCAGGGGTATCTGCATAACCTCTAAGTGCAAACACTTAAAGAATATTTATTTTATGTGCAAGATTTTTGATAATAAGGATTAAAATTTAAAGAAAATTATATTTTTCAAAGAATATTTCAATCAGAAAATGTCTCTTTTCATGTAGCTTGTTATCTATAAATACACAAGTTGCTTTTTTCAATGTCTTCCATTTTTTTCCCTCTAATAAGAATGAGAAGTATTTCAGTTGCCAAAATCTGCTAATGATACTATTTCTTAAGTCTTCCTTAAAGCAATATACACATAAATGTAATTCTCTCTTGCACAACCTAGAACATTAGTTTCTTCAAAGTATCACCCTCAGAAATTTTCAATTGCATAATGCTTTGTCCTAGAAGGTGGCCTGTAAATGTTTGTTCCAGGATCTGGACATTGGGTGACCATACCATTCTGAATACAACCAATTGCCACAGGATGGAGGGATACTGAGGAATGCTGAAGACTATCTATTGCAGGTTGAGGGTCAAGAGCAATGCTACTCTGTCATATTTGGTTCCCTGGCTCTGCTAATGTGCCCTTTCTGGACCAACTTATTGCCTTTTGATTCCTTAGAGACAAGGCAACCACAGGAGTCATGAAAACCAGAGGAAGTAAAGTCTCTCTATTCTAGCTGTATCTTATGTAGCGTGCTTAAAAAAAAAAAAGAGAAGGTCCTAACAGGGACACCAGCAGATGACAAGCTGAGCTGGTTAAGGTATGAGCAATTATGTACATCATCATTATGTCCTGGGAATGAACACAGTGTTCCCATTCACTGTTAGAGTCCTTGCTGGAATTTGACTGAAGAACACTGGCCATGAACTCAGAATGAAAATACACACATAGGTACACACATGATTCCTTTCTATCATCATAAACAAACTTAGATCTTGGCATCTTCTGCTCTGAAGGATGGAAAGAAAGATATCAGAAATAATCCTAACATTAAATAATGTAATCATCTTTGTGTAAATAAGAATTGACTTTGCTGGAGAAACAGCTCAGCATGCACTCTGCAGATGAAAACTACTTTGAAATTCCATCACACTCTGGTCAAACAGCTGTCATCAAGAGATGAAATGAAATGAAATTCTGGATAGAATGTGGAAATGGTCAATACTTGTACCTTGGTTGAAGGAATACCTACTGGGGTAACCATTATGAAAGTCATTGTAAAGTTCCCCATAAATCTATAAATAAACCTACCATATGACCCAGCTATACCACTCTTTGGCATATAGACTGGAAGTGCTCTACAACCTACTACATTGTTGGCTCATTGCTGCTCTATTCACAATAGGTAGGAAACGGATATAGCCCAGATGTGCATTTCGTGCAAAGAAGAATAAGTTTTTGAAATTTGCATGTGGATGAGTGCATCTGGAGAAAAAATTATATGTAGTGAGGAGATACAACCCCCCCCCATAAAACAATCTTATGTGCTCTTTGTTATGTAGATCTTAGCCTTAAATCTTTAGACATATGTGATTAACTTGGAGTACCTTTAAAAATCAGGCAAGTACAAAGAGGCCATTGTTAGGGTACTCTGAAGGGAAGGAGGTTAGAACATGGTGGTATGAAGAGAGGAAGGGATACTGTGGGTAAAGGTTTAGGTTGGGAGAGGTTTTGGAGTGTGGAAAAGAAGATGGAATAGAGTGGGAATAATAAACACTAAGGATATTTGAAAAAGTCACATGAAAACTTGGTAGTTAAGAAGCTTTCACATATGCATACCCAACAAGAGTTTGAATGAAGCCCCTCTATATGGGGAATTTATGATTATCATATACAAATTACGTTGCCAGGTTCAGGATGCCCCCCACCTTTGAATTGTTTATCAAAGCAGTCACATAGATGCCGAAAACAAAACAGACTGTCCTCATTGCTCTTAGTTACTCACAATAATCAGATGGTAAGACCTTCAGCTAAAGATACCACACACCTGAATCACTGGGCATGAACAATGAAGCTGGTTATGATCTGAGAAATTCCTCCCTAGCAGACACTGTTACTCATAATAACAGCAGGTGCTATAGAAACTGCCTAGCATGAAAAAACATCATCAATGGTTTTACCCAGCCACAAACCCTGAGAGCTACAACAATGAGTGATTGACCTGGCAGGATATAACATTTGTGCCAGTGTGGTGAGAATGTTAGGGGAGTAGCAGTAGCTTTCTGATTGAGCTTATGCCTGGTACTGCAAACCTGGCAAAGTACCAGTGGCAGAAGAGGTAATGGACACTAGGGGAGAACCTATTACTGTTGGTTTGTTTTATTTTAAGAGAAAGATTATTAAACAGCCTTCTAATTACTTATCTCTCTATCCACAGATTTTTTTAAATTATTTATTTTATTTTATTTTTTTTAATTTACATTCCAAATCATTTCCCCTTTCCCGTTTCCTCCCTCCCTCTTTTCTCCATTTAACCCCCTCTCGTTTCTCTGTCCTGGCGATCTTCTCAACCCCTTTCAGATAAGCTTCACTTTGTTGCAAATGGGAATCACGTAGACACTTTACTGCTGGTCAGAGTACAGAAGAAATAACTCTGGAGTGCCCTGGCCTTCATAAAATGTCCTGGCTTTCCCCATGGCTTATGGAACATTGTGGAAGATGGTGTGGAGAGACTTTAAGAGCAAGAGTTCAAGGAGAAGAGTTGTTATATGGTGATTTCTGAGCACATGAGAGAAATTGCATACATGAATTCACAGTGACTGTGTTTGCCTATAATTGATCTATAAGGTAAAACCAGCCAAAATTCCAACATAGATGGCCAAGGAGCTTATGAAGCTGAGGACCCTTGACAATTGAAGGGAACTGAGGTAGAGAGAGTCAATTTTCTTCAACAATTGGCCACTAGTATTTTGTCCATGTGTCAGCAGATGACCCTACACACATGTACATAAGGACAATACTGATTGGACTCCTATGAAAAGAAGGCATGAAGTTGGGTGGATGTGTGGTGAGGTCTGGGAAGAGTTGAAAGGATAACAGAGATTTATATTTATATCAAAACACTCTGTTTACATGTGTGAACCTGTCAAACAATGAAAATTTTAAAGGTACAAACAAATGATTTCTTAAGGTACAAAATTTAAAAATAAAAATAGTAAAATATTGTCATTCTTCATATGGCGTTGCAAATCCCTTCAGCTCCTTCAGTCCTTTCTCTAACTTCCCCAGTGGGGACCCCACACTCAGTCCAATGGTTGGCTGCAAGCATCTGCCTCTGTATTTGTAAGGCTCTGGCAGAACCTCTCAGGAGACAGCTATATCAGGTTCCTTTCAGCAAGCACTTCCTGACAGCCACAATAGTGTCTGAGTTTAATGACTGTATATGGGTGGATCCCTACAATATCAACCAACCAGAGCCCCCAGAGCTCCCAAGGACTAAGCCACCAACCAATGAGTACATATGGAGGGACCCATGGCTCTTGCCGCATATATAGTAGAGGATGGCCTTGTCAGGCATCAATGGGAGGAGAGGTCCTTGGTCCTAAGAAGGCTAGATAGATGCCCCAGTGTAGGGGAATTCAAGGGCGAGGAAGCGGGAGTGCGTGGGTGGATGTGGGAACACTCTCATAGAAGTAGGTGGAGGGGCTATGGTATAGGGGATTTCTGGTAGGGGGGTAATCAGGAAAAGGGATAACATTTGAAACGTAAATAAAGAAAATATCCAATAAAAAAAGAAAAAAGAAAAAATAGTAAGATACATAGGGCCAGTGAAATAGCACAACATGTAAAGGCATTTGATGTGTAAGCCTAGAGAAATTTGTTTGATCCCTGGGACCCATACAAAAAGCCAGAAGTAGAAATATAATACATCATATCCCTACAGAGAGATGAGATGCAGAGATAGGATGCTGGTTCTGAAGCATTTATGACAGATATTCTCAAGGATACATGATGGCAGAAACAGTGAATGATCCTATTTCAACAGGTTGAAGTCTAAAACTTACCCAGAGTGATTTCCTCTGATCTCTCTATATAAATTGTAGTGTGTGAATGCCATTTTACTCTCTTACACACATAAATTAAATCAACATAAAAATAAAATATATTTAGGGTAGCATTAGCCACAGAAGAGACAGACATTCACAATAAAATATTACATTAAAGGAAGAACTTACATGAGACACTAGCAAATGGGAAGGTCTCTTATGACCATATATGGAGAAATCACTCTTGTGTAAATGACAGTGATCTTCAGATTCAACACAACCACAATCAGAGTCCCAATGACTTTTCTCAAGAACTTGGAGGGGAGTGGGAATTTCAAAATTTATATGGAATAAAAAGGGCCCCAACTAACTAAAGAAATACTAAGCATTAAAGAACAATTCTGGCTGGATCACAACGCCGGGTCTCAAATTATATTAGAAAGCCACAGTAATAATAACCAAAGCAAAAGCAACCCAAACCAAACAAAACAAAACAGAAAACAAAACCAAAAAAAAAACCCCAACAAAACAAAGCAAAACAAAACCCTACAGAGTAATATTGGTATGAATACAGACATGTGCACCAGTGAAATAGACTAGAAGCTCTAGAAGTAAATTCACACAGCTGCTGCCACCTAATTTCTAAAGTGTGTCAAACATTTACAGTAGAATAAAGCCAACTTCTTCAACAAAGTGTTTGGAAACTGTCTATCCACATATAGAAAAAAAAAACCCAAAGCTAGAGACTTTCAATCCCAGTACTTAGATACCAAAGGCGGATGATCTCTGTGAGCTCCAGGCCATCCTGCTCTGGGTAGTGTGCTCCAGGACAGCTCAGACTAGGTAGTGAGACCATGCCTCAAAAATACATAATGTAGATAGCATCTCTTATCCAGCAGAAAATTAATTCAAAGTAGATTAAATGCCTTAAAGTAAGACTTGAAAGTTTGAAATGACTATAGAAAAAACAGAGAAAACATTTTATGTTTTCATAAAACAAAATAGGTAGTGGCTTTTTGAAAAGACCTCCTTTGAGACAAGAAAAATCCTAAGAACTGACAAGTAAGTTTAAGGTAACTGAAATAGTTTTTAATGTGAAACAATCACTGGAGTAAAGATACGATTTAAAGAACAGGGGAAATCTTTTTTGAGTATATATTATAGAGGTCTACATCTAGCATATAGAGAGCTATAGAAAATAGACACCTACAAAACGAGTTGTCCATTCAATAAATGGACTAAAGTCTGTTCTACAAATTGATCTACAAATAATCAATAAGTGTTTAAAAGCAGGTTCAGCATCTAAAACCACCAGGGAAATGCACATTCAAATTTCTGTGTGATTCCTTCACAATCCATTCAGAAATGTCATCAAAAAGAAAATAAAAGATCACAAATATTAGTGAGAGTGTAGGTTAAAAAAAGAAAGCTTATACACTGATTATGAGAATGTAAATAATATTAAAGTTGGTGTGGAGAATTAAAAAAAACTGACTGTATGGCTCAACACACCACCTATGAATATATGAAAAATTACTCTGAGTCAATACATGGAAACATTTGTGAAAATATATAAAGCAATAATGTAACTATGCAATGAGCTTGAGTATAAATCAACAGATGGTTGAATAATGACAATGTGGTATGCAGCGATAATGATATTTTGTTCAGGCCTAAAGTAAAATGAAATATGTCATTTGCTTGATGATGGGTGCATTTTATTAGATCAAAAAAAAAAAACCAAACCAAAAAAACAAACCCATACTCAAGAGGACAAAGGGGCCATGATTTCTCTTCTTTTTAGACTCTAAATTTGATATACATATAAAAAACCACAAGCCTGTATTAGTAGGGAAGAGAAGAGAACAGTCAGGACAGGAAGGACGGTGAAGACACCAAAACATATGGTGAACTGAAAGGAGTTTTTCATGATACCAAGAACTGGGTACAATGAATATCTGTCAATGAAAAACTAACAATAAATGTACAACAGAGCATGATGGAAACTTTATATAGTACCTGCTAAATAGCATTCACTCTTATAAGTCTCCTTTAATATTTACAAGCATGTAGCCTTTCATGCAGGAAAGAATAAAATTATACAGGTCACATGGAAGAATAAAAGAAGACACAAAATGAATGACATTCCATGCAAAGATATGAATATGAACTTTCTTGATTAAAACTAGAAATAACACAACCAGACTCTGTGGTGTATGTATCGTTCCTCTGAAGGTACAAGAATTGGAGGGAAAAGATTTTCAGATAAATGTCCTTATGACACCAATGGTAATTGTCATGACCAGGGTGTGAAGATAGGTCCCTGGATCCAGAGTGTGCACTAAGCTCTTTCTTCCTCCTTGGCTTCACTCTCAGTTATGTTGACATTATGGCTCAGATGGATCCTTAGTCCTTGGCTCCACTAGTGTTCCTTGTGATCGCCTTGTAGATGCCCAACAACTTTCTACATGAGACTTTTCCACACAGATTTCCCTTCTACCTGCAAAGCTGTAGCCACTTGGAACAGAAACATCTTATTCCTTCCCTTTTCTACACCCAAAATAGGCCACATCAGCATCTTCTCTTGTCTCTTGCATTTCCAACAACATCTTCATCACATGAATCCATAGTTCTCTCTTAAGACGTCTACCCAATATCTCAAGGGCCTGATAATCAGGGTGTGGCCCATATTGTCCTGTGTTTACATTATGGTGATAGAATAGATGTTTAGTAAATAACTGCAAGATTGATCATGAGTGCACAGCCCAACTTTAACAAAGTTTCCACTGAACATATGATGAGGTTCATCACCATCTTCCTTTGGAAGCAGAAGTTAAGGAAAGTTTAAAACTTTAGGAGAGGCAGATATCAGTCCAAGCTCTAAAACTAAATGTTTCTGTGAGTCTCTGTAGTGTGACACTACCAGGGTTACTTAACGAGATGAGAATTTAGGATCTAGTGGTTAAGTACTCATGGGAAGAGAATGGTCATTTAGAACTAAACATCCCGTGATCATGCAGTATTTAGCATGATTTGTTGAATGTTTTGTATCTACACTGTGTAATTTTGGCATATTTGTCAATGTATATTTATATATAAATGCATAATTAATAATAAAGAAGAAAAGGTCACAAGTTTTAGATGCATCAGGGAGCACAGGAAAAGTTGGAGGGTGAGGAGTTGTGGAAGTGATCTGACACAGCATTCATCTGTGCAGCTCTCAAAAATTAAATTAGAAAAAAGAAAAAACTAAAAGACACAGGTGACTGAAGTTCAATGGATTTCTTTCTGGAACTTCTATTCAGTATCATTGATCTATAGTAGTGGTTCTCAACTTGTGGGTCATGGGCCCTTTGTGAGTTGAGTGAAACTTTTACAGGGATTGCATATCAAATATCCTGCAAATTGGATAGATTGTGATTCACAAAAGCAGAAAAATTATAGTTGTGAAATAGTAATGAAACAAATTTTAGTTGGGGGTTATAAGAACTTGAGGAACTTTATTAAAGGGTCATTGCATTATCAAAGTTGAGAACCAATGCTAACGCTTGCTTTAAGCTAGTATCATGCTATTTTTACTTATATGGCTGAATACTATAGTTTCAACTCAGGTATTGTAGTATCTCCTGCATTGTTCTTTTTGCTCAGGGTTACTTGAGGTATTGTGGGATTTTGTGATTCTAATTCAGATGTAAGAGTGTTGCTGCTGTTGGTTGTATGAAACTTTTCATTAAAATTCTGATTGGAACTTTATTAAGTCTGTAGATTGCCTTTGGTAGGATGACCATTTAAAACATTAAAATTTCCAATCCATGACCATTCATGGTCTTTCAATGGTCTACCTTTTTCCTTAATTTAGTTCTTTATTGTCTTAAAGTTTCCATTGAAGAAGTCTTTCACTTCATTAGTTAATTTTGTTTCAAGATATTCTTTTAAAACCATGGTATTGTATATTCTAATGGGTTAATTATACATCCCTCAACTGTAGCTCTTAGAAATGGATTCTACTTACTGTAATAATTGATTAAAACATAACTTTCTTTAAAATTTCACTGTATTATTTGCTTTAATGGGTGAATTACACATCCTTTGACTGTAGTTCTTAAAAATAGAAATATGTTCAAATTACTGAAATGACTCATTAAAATAAATTTCTTAAACATTCCTAGATATCTTTATCTTGAAAGTGAAAAAACAAGATAAAAGTGAACGCAAAAGATCAATATTAGGGGATGAGGAAAGACTGAACGTAGGTAAAAGACACTTGACTCATGAAAATGAATAGGAAACTGATTGCTTTTCTAGTTTTAACATTGCTGGAGTTGATCCATTTTTGGTGGTAGACAAGGGTTTGAAATAATAGTTGATAGAAAAAGTGTAAAATCCAATTTGAAGCTCTACAGCTTCAGACTGACTTTTCTAACTGTATGGAAATACAGTATAAATTTTGGACCTGTTTAATTTTACTGTGTGATATTTATTTATTTATTTATTTATTTTACATATTGATTGCTGCCCCTCTCCTGCCAGTCCCTTTGTCACAAATCCCTCCCCAATTGTCCCATTCCCTTCTCCTCTGAGAGGATGAAAACCCTCCTTTGTACCCCCACCCTCATACATCAAGTGTTTTCAGGGCTAGGCACATCCTCTCCACTGAGGCCAGAGAAGGCAGCCCAGTAAGAGAAAAGGGATTCACAGACAGGCAGCTGTTGGAGGACCCATATGAGGATGGAGCTGCACTTCTGCTACATATGTGAGTGGAGTGTATGTCCATTCAGTGTGTGCTCTTTGGTTGGTGGTTCAGTCTCTGAGACCTCCCGAAGGTCCAGGTTAGTTGACCTTGTTGGTCTTCCCATCAAGTTCCTTTCCCTTCTGGGGCCCTCAATACTTCCCCCAACGTTTTATAAGACTCCCCAAACTTATCCAATGTTTGGCTGTGGACATCTACATCTGTTTCAGCTGCTGGGTGGAGCCTCTCAGAGCAAAGTTATACTAGGCATTTTTCTTCACACATAATAGACTACAATTAATAGTATCATGGTTTGGTGCTTGTTTATGGGATGGGTCTCACATTGGGCCAGTTATTGGTTGGCCATTCCCTCAGTCATCATTTTCTTTGTGTTTCTTGTAGATAGTACAAATTTTGGGTCAAAAGTTTTGTGGGTGGAATGTTGTCCTTATCCCTCCAGTGGGGTCCTGTCTGTCTACAGGAGATGACCACTGAAGCTTCCATATCCCCCATCCTTTGAGTCTCATCTAAAGTCACCCCATACACTCCTGTGAGCCTTCCCTACCACAGGTATCTTGTACCTCCTAGAGATGCCCTCCACTGACCACCCCACCAACTGCTGATTTCCATTCATTCTCCTGGCACTTTGACCCTCTTTCCTGTCTTTCCCTATATATGATCCTGAACCTGCTCATTCGTCTTCACCCTCTGCCCAATTCTCTTCCTCCATCTGCCTCCTATGACTATTTTATTCTGCTTTCTAAGTGATATTCAAGCAGCATCATTTGAGCCTTCCTTCTTGTTTAGCTTCTTTGGGTCTGTGGAGTGGAGTGTGGCTATCCTGTACTTTATTCCTATTATCTACTATTTATATTAGCCAATACATCATCATCATAGTAATATTCTTGATTTTATATTCTGCTACTTTGGGAATCAAACAACCCCAGATCTAAGAGCTTTACAAGGTTTTTAAGACTTATTAGAGCCAAGAGTTTCTGGAAGAATTCTGAGTCTTTTATATATAGAATCTTGTCATCTGCAAAGAAGGCTTCCTTTTCTTGCACAAAAGTCAATCCAAGTCGATCAGTGTCTTCACCATAAAGCACTCTGAAATTTCATAAGTACTCTGAAACTACTGGATACAAAAGGAAAGGATCATACCACAAGACACAGGAAGCTCATGTGTGAAAGAGACCAGACTGTGTGGGGTGAGGTCAATTAGAATGCATTATATATATTTAAGAAGTTGCTAAAGAACAAGTTTAATGGCACCATCATAGAGGCAAAGGGGAGGGAGGAGAAGTAAGTTATGGGATGGGGGACTTGTGGAGGGGTAACTGGGAAGTGGGATATCATTTAAATTTCAATGAGTGACATTATTAATAAAAAGAAAAAGAAAAAGAAATAAAATACAGCATTTTATTATATTTTGTGCTCAGAGTTTATATAAAAGTGTGAAATATGGTTCATACCTAATTTTAGCTAATAGTACATGTATTAAAATGAAAATAAAAATAGTGGCATTTTTTCGTACATTTTTAAAAAATCCAAAACAAAGATATATCAGCAATGAGACTAGTCACTGGGAGGATTTCATCACTGAAGACAGTTGCTACCCTCAAGGATATGTAAGGCAGGGGATGCACACACAGGAGAGTAAGATCATGATAAAACAAAATCTTGTTTTTGAAAACCTAGATCAGTTAGGGACAAGGAGACACCTTGAAGGAACAAGGAACAAGAAAAGAATAGTTGGTTGACACACTAAAGATTTAAAACAACAGAATAAGTGAGAGTACCAGGAAGGTGTGTGCTCCGATTATTCACCAGTGTGCTTTGTGTGTGATTACTATGACATTGTTCTTCCCATCAATCAGCAGAAAAAACTTCCAAGAACAAACCTGATTTTTCCAGAAAGTACACATAATCCCTCCTTCATGGATACTCACAGCTGGTAGTCCAAGGCTGGATCTTCAACCTTCAGTCAAGTAAAGGCCTTTAAAAGAAACTAGGACACTGCATCCTTGACCAGGATATGAAAAGGCTCTACTTGATGTCCCAGACTTACATTTCTGCCCTGGCACCTGCTGGGACTGGGCCACTTAAGTTTTTTCCAGTTATAAAAACTACCCCACAATAGGTACAAACACCACACTGAAGGAAGTATGATTGTGACTTCATTTTTGTATTTGGACACAGAGTCTTGTGTCCAAACGCTGTGGAGTGATTATGGGTAACTGGGTTAAAAAATTTTGCTTGTTTATGAAGTGGTGTTTAAAGAGACAATGAAGGGACAATGAAAGCTGAGGGCACTCTGTGTTTCTGATCTGAAGTTTTTTCTTTTACCAGAAACTACTTGCCTCAGGCTTCCAAATGTAGTTCAGAAACTGCAGCTATTAGTTTCCTTCACAAGTATGGGGAAGATTGTATGTTTCACCAGCTCTAAAACCACATTGCCAAGTTGGTTCAGTCACAGACTATACAGAAAGGTGGAATCTTTGGATATATATAAGATGTGGGATAATAGTGAATACTGTCTTGCTTCCGGGCTTTTGGAAGCCCTCAGATACTGACACAGAAGTAGAATTGGCCATTTGAGATGCCATACAATTAATAGGAGGTGGGTGACATCTTGAAAATTCTCTTTCTCAGTACAATGAACATTTTCATGATAAAAGCATCAAAAAAGTCTCTAAGAGACTGGCTGAGGGATAGAATATAGTTCAGTGTTAAAATGTCTGCTCTGCACCAAATAAATAAATTAACCTGGCAGAGATATCAGGCAATACTCTTGTCATGGTGTTTCTAAGACTGTTGGCTCATGCAGTGATTCATCGAATTTTATTTTAAGGTAATATTTAGGGTCAGCAAGATGAGTAAATGCATGAATGTGTTTGTGGCCAAGTCTAACCATCTGCTCACAAGATCAGGTCTGCTGCACAGACCTTAGAAGCAAAGACACATGCAATTGTTCTCTGACGCACACGTGTACACTGCAGCATATACATAAACATGGAAGGAAAGAAGAAAGGAAGGAAGGAAACAAGGGAGGAAGGACGGAATAAAGGAAGGAAGGGAGGGAAGGAGGAAGGAAGGAAAGAAGGAAGGGAGGGAAGGAGGAAGGAAAGAAGGAAGGAAGGAAGGAAGAAAGAAAGGAAGGAAGGATAGTACATTTAAGGTTCAAACATCTAATTATTACCAGGTCCATTGGATCCCACTGAATTCCTGCTTCTGCTTTATAATCTACCAAAAAAAGAGACAGAGTTTAGCCAAAAGTGGAAACCAACTAAACCATTAATTTAGAAAGAAAAAATGTTATTTGATCCAGGTTCACTGGATGTTTACTTAGTTTCTCTTTTTTTCAAATATTTTGTTGAGAGAATTTTCAAATAATTACTTTTCTAAAAATTGTATGTGCTCTTGTCATGTTAAAAGTCTCAAGGTATAGTGGCAAGGTTCTCTGCATATTGGAATGCTTTAAAGCTTATTATATAGTAACTAAGAGATAAATGAACTATAAATAATATAGGGTATTATATATAGGTGAGCAATGGGAGGGGGATGGGATAGGCATGTTTTTAGAGGGGAAACCAGAAAAGGGGATGACATTTGAAATATAAATAAAGAAAATATCCAAAAAAAGTCTCAAGACATAGTGGCAATATTGAATGAGTAATATTTGTTATAACAGTGCAGTCTTTGAAGGAAGACACTGATTGGATGGCATGCATGGACAATACAGACCAACACTGGTCTGAAAATGCAGGGGTGTGTGGCCATCTGTCCAAGAGTGGAGCACATCACTTTACACCTGCTGCTATATACTGCTCTACAGATTTATATATTTTCTGATTTTTTAGGGTTTTTTATTTGTTTTTGATTGATTGATTGATTGATTGATTGAGACATGGTTTCTCTGTGTAGCCCTGGCTTTTCTGGAACTCACTCTGTAGATCATGCTAGTCTTGAATTCACAGAATTCTGCCCGCCACTGTCTCCCAAATCCTGGAATTAAAGGTGTGTACTGTCACCAACTGGCAACTTTATTTTGAATGTTCTTTAATCATCAGTTAAATTTAATTCTGATATTTTATTATTTTTATAATTTTAAGAATAGAATCAATCTTTAGTCTATAAATCAGATAATTTGCTCTTAGCATTTACTAACTCTACTGATTCATGAGGTAGTTTGTAACTGAAGCCCTGTTTAGATGATTTATAAATTGTAAATTTATAAATTGGGGTTTTTTGGGTAGAATCTTTATGTCTACATATAACAATATGACATTTTCAGACACTGACAGTATTTCTTCTTCTTTCTACTCTGGCTGCCTCTGATTTTTCTGTGTATGGTTGCTATGGGTAAGACACCCACACTGTGTATAAACACAGAAAGTGAACAGCCTTTGTTACATGATGTGACAAGACAGCTTTCAGCTATTCCTCATTCAGGATGATATTTATCCCTGGCTTATAAGCAATTTTTTCATAATGAGGTACTTTTTGAATGCATAATTAATTTTATGTTTTCATAGTAAAATTATTAACCTGAAAATTTATCATCACATAATTTATTTATATTTGTTGTGTATATTGGGAGACATGCATTTGTCACTGTAAGCATGTGAAGGTCAGAGAAAAAACAATGGGATTCAGTTCTCTCCTTTCACCATGTGGATCATGGGGATGAAAACTCAGGTCATTGGGCTTGGTGGCAAGCATCTTTCTTCACTGAATCATTTTGCCAGCCCATAAAATGTTCTTGCTAAGTTTTATATACTGCCCTTTCTTCATCTAATAAGAAGATTAAGGGTCTTTTCTTGTTCATGATTCTGATGTAACATTCCATGTATATTGATCGGCATATACAAACACATTCTTACAACATTGATGATAACAGTGACTAATCTTCCCAATGTGCTGTTGGATTTTGTTTGCTGAAAATTGATGATGATGTTTGAAAGTATATTCATCAAGGAGTTTTGGGTGTTTCATTTGTGTGTGTGTTTGTGTGTGTGTGTGTGTGTGTGTGTGTGCGTGTGTGTGTGCACACGTGCATGCATGTGTGCATGTGTATGTGTGTGCATGTATGTGTGTGCGTACACACACACACGTATGTTTGTTTACTTGTTTTTTTATGTGATTCTTTTGATCAGAGAAATATTGTCCTCTTAGAATGTTTTAAGAATAATTCCCCAACATGAAGCTTTAGAATTAAATAACAATAAGTAATCTTAGTTCTTTAAATGCTTAGTAGAAGTCAGTAAGGAAGTCATTTTACCCTGACCTTGTTATCCATGGTATGGGAATTTTTGTTACATGTATACTCCAATAACACAATGTAATTTATTCAGGTTTTTAAAATTTTTTCATGAGTCCAGATTGGTAGAGTATCCATGTTCAGAAATTGCTCCTGTTTATATGTTATATTTCTTGGCATGAAGTTGATCATAAGGCCTAGGCAATCCTTTGTGTTTTCTTTCTAAGGTATAACAGATAATGTCTCTCTTTTCATGTCAGTTCCTTCCAGTTTTTTTCTATTTGTTTCTACATTAGTCTAAATGTGTATTTTTCTAGTGTGTTCATAGTTTGGATGAACTGTGTCTTTACTTCAGTGGTGTTTTGTATGCTTTGTGCTCTATTTTTTCACATATTTAGTATTTCTTTCCTTAACTAATTTGGAGTTTATTTTGCTTTTCACATTGAGGCATTTTTCTTTGGGATCTTCCTGATATTTTGAATAGTGCAATGCTGAGGGTTGGATGAGTTTTGGCAAGGTCCAAGTGCAAAGTTCTCATTTCCAGGGAAGGTATTTGTAGGTTCAGTGCCCTGGAGAATGTCACCCTGTTGTCAGAAGCCATCCTGGCTATTGAGAAGGAGAGAACTCAAGCACAATAATCAAAAGTTCAAAAGTAAACTGAACTGTCACAGTTGCTTCCTGGTGAAGGGGAAAGGTTGCCTGAAGGAACAATGGTGTTCCCATGAGGCTATTCTTTTGGGCTCCAGACAGAATGGTAGGTGGGGAGGGGCTCAGTCTTTGGTGTCACAGAAGGAGGGTCTAAACCAGGCTTTATGACCTGCCACTTGCCTGAGGGCAGGACCATAAGCCTCACTATGTATAAATATCCCTGGTCCCCATGGGCTTTGGTAGTCCATTTGCTAAGTCTAAAAGCAAACTGAGCACCATGAGGCTGATCCTGTGTCTTCTTTTGATCACTCTGGCTGTTCCTTCCTATGGAGGTAAGTATTATTTATGATCAATCCTGCCTTATCTCATTGTAAATTTGCTTCTTTGAACAGTTGGTAAATTTAAGTGTGATAAAGTTGAGGTAAGGAAAAGACCAATAATCTACAATTTCTCCCAACCTCTTTTATTAACTCTCCAAAAACCAATACAAACCTCCAGATACATTCAACTAATTTTCACCTATTTAGGGAACTTGACTGGGTGGGCATGGGAACAACTCAGAAAAACCATTATGAATGAAGGTCAGGAAATATTTTTATTAAAGTGTTTCTGTTTGCTGTGTTATTTTTCACTTTATTGTATCTGTGAAGGTACAATAAAGAGAGAGAGCTTTTTGTTCCTATCAATGTTCTCTGAATCTGAGAATAATACATTTCAATTATACTCTGAGAATAAGCATGTCTGTGCCATCTTTTCAGTTTGCTGGGGTTCTACCAATAACCGTGATAGAAACAGTGTGATAATTACCAGTAATATGTCTGCTTTTCTTAAATTCATGAATTTTTCACAAACAATCCATTTTCATGTAAGCATAATATTCCTACATACTCTGAGTCTTCAAAATGAGCCAAGTTTCACAGGCAGTTATTCTCTTTCCTTTCTGTGTCTCCTGTCTGCCTAGCTACCCTTCAGACTATAGCCTACAACATTTCCCTATAGTCTGATGGATTCTGCTTAATGCTCACATCAGACCCTGTTTGGGAACTTCCTAAGTATAACATTGACATGTCTGGGAAAACTGGGTCTGGTGGCACATTTCTGTGATCCACACAGGTGATGATAAACATGAGGAAATTGGATTTAAGGTCAGCCAGCATCATCTATGGAGACTTGGTCCTTGTTATTTGTCTTAAGAGCCTTGAAGAAAATTGGAATAAAGATTGGGAAAGTTGATTTCTTTAATTCTACGTAAACATTTACCATAGATCTTTAGAATCCATAAGGTAGGTGTCAGTTTGCACTGTTAGCCTCCCTAGAAGTGAATCTGAGTATCATTGAGTAAAAGCAAAGCTTTCTCCAGATTCCAAGATATGCTCTGGTGTTCAGCAAAACTGTTGAACTGTATTACTTTAGCTTTTTACCTTGAACTGCACCTGATGCCATGACATGGTTCTGTCATTTTTCAAAATGCCACCTATATATAAGCAGTCTTCTTACTTTTTACTTTTCCTGTCTTATAAAATTATAATTCTAATATTCTTGTAAAGTTGGAAGATGCAAAAATTCATTCTAAACTATCCAAGACACATCAATATGTTACAGAAGAAGTCAAGCCTCAAACTTAAAAAAATATATATTTATTTACTTAGTATCCTGATTTAGGGCTGTCCCTCCTAGCCCCCTTCCTTCCTCTCCTCTCAGTTCACACTTACAAATCTGTCCCTCCATTACCCTCTCACCCTGCCTTTTCCACAGAGAATGGGAACCCCCATTGTGTAACACCCCACTCTGGGAAATCCTGTCACAGCACATCTAAACAATCCTCTCCCACTGAGGCCTGACCAGGTAGTCCAGTAAGCAGAAAGGGATCAAATGGCAGGCAACAGAGTCAGACAATTGTTAAAGGACTCACATGAGAACCAAACTGCAAATCTGCTACAAGTGCTTTGGAGGCCTAGGTTCAACCTTTAAATGTTCTTTGGTTGGTGGATAAGTGTCTGTGAGCCCCTATGTGCACAGGTTAGTTGACTCTGTAAGGCTTCTTGTGGTGTCCTTGATACCTCCAGCTCACTGAATTCAATGTCCAACTCATTCAGAAGACTCCCCATCACTGGCTGATGTTTGGCTGTGGGTTTCTGCATCTTTTTCCATCTGCCTCTCTGAAGACAGCTGTGCTATGCTCCTGTTTGCAAGTATAACAGATTATCATTAATAGTATCAGGAATTTGGCTCTTTTACATGGCATGTGTCTCAGTTTGGACCAGTCATTAGTTGGTCATTTCCTCAATCTCTGCTTCCTCTTTGTTCCTCAGCATCTTATAGGCAGGACACATGTCCTGTTGAACGTTTTGTGTGGAGCTGTCGATGTGGACTAAATTACAGAAACATAGAGATCCCACAATAATTTTTCTTCAGTGCCTTGCTTGTAGTATTCAGGAATTTACACAGTCATGCATCAGCAGTCACAGTAGCTGGCCACAATATCTAGTGTATCCTGTTAAATTTGTAGGCTCAAGACTGCAAGTTTATGGAAAAATGGTTAAAAATGAAAAGTAGCTGGGTGGCAATAGCACACTCTTTAATCCCAGCACTCTGGAAGCAGAAGCAGGCAGATCTCTGTGAGTTCAAGGCCAGCCTGGGCTACAGACTGACTTTTATAACAGACAGGGGTACACAGAGAAATCCTGTTTGGACAAGAAAACAAAACAAGTAATTTTTATTAAATAATTTTTTTTCTTTCTCCTTATACTTTCTAGGAACTGGCGGCACTGTCTGTAAGGCTGTTTTGACAGAAAACCTGACCTTCATACTAGGACGTGAGGAAGCCCTGAGAGAACAACTTAATAGATATGCTGCACCTCCAGAGGCTGTTGAAGCAAAAATCAAGGTGAAGCAATGTGTAGACGATAAGTTGAACTATGCAAACAAACTATTGGTAGCAGGAGCATTGGTAAGTTTATTTTGCTTTACACTCTCTCAATGTCACAAATGAAGTTGACCTGAAGTTCTATGGGGAACATATGGATGGGGCAAAACAGGGCATCAATGATAGGTTCATTCAGGAATCCACTGATGATTTTAATTCAGCTATAGACAGTGCCTGGGATAGGTGCCTCCTTCTAGAGTTCCATTTGAGATGTGACACTGTGTGGCATCCTAACAAGGAAAAATAGAGTCCTACAAAAGGAGGATTCAACTCTACCTCTAGACTTGCTGAGGTCTTTGCTGAAGTTATTGTTTGTATATTAAATGGATATTATCTCTATTGAATACTATGGGGAATGTTGGTGAATGAATATACCACAGATGAGGGGAAGGAAGTTGGAGACAACCCCCTTAATAGAAAAGTACTGCCAGGACAAATTTTCTGACTCTGCCAGGAGCCTGCAAACCTCCTGTTTCAAATACTTCTTATCGACATCTACCCTGGGTCTCTTCTGGTTTTCCCATTAAAAGGAAAATAGAGGCCACAATTCTAAATCATCAGAAGTTTCAGCAGGCGGAGCTATAAGCCAATGTCACAGAGCATTCTAGAGAGCTATTCAGTTGAGACACATTATTGAAGACACTCAGTTTATTCACTTGAATTTGGAAAGAATTTCCACTAATATGCATTATTTGATGTTATTTCCCCAAGCAGACTTTGCATTTCCCCTCCTGTCTTTCCACACTGCCCTCCATGGACTCTTGTTTTGTTAACAATTTTGCAGAGCTGCCTTGACCCTCTTTTCTTCACCTTTCTATTTATTTTTCTTTCTGTTTATTTCCAGAAACAAATTTTAATTGAATGTGGTGCAAAAGGATTAATAGAAAAATTTCTTCCTACACTGGGGCAGTAGATGAACTGATATTCCCTGCTTAATGTGAAGGTTTCAACGTCTTGCACTAATAAATTACACTCCTTGCATGTAACCATCTGTCTCTTGTTTTCCTAAGTCTTGGGTCTTGCATGGATTGGGTTTTGATAATAAAAATTGCATTTTCAGTGATGGTAATAAGTTACAGAAATAATCCCTTTCAACTTGACTATCAAGCCTGAAAGGTTCAGGCATCAGGAACACTTAGTTTTGTTTTTTTTTCAAGCATCGTACTTCACTGCCTGCTAGTAACTTTCCAATTTTTATGGCCATAAATGCAAATGATCAAAGATGAGAACAAACACTGGCATCTTCTGTGGCCATTGTACTAAAATGCATCATTGCTATCCCTGCACAATGTGCCATTCATTGCCTAAGTACGCCAACTCAGTATCTTCCCATTTCAACATATGGTACTACTTATGATAAGCCACATAATCAGAAAGAAAAACCTTGGTTGTCATAAGCTTCACTGAAGTACATTTACTGCGCTCTCTATTCCTTATATGAAATGCAATACAACTTCTCAGTAATTTGAACATGCAAGCTGATGTTCTAATTAAAACTACATATTCATTTATAATTAATGGATCTTCTTTATGTTTCTTTGAATATTCCTTGGTGCCTTGTTCTGCTGATTGATGGAAAGAACAACATCGTTAGTAATCACATGCAAAGCACACAGGCAGATAATCAGAACACATACCTACCCGACATTCTCCCTTATTCTGTTGTTTTCATTCTTTTCAAAGTTTATTTATTTATTCACTTTACAAATTTATAGATTTATAGATTTAATATTCACTTTTTATTTATTTATTTATTTACTCTGCAACCATAATCCTGCTTAAAAAGCCTGGCCTATATGAGAAACTTCCACTCAAGGTGTTTGTCAGGGTTGTGAAGAGGGTAGTCCAAATGACTTCCAAGGTAATGTAGGCTACTGTTGTCCTTAGTTTACTCTCAGAGACAGACTGAAGCTAAGTCTCTATTGCTGAAGACACTCTACACTTAGGGTACAGGATTCAGATGATCCAAGCTTTCGCTGAACTTGCAAGCCTATTTTTGCAGTCTATTACCCTGAACTGAACCAGAGGGCCTGCATTGGACTGACCTAGGCCACTTGTGTCTATGTAATAGTTGTGTAGCTTGTTCTTTCTTTGAGATTCTGAACATGGGATCATGGACTTTATTTGACATTGTTGCCTGCATTTGCGACCCTTTCCTTCTACTGCCTTATTTTGTCTAAATCAAAGAGGACGTGCCTACTTCAGCTTGTTATGTTATGGTTGGTTGATATTCATAAGATGCCTGTCCTTTCCTGAAGATAAATGGATAGAGTATGGAGAGGGGCATCCTGGAGTTGGGATTGGGAGGAGTAGAGGGAGGGACTATGGTCATGATGTAATATATACATGCATACATACATAAATATATGTATGTATAACTTTTTTACTTGTAACTGATTTTTTTGTGAGTTGAACATCATGTAGCTCAGTCACACTTACCTTCCCATCCTCTTGCATCCACTCTCTACACATACAACCTCTAACACTAAATAAAAATCACAGAAACACACAAAGAAATAAAAACAAGGCAAAACATAGAAAATATGTCACTGTGGAAGCTTTAGTTTGTCCCTGTGTGTCTCAGAATATACCCCTCTGTCTACACATTTTTCCTTGTAAGTATTCATTGCAACACTTATATTACAAGTGTTGATTATGATCAGTGAGTCACTGATTTACCTCCTGGACTCTGGCTTCTGAGATTAAATATTAAAACCTCACTGGGACTCCTCCTGGTTATCTTGTTGTTACTCTCTCTTATGGAGAACCTGCAGCTTTGGATTAACAGGACCAGCACTTTCATGTACAACAATAGATCACAGATGATATAGATTTTGGAGTGGGCCAACTCAAAGACCTGGATCTGGACCTCGGTGATCACTGAGCTGGTCAGCCTGTTGGCTCTCCCTTACTTCCAGAACAAAGGTAAGCTCTCCAATACTGCTCCAGCTAGGGTACACAATGCCACAATTGACAGGAAAAAAGGTCAGCTCATTTGCACCCACACCTGCAGAGCCAGCTCCTCTGTGCTGCCCAGTGGAGGGGCTGGGCCCACTCTCCCAAGAGTTGCAGCCTGGTAGGAGCTGAGCCACTCTCCCACTCTCATCACCTTAGGGCTGGATCACCTGTGCCTTCTCCATCATGGCCAACTTGACTGCACTCCCCAGGTGAGGTGTTAAACTTAATATTCTGCCACTGAGGCTCAGGGTTGCTCTCATTTCTTTATGACTTCTGGGCCAACTCTCCAGAATACTGCAGGAGGCAAAGGAAAAGTGGGGGAGAGCATCACCCCCCATTCCCACTTCACTTAATGGTAGACTTTCAAAAGAGATAAAAATGAATTAAGTATATTTCCAAAGACCTTTCAAGGTACACTCCTCTGATGATGTATTTTGATTCATGGGTCATTAAGAATGGGTTTCATATCTCTGGTTCACACTTACATTTTTTATGCTGGAACTAATTTTGATTTATCTTCTCATGGTGTTAGTCAAGGAAAATGGGTGGAGATCAGACACATGGTAGAAAACCCAGCTTATCGTAGTTATAGATGAAATGGAGAAAATAGGAAGATAAAATAAAAAATAATGAGTACAAATAAAAGATAATTTTTAATTGAGTATAAAGAAATAGATTGGAGATGAGAGATGATCCCATGTTAAATTAACTATAAACTGTTATTTGCTGTTTGGATGACTTGTGCCACTATTTCCATCATGCAACTCAAAACATAATTTGCCGAGATCAAAGGTAATTTAGGAGATGACAGGAAGAAGACTGTGTACACTTGCACCTGGCTGGTGTCCTTCAAGTCAGAGTTAAGCAAAGAACATCAAAATTAATAAATGAGACTGCCCATAGGTGCAAGTATATTTATGAAATAAATGATACAGAATATAAAAGGCACAGATTGAGCTCAATACTATGAAACTGTATGACATCAATACCTAACCCTCAACAATTCACAGGCCATTCAGAAAAAAAAAACACAACAGAAACACATCAGTGTTAAATGACCTCATATCTCAAATGGACCTTAAAAGAGGCCTAATGAATATTTTGATCCAACATAAGACAATAAACTTTATTCTCTGAACCCCATAGACTTTCCTTGAAATAGATCACATTTTACAAAATAATGTAAGCCTTAACAAATACAAAAAAAATGGAATGATTTCTTGGATTCTATGAATCACAATAGTATAAAATGAGAATGAAGCAGAGGGGAGACTATAGAACATGCAACAACTCATGACTTTTGAGCAGCACCCTAGTGAATGATGGCTGGTCAGTGTAGAAATCAGGAGGAAACTTTTAAAAATGTGTAAAAATCTAATAAAACAAAATGACAGAATATTCAGACTTGTGAGATGTAGTGAAAGTCACTGTAAGAGGAAAGTCTATCACTATAAATGCTTAGTAGTGAAGAGAAGAAGCACACTGCTCTTATGGAGGACTTGTGTTTGGCCCCAGCATCCACTCAGATTGGCTCACAACTGCCTGTAACTCCAGCCCCAAGAGATGCCTCTACAGGCCTGTATGGCACTGTACTTAGGTGAACACCCTTTCACACATAAATAAATTTTTAAAAAGTAAAATTAAATATTATTAAAGAGATGTACCATACTAGAAAAGAGCACCTCATACCTCAAATAAATTATAAAACGCAATAAATATTGAGGCATATATTATTGAACTGTAAACAAAAAAACAATACAAGAAGTCAACAGAGAAGTGAGTTAGTATTTTGAAAAGATAAGCAAGATTTACAAACACTTACCCAAACCAACACAAAGAAAGAGATGACCCAATTATTAAAACTGAAAATGCAGACAGCATACATGGGATGGACATAGATCCTCACACATATATTATAATTGTGCAGCTTGGTCTTTGTGTAGAACCCCTAACAACATGAGCAGGAGCTGTATCTGAGTCTGTTGCCTGCCTTTGGATTCCTTTCCGCTAACTGGGTTGCCTTGCCTAGCCACATAGGAGAAGATGGCCTAGTCCTACTGCAACTATGCTGAAGTAGGTTGATATCCATGTGAAGCCTCCCTTTTTCTGAGCCGTTTCTGAGGACAAAGGAAGAATCCATGGAGGTGAACTTAGAGAGAGGGCCTGGGAGAAAAGGAGGGAGAAGAAGCTACTATTGGGTGTAAAGTTAATTAATTAGTTAGTCAATTAAAATTCAAATGGAACACATCACAAGAGACAATGAGATTCAGATAATCATTGGAGTACAGTTTGAAATTTAATATTTCCATAAGTGGGAAATAGTAAAAAGCATAGATACATTTCTAAATACATGTGCTCCAACATTTCAAGCAAGAAACTCTGGATGGCTTAAATACATGCATAACAAGCATTGAGAATGGGGCAGTACTGAAGATTCTAACTGAAGAAAGTGCAGCCCAGATAGAGTCTACGCTGAACTCCACCACATTATTAAATAGAATTAGAACAAATGCTCCTCATTCTCTTCTCCTAGAAAGATAAAAACCACTACCAAAGTAATATCACAAAACTGTCATAGTGTTTGGTATCATACTGATACGAAATTTGGATAACTACGCAACAAAAGACACTTACATGCCAATCTCCCTGATAAATGCACATACAAGAATTCACAATATAATTCCTTCAAACTGAATTGAAGAACACATCAAACATATCATTCACCATGTTCATGTTTTCATTCCAGCTATACAGGGATCATTCAACTTTCACAAGTCAATAAATATACTATAGCATATAAGTAAATCACATTTTCAACTCAGTAGTTATAAAAACGTGCCTTAATCAAAATCCAACAGTCATCTGTAAAAAAACAAAACCAACTAAAGATTCTAGGAACAGAAAAAACAGATATTAGCATAGGAAAATTTATATGTGACAGACATATAGCCAACATTGCATTAAGCAGAGAAAAACTAAAAACATTTCCATTAAAATCAGGAACAAGAGTGTCTACATTCTCTACTCTTATAGAATACTCCACTTGAAGTCTCAGATATAACAATAAGGCAATAAGTAAATAGAAATAGACAGGAAATGAAAAAACCAAAATATTCTTTTTAGTAGAAGATAGAATTTTATACATCAAGTAACCCTAAAGACTCCACCAGAAAACTTTTAAAACTGTAAACACTTTCACCAAGATAATAAGAAATCACATCCACATGCAAAAAGAAATATCCTTTCACTATAATAATAAAAAAATGATAAAAATGAAATTAGGAAAATAATCTCACACTCAATATATTTAAAGTAGCTAGGAATAAAGTAGCCGAGGAAGCTTCAAAACCTCTTCCATGAGCTATTCAAACCCTAAATAAAGAGGTTGAAGAAAACAATTAACCATGGAAAGATGTCTCATACTTATGGACCAGTAGAATTAATATATTGAAAGTGTGTATTGTCAAAGTGAGTTATTGCCTCAATGAAGTATTCATAAAAATAGCAATGACTTATTGAAATAAGTGGGAAAATATCCTAAACTTCACAGTCCTACTTAATTTTGTGGTTCTGGGAACCAGACAAAAAAAAATGGAAATACGTACACAAAGCAAGAACTCCATGCCTGGGTTACAGCTCCAGTCCTTCATTTTCCTATGCAGAGTCTTTGTGTGTAGCCCAGGCTAGCCTCGAGCAGATAATCTTTGTGCCTCTACCTCACATGTGCTGGTTCATAGATTTAGCTACCATGCCCAGATCTGTTAGTGTAGGCTGCAGGCTTTTTGTTGTTTTTGATTTTTGGTGCTGGAGATTGAACCTACAGCCTCAGAAATGATAGACAAGCACTCCTTCACTTCACTTGGAAATGTTCCCCAGACCCTGTTACTCTACTGGGGCAGTTGGATGACTGGTTTTGAATTCTGAAGTGTTGTCTGAACATTTCAAAATCAGAATGCATTCATCCATTGAGGAGTAAGGAGGAATTGGTTAAGGACTAGAGAGAGGTCTGGCAGGTTCTAAGTGGGATTTTCTGCAAGTTGCTTGGCTTTCCAGCCTCAGTTTCCACTTCTCCAAAGGAAATTGATGATGTTGTCTGCTTTATAACACACTGGTAAGGGATAAATGCATAAACCCAACCAGAGGATAAATAAAGCTGCTGGCAGCAAATCCTGACAGTTTAAACCAACATATGTGACTAAAAGGAAAAAGAAAGTAAGTGGAGCAAAATTAATCACCTACTCCTCAGAGGAGAAGGTCAAACTCCATCTTATCTGTCAACAAGGAGTTTTTGTTTATTCTAAATGTTCAGAAAATGGGCTTAAATTCGGCTCAAGTTTTGGTGACTTTTCTCTGCCTACAGTTAAGTTAATTACCCTTACCTACTTTGATTTTCATGTGTATGATGAAGTGACTATTATGTTAGTAGAATTCTTAAGTGACTAGTGGAAGTATATTGCATGTGATTGGTAGATTGGGACAGATATTAACCATCCCTAAGATCCCTAAAATGTCCTTACATTCATTAATGCTGTTTACCATTACCACAACTTCTAGGCCTTCCCCTACTGTTGAATATAAAAAAGGGTAGATCAGGGATGTAGGCCCAATACAGTTTCCCTATCATCATTGTCAAAACACTCTCCAACTCAGGATCAGCATCATTCTTTGTCCTAGCATCATCATATCTCATTAACTACTCTAGCAGCTAGCATGTTCCTTCAGCATCCTGCAGAAGAAAACACAAATATGCCCCACACTCAGAGAGTTCCTTGGCATCAAAATTTTAAAATTTTTGTGGTGTACAGGGATATGATTCCCCCTTTTTTATTTTATGAAAATATTGTTTTAAAGTTCCATGGGCCTGTTCCACAATACCATTTCCTTGAGGATTATAAGAAATCCCAGTAATATGACTAATATTAAATTGTTAAGAAAACATCTCAAATGCCTCACTGAAATAGCCATTTCCATTATTGGTCTTAATCTGATTTGGAACACCCAGTATAAAAAAACAACATAGGCAATGACTAATTTCATTTTTAGTGCTTCCCCTGTTAAAGCAGATGTAACTAGAAAGACTAAAAAGTTGTCAATAGTCATATGTACATTTTAA
This sequence comes from Tokudaia tokunoshimensis, assembly GCA_036184795.1. NCBI lineage: Eukaryota > Metazoa > Chordata > Mammalia > Rodentia > Muridae > Tokudaia > Tokudaia tokunoshimensis. Next base: position 127,567,546 of record BTHU01000001.1, on the reverse strand, counting down.
TTAATTTTTTAAAATCAGAAATATGAGTAACATCCATTTGTTATAATTGATTAGATTAATCCTTGAGGATTAACACCATTATGTGGTACATGAAGAAATTGAGGACACTGAGGACAAATCTTTATAATTTAACATGCATATTTTCTAGAAATACCAAATTGTTATCTTAAGCTGTTACTATTTTGATGATGTAAAGAATTAGATGGGCTAATTGTTCTTGTGAAAAGCCCGTAATCTGGCTGGTAAGCAAACTTGCTATGGTATTGCCTCATTAAGGGGTCTGGATATCTAGTATGAACTTTTAAATGTCCTAAAAGTAAGAAACAGTACATGTTTCTTAAATTAAGCTGTATTTGTGTAAATAACTAAATTTTGAGAATTAGCAATATCTTAAAAAAGTGCCATTTCAAGCAATTGTAAGTAAGCCATGAGCTACATATTTTGATTATCAGTCTGTAAATTAAAAGCTTGGTTTTTCAACTTTTTAAAAACAGTGGCTATAGCCCGTAATTCAATTATTTGTGGAGCAGGAGAAAAATACAAGAGAATAAACATATGATCCAATTACATATGTTTCTCTTCCATTAGATGAGCTGTTTACAAATAATATTTTTATCATCATTTTTTATCAAAAATGCACTTTTTATCAGCTGCATGCATAAATTTACAAAAGTGTGCATAGAGGCAAATTATAATAACTTGTCTTTTGAATAATGATTATAGAATTTGCCTAAAAGTTTGCCATGAAATAGGTCAAATATCAGTATTCTGCAATAACCAATTTAATTGCTATTTGGACTAAGGAATAAATATTTCATCAAGTTCATTTCCAAAATATTTTCATGATTCTTTCAATTCTTTATTAACATCACAACAGCTTCATAATAGGATATTCAAATTTTACTTGGAGATGAAAAAAGATGAATCCACATTAATGATCCCTTTTGCCAAAGGACTGCTGTGAAACAGCCAACAATTGACTTTTCTGCAAAGCTATTTGTCCCTCATCAGTTAATTGTGCAGGGGAATTAGGATTTGGATTCCCCTTGAGACTATCAAACAGAGTTTTTGTTAATTAGATATTTCTTTATTTACATTTCAAATGTTATACCCTTTCCTTGTTTCCCCTCTGTAAATAGCCTATCTCATTCCCCCATCCCTGTGCTCATCAGCCCACCCACTCCGGCTTCCCTGTCTTGGTATTCCCCTATACTGGGGCATCAAACCTTCTCAGGGCCAAGGGCCTCTCCTACCTTTGATGTCCAATAAGGCCATCCTCTGCTACACATGCAGCTGGGGCCATGGGTTCCTCTATATGTACTCTTTGGTTGGTTGTTTAGTCCCTGGGAACTCTGGGAATACTGGTTGGTTCATATTGTTGTTCCACCTATGTGGCCGAAAGTTCCTTCAGCAACATGGGTCCTTTCTCTAGATCCTCCATTGTGGAGCTTGTGCTCAGTCCAATGGTTGGTTGAGAACACCCACCTCTGTATTTTTCAGCTACTGGCAGAGCCTCTCAGAAGACAGCTATGTCAGGATACTAACAGCAAGCTCTTGTTGGCATCCACATTAGTGTCTGGGTTTGGTGACAGTATATGGGATAGATCCCCAGGTGAGGCAGTCTCTGGATGGTCTTTCTTTCAGTCCTGCACCACATTTTGTCTCTGTATCTCCTCCCATGAGTAATTTTTTACCCCTTCTAAGAAGGACATAAGTATCCATACTTTGGTCTTCCTTCTTCTTGAGCTTCCTTTCGTGTGTGTATTGTATTGTGGATATTCCTTAGTTCTGGGCTAATATCAACTTATCAGTGAGTACATACAATGTGTGTTCTTTTCTGATTGGGTACCTCACTCAAGATGATATTTTCTAGTTCCATCCATTTGCCTAAAAATTTCATGAATTCATTGTTTTTAATATGAGTAGTATTCCATTGTGTAAATGTACCATATTTTCTGTATCCATTCCTCTGCTGAGGGGCATTTGGGTTCTCTCCAGCTTCTAGCTATTATAAATAAGGCCACTATGAACACAGTGGAGCATGTGTCCTTATTACATGTTGGAGAATTTTCTAGGTATATGCTCAGGAGTGGTATAGCTGGGTCCTCTGGTTTTTCTGTGGAACCGCCAAACTGATTTCCATCCAGGATCTAAAAAAGGAAGTAGAAACAACTAAGAAATCACAAAGGGAAACAACTTTGGAGATAGAAAACCTTGGGAAGAAATCAGGGGTCATAGATGCAAACATCAACAATAGAATACAAGAGATGGAATAAAGAATCTCAGGTGCTGATGATAAAAAAAGAAAGTATCGGCTCAATAGTCAAAGAAAATGCAAAATGCAAGAAACATGTAACCCAAAACATCCAGGAAATCCAGGACACAATGAGAAGACCAAACCTAAGGATTATAGGTATAGATGAGAGTGAAGATTTGCAACTTAAAGGGCCAGTAAATATCTTCAACAAAATTATGGAGGAAAACTTCCCTAACCTAAAGAGAGAGATGCTAATGAACATACAAGAAGCCTACAGAACTCCAAACAGACTGGACCAGAACAGAAATACCTCCTGTCCCATAATAATCAAAACACCATATGTACTAAACAAAGAAAGAATATTAAAAGCAGTAAGAGAAAAAGGCCAAGTAACATATAAAGGAAGACCTATCCGAATCACATCAGACTTCTCACCAAAGACTATGAAAGCCAGAAGATCCTGGGCAGATCTCATGCAGACACTAAGAGAACACGAATGTCAGCCTAGACTACTATACCCAGCAAAACTCTCAATCACCATAGATGGAGAGACCAAGATATTCCATGATAAAACCAAATTTTCACAATATCTTTCCACAAACCCAGCCCTGCAAAGGATAATAGATGCAAATCGACAATACAAGGAAGAAACTACATCCTGGGAAAAATGAGATAGTAACCTTCTCTCATTAAACCCAAAAGTAGATAACCACTCAAACATAAAGATAGCATCAAAAATAGCAGGTGGCAATAATAACTATTCCTTAATCTCTCTTAATATCAATGGTCTCAATTCCCCAATAAAAAGACATAGACTAACAGACGGTATACGTAAACAGGACCCAGCATGTTGCTGCATGCAGGAAATGCACCTCAGTGTCAAAGACAAACACTACCTCAGAGTAAATGGCTGGAAAACAATCTTACAAGCAAATGGTCCCAGGAAACGAGCTGGAGTAGCCATCCTAATATCAGATAAAATTGACTTTCAACCTAAACTCATCAAAAAAGACACAGAAGGACACTACATATGTGTCAAAGGAAAAATCCACCACGAAGAACTCTCAATTCTGAACATCTATGCTCCAAATGCAAGGGCACCCTCATTCGTAAAAGAAACTTTACTAAAGCTCAAAGCACACACTGCACCTCACACAATAAAAGTGGTTGACTTCAACACCCCGCTCTCTGAAATGGATCATTCAGGAAAGCAGAAACTAAACAGGGACACAGTGAATGTAATTGAAGCCTTGGACCAAATGGAACTAACATATATATATATATATATAGAACATTTCATCCTAGAGCAAAAGAATACACCTTCTTCTCAGCACCTCATGGTACCTTCTCCAAAATCGACCATATAATTGGTCACAAATCAGACCTCAACAGATATAAGATGGAACTAATCCCACGCCTCCTATCAGATCACTATGGAATAAGGGTGGTCTTCAATAACAACAAAAACAACAGAAACACCACATACGTGGAAGCTGAACAATGTTCTACTCAATGATATCTTGGTCAAGGAGGAAGTAAAGAAAGAAATCAAAGACTTTTTAAAATTTAATGAAAATGAAATCACAACATACCCTAATTTATGGGACACAATGAAAGTGGTGCTAAGAGGAAAATTCATAGTCCTGAGTGCCGCCAAAATGAAAAGGAGGAGAGCATACTCTAGCAGCTTAATGGCACACTTGTAAGCCCTGGAACAAAAAGAAGCAAATACACCTAAGAGGAGTAGAAGGCAGGAAATCATCAAACTCAGGGCTGAAATCAATCAAGTAGACACAAATAAAACCATATAAAAAAATCAACAAAACTAGGAGTTGGTTTTTGAGTTAATGAACAAGATAGATAAGCCCTTAGCCAGACTAGCCAGAGGGCACAGAGACAGTATCCAAATTAACAAAATCAGAAATGAAAAGGGAGAGATAACAACAGAAACTGAGGAAATTCAAAAAACATCAGATCCTACTACAAAAGCCTGTATTCAACACAACTAGAAAATCGGGAGGAAATGGACAATTTCCTTGACAGATATCAAATACCAAAATTAAATCAGGATCAAATAGACCATCTAAACCATCCTATAACCCCTGAAGAAATAGAAGTGGTCATTGGAATTCTTCCAACCAAAAAAAGCACTGTTCCAGATGGTTTTTGTGCAGAACTCTATCAGACCTTTAAAGAAGACCTAACACCAATACTCTTCAAATTATTAAAAAAATAGAAACAGAAGGAACACTACCCAACTCGTTCTATGAAGCCACAATTACGCTGGTATCAAAATCACACAAAGATCCGACAAAGAAAGAGAATCTCAGGCCAGTTTCTCTTATGAATATCGATGCAAAAATGCTCAATAAAATCCTTGCCAACCAAATTCAAGAACACATCAAAACGATCATTCACCATGATCAATAGGCTTCATCCCAGGAGTGAATGGATGGTTCAATATAAGGAAGTCCATCAATGTAATCCACTACATAAATAATCTCAAAGAAAAAAACCACATAGTCATTTCATTAGATGCTGAAAAAGCATTTGACAAAATTCAGCATCCTTTCATGTTAAAGGTCTTGGAAAGATCTTGTTATATCACTCCTGGGCATATACCCAGAGGCTTCCCCTCCATGCAATAAGGACACATGCTCCACTATGTTCACAGCAGCCTTATTTATAATAGCCAGAAGCTGGAAAGAACCCAGATGGCTCTCAACGGAGGAATGGATTCAGAAGATGTGGCATATTTACACAATAGAATACTACTCTGCAGTTAAAAACAATGAATTCATGAAATTCTTAGGCAAATGGTCAGAACTGGAAAATATCATCCTTAGTGAGGTAACCCAGTCTCAAAAGAACACACATGGTATGCAGTCACTGATAAGGGGATATTAACCCAGAATCTCGGAATACCCAAGACACAATTCACATATCAATAGATTTCCAAGAAGATGGAAGGAGAGACCCCTGGTCCTGGAAAGACTGGATGTAGGGGAATACCAGATGGAGACGTGAGAGGGGGTTGAATGGGGAACAGGGGGAGGGAAGAGGGCTTGTAGGACTTTCGGGGAGGGAGGAAAGGGGAAAGGGGAAATCATTTGGAATGTAAATAAAAAAATATAGAAAATAAAAAAATGTTCTCCTGTGGCAAGCTTAAAGTTAGGTCTTAGCCAATTAATGTTTCCTAAAAGCTTTTGAAAATCATTTAAAGCAAGTAAACTCCCTTTTCTTATTTGGATTTTTTTGTGCCACAGTTTGATTAGGACCCACTTGCCTGATTTTGTTTTCTTAATCAAAAATATGAATGAGTTAAAATCTTGAGCTTGTGATTGAATTGTAAACTGCAGTTAATGGAGCATTAGCAGTTTAAACTACCTTTTAAAATTACCTTTTCAATATTTCAGAATGCCCATAATTTTGGAAAACAAAACCCAGTTTTAAACAATCCATTCTCTTTATAATACATACCAAGAGCGCTACTTTCATGTTGTAATGTTTGACTGCCAGTTCTTATATATGAATGTATGACAGTGCAGCTTTTAATACATCATTAAAGAAATATTGTTTTAAATCCTATCCTTTTGTAAGTCTAGTTTCTAGGATAAGAATTACATAAAATATTAGCCCAATTTAGAAGTATATTTAGAGACCTGTTTTCTTGGGTTGGTTCATGCCACATTTTGTGTAGAATGAGTCCAACCCTAAGTTACCAGTTTTAAGCTGACTTTCTGTGAGCAATGTTACAAATTTTTAATCATACCCAATAATTTATAAGCCAATACTCTATATGCAAGACATGCAGAACATGTTTATTCCTTTAAAACCAGTCAGAAACAAAAATGAAGTGGCTACACAAATTTATTTATTTAAACCAGACAAAAGTTTCTTACTTTTTCTAGCTGTAATTTCAAGAGAAAAGCACCTTGTCACTTACTGAACCCAATAAACACAATCAAAGAAGTTTTTCTAGAAAAAACAGCTACCAACTCCCTTACCAAAGATGCCGAAAATCTCTTGACCCCTTTAAGAGCAGTTTGTGTAGGTATTCAGCCCATAGCAGGACTTCTCCAGATGTGCTTGACTCCCAGCCACAGTGCAGGGTAACTTATTAGGTTCTGTTGCACAAATTGAGACTGCCTTTTAAACAAGTTAAACTAAATTAAAGGGTGGACAGTCAGCAAATAAAGTTTTAACCATTTTTTTCAACATGAAACAGAATGAAAATCTTTCAAACAACAAAACAAAAATAAATATAAATTGACAGACTTATAGACAGATTGGTGCACCAAGGATAGACAATAAACAGGGAAGAGGACTTGATGTCCCAAAGAGACCCAGATATCCTAACCAGAACTAAATATATCTCCAGTAGGAGCCAGAGAGGAAGCAGATGCCTCATGATTTCCTCCTGTCCCTAGGAGAGCTCTAAAATGGCTTATATCCATTTTTCTTCTCTTTTGCTAAAATGTCTCAGACAGGGGACAACTGCTTCTCTGAAACTCTCTCTCTCTCTCTCTCTCTCTCTCTCTCTTTCTCTCTCTCTCTCTCTCTCTCTCTCTCTCTCTCTCTCTCTCTCTCTCTCTCTCTCTCTCTCCTCATCCAAGGTCTAACTCTACATCTCCTTCTTCTGGGAATTCAGCCTGAGAAGGGGGATTGGAGGCACAGTGGTAGCTGCAGGTAGTTGCACCCCAGTACCCTGCTTTTCTAACTCCCCCAATTCCTCCTCAATTTGTCCAATTAATTCTTTCATTTATATATTGACCATTCCTATTTCTGGGTATTAAGGACAACATAAATCTACTTGAGCTAAACATTTTTCTAATGTCTGTTTTGAAAACTCTCCTCCTCTTATCTGGTGCAGCTCTTTTAGGCTGCAGATGAATGCCTGTTTAGAATTGCCCTGTGCCATTCTGCTGCCACACTTAAGTGAAGTTGACTTTGGACTAACACCTCTTCAACCTAGCCTGAATCCCTTTATAATGCACCTTTTACAGCAACAGTTTCAAAAAATAAAATTTACGACTAGCATTAGTGTTAACGCTGTATGTTGCATACCATGCTTTGTGGATACTTTCACTTTTCTTCTGTTTTCTGTAGAACTCCACCCAAGACAGAACTTTTCAGTTCACACCCCCCCCTCTTTGTTTTCAAGTTCCTTCATTCGAGTGTCACCTGTAGCCATTCAGCAGCCACAGGCAAACTGGGTTTACCTGAAAGAGGGGCTGGAAATGAAGGTGGGGGGGTGAGAGAAGAATGAAGCCATGATAAAGGTTCTGATCAAGGCTCTAAGTTTAATAACAAGTTTTATGTTTATAAAGAAATAAAACCCCACAAAACCTATCCTCTTCTTCAGCTGGAGTATGTTGTAGAACAAGGTCAGTGCAGGCAGCCAAAACAGCTAAGTTCCCATGAGAACCTGAAACTTCCGCCAAGACAGATGTCTCTGTCTAGATTGATAAGACCTGCCATGGTGATTGTTAAAGGTCTGGTTAGTCTGCTCAAGGCTGAGAAGGCCTACTCAAAGCTGGGAAGGCCACATTACTATAGTGTTGCCCTCATTCTCAGCTTCTTCCAGCTTTTCTCTAATTCTATCACAGGGGTCAGCACTTCTGTCCATTGGTTTGGAGTAAATATCTGCATTTTACTCTTTCAGCTGCTTGTTAGGCCTTTCAGAGGGCAGTCATGATAGGCCCCTGTTTGTAAGCACACCATAGCATCAGTAATAATGTTAGGCCTTGGGCCTCCCTCTAAGCTGAATCTCAATTTGGGCCTGTCGCTGGACCTCCTTTTCCTCAGGCTTTTCTCCATTTTTATTCCTGAGGTTCTTTCAGACAGGAACAACTATGGGTCAGAATGTTTGACTGTTGGATGACAACCCCATTCCTCCACTTGATGCTCTGTTTTTCTACTGGAAGTGGGCTCTACAAGTTCCCTCTCTCCACTATAGGGCATTTCATCTAAGGTTTCTTCATTCGAGTCCTGAGAGTCTCTCACTTTCCAGATCTCTGGTACATTCTAGAGGGTCCCCTACCTCCTACCACACAAGCAAGGTTGCCTGTTTTGATTCTTTCTGCTGGCCCTCAGGACTTCAGTCCTGTCACTCCATTCCCAATACCTTACATCCCAAATGTTGCCGCCCTCCTGCTCCCTTGTCCCAGAGTTCTTCATTCACCCTCTCCCCTCCCCCTTCACCTCTGAGAGGGTGCTCCCCCACCTCTCTCTTCCCTGAGGTATCAAATCTTTACAGGGTTAGGGATAACCTAACCCTATATCTCTCACTAAGGCAAGAAAAGGCAGGCCTCTGCTACATATGTTTCTGGAGCCACAGAAGAGCCTGTGTATGCTCTTTGGTTGGTGGCTTAGTCTCTGGGAGTGCCTAGGGGTCCAGGTTAGTTGACACTGTAGGTCCTCCTATGGAATTTCCATCTGCTTTAGCTCCTTCAATCCTTCCTCTAACTCTTCCATAGGGGTTCCCAGCCTCAGTCCAATGCTTGGCTGTAAGTATCTGCACCTGTCTCAGTTGCTAGTAGAGACTTTCATAAGTCAGCCATGCTAGGATCCTGTCTGCAGGCATAACATAGCATCTGTAAAAGTGTCAGAGCTTGCTGCTGGCCCATGGAATGGATCCCAAGTTGGACCAGTCACTGGTTAGCCTTTCCTTCAGTTTCTGCTGCATTTTTCTCCCTGCTTTTCTTTTAGACAGGAAAAATTCTGGGTCAAAAATTGTGAAGGTTGTTTGGTGTCCCCATCCTTCTATTGGGGGACATATCTAACTATTGGAGGTGTTTCTTTCAGGTTCCCTCTCTCTGCTATTGGGCATTTCAGCTAAAGTTACCTCCATTGAGTCCTGGGTACCTTTCACATTCTAGGTATTGGGGAATTTTGAGAGGTTCCACCCACACCACAGCCCCCACCCAGAGCAGCTGCATATTTCCATACATTCTCCTCACCCTATAGGATTCTCTCATGTCTCCTCCCTACCCCTGATCTTGTCCCACTTTTCCCTTTGCCCTGCCTTCTCGAACCAAGGTCCTTCCCTTCCTCTGCCTCCCATGATTATTTTGTTCTCCCTTCTAAGTGAAATTGAAGCATCTTCACTTGGGTCTTCCTTCTTATTAATTTAGGGTCTACAGGGTGTATCACGGGTATTCTGTTCATTTTGGCTAATATAAACTCACCAGTGAATACATACCATGTAAGTCTTTTCCTGTCTGGGTTGCCTCACTTAGGATGAAATTTTCTAGTTCCATCTATTTGCCTGCAAATTTCATGATGTTCTCAATTTTAATAGCTGAATAATATGTTATCGTGTAATTGAACCACATTTTTTGTATCCATTCTTCCATTGAAGGACATCTAGGTTGCTTCCAGTATCTGGCTATTATGAATAAGACTGCTATGAATATAGTGGAGTATACATCCTTATTGTATGGTGGAGCATCTTTACGTTTATGCCCAGGAGCTGAATAGCTGGATTTTCAGGTAGAACTTTTTTTCAGTTTTCTGAGGAACCACCAGATTGATTTCTAGAGTGGTTGTACCAGTTGGCAATTCCACCAGGAGTAGAGAAACGTTCCCCTTTCTCCACATCCTCTCTAGCATGTTCTGTTACTTGGATTTTTGATCTTGGCCATTCTGATAGGTGTAAGGTGGAGTAAGGGTTGTTTTGATTTGAATTTCCCTGATTACTAAGGATGTTGAATATTTCTTTAAGTGCTTCTAGGCCATTTGAGATTGCTGTTGAGAATTCTCTGCTTAGTATTGTACTCTTCTTCTTCTCCTCCTCCTCCTCCTCCTCCTTCTTCTTCTTCTTCTTCTTCTTCTTCTTCTTCTTCTTCTTCTTCTTCTTCTTCTTCTTCTTCTTCTTCTTCTCCTCCTCCTCCTCCTCCTCCTCTTTTTCATCTTTTTCTTCTTCATTTTCTCCTCCTCCTTATTCTCCTCCTCCTCCTCCTCCTCCTTATTCTCCTCCTGGTCCACCATCCCACAGTTTCTCATTGCATTCCTCCTGCCCCCCTGTTTCCAAGAGGATGTCTCCCTGCCCCCAACCAGCTTTTCCCACTTCCAGGGCCTTAAGTCTCTCTAGGGTTTGATGCATCTTCTCTTATTGACAAAAGACCAGGCAGTTTTTTGCTTTATGTGTGTTGGGGGCCTCAGACCAGTTGTATGATGCCTGGTTAGTGGCTCAGTATATGAGAGATCTCAGGAGTCTGGGTTAGTTGAGACTTCTTATCTTCCTATGGGATCATCCACCTCCTTAGCTTCTTAGAGCTTTTCCCTAATTCAATCACAGGGGATCCTGACTTCAGTCCATTGCTTGTGGGTAAGTATCTGCATTTGTCTCAGTCAGCTGCTCTTTGGGCCTCTGAGAGGACAACTATGCTAAGGTCCTGTCTATAAGCACACCATAGCATCAGTAATAGTGTCAGGACTTGGAGCCTCCCCTTGAGATAGATTCCAAGTTGGGCCTGTCACTGGACCTCCTTTCCCTCAATCTCCTCTCCATTTTTTGTCCCTGCAATTCTTTCAGACAGGAAAAATTCTGGGTCAGAGTTTGTGACTGTGGGATGACAACCCCTTACCTCCACTTGATGCCTTGCCTTTGTACTGGAGGTATACTCTACAAGTTCCCTTACGCACTGTTGGGCATTTCATCTCAGGTCCCTTGAGTCCTGAGAGTCTTCCACCACCAATGTCTCCAGTACATTCTAGAGCATCTCTCCCCACCACTCGAGGTTGCATATTTCCATTCATTCTCCTGTCCCTCTGGGCTTCTCTCCTGCTCCTGCCCAATATCTGTTCCTGTTCCCATTTTCCTCTTCCCCATCCCATCTCCTATTGAGGTTCCCCCTCCCTGTACCTCCTGTGATTGCTTTCTTATTCCTCCCAAGTGGGATTGAAGCATCATCACTTGGGCCCTTCAGCTTGTTATCCTTCTTGAGTCCTGACAAATATATCCTAGGTACTCTGTAATTTCTAGCTAATACCTACTTATTACTGACTATATACCATGCATGACCTTTTGGGTCTGAGTTACCTCACTCAGAATATTTTCTAGTTCCATCCATTTGTCTGCAAAACTCATGATTAAATGGAGAGATACTTAAAGAAATCCCACAAAAATCAGGAACAATACAAGGATACCCACTCTCCCTATATCTATCCAATATAGTACTTGAAGTTCAAGCTATAGCAATTAGATAAGAAAAGGAGATCAAGGGGATACAAATTGGCAAAGAAGAAATCAAGTTATCGATATTCGCAGATGATATGATAGTATACATAAGTGACTCCAAAAATTTAATCAGAGAACTACTACAACTGATAAACAACTTCAGCAAAGTGACTGGATATAACATTACCTCAAACAAATCAGTTGCCTTCCTTTATACAAACAATAAATAGGCCAAGAAAGAAATCATGGAAACAACTCTCTTCACAATAGCCACAAATAATATAAAATATATTGGGGTAACTAACCAAACACATGAAAGATTTGTATAACAAGAATTTTAATTCTCTTAAGAAGGAAATGGAAGAAGACCTCAGAAAATGGAAAGATATGCCCTTTCAAGTATTGGTAGTATTAACATAGTAAAAATGGTCATCTTACCAAAAGCAATCTACAGATTCATTGCAATGCCCATCAAATTTCTAACACAATTCTTCAAAGACATGGAAAGTGCAATTCTCAATTTCATATGGAAAAACAAAAATCCCAGCATATGGAAAACAATTATTAACAATAAAAGAACTTCTGGGAAAATCACCATTTTTGACCTCAAGCTACACAATAACGATAAAAACTACATGGTATTAGTATAGAGACAAGCAGGTTGAATAATGGAATAGAATTGAAGACCCAGAAATAAAGCCAAACACTTATGTACACTTGATCTTTGACAAAGAAGCCGAAAATATACAATGGAAAAAGAAAGCTTCTTCAATAAATGATGCTGGTCTAACTGGCAGTTGGTATGTACAATAATGAAAATAGGTTCATATTTTTCAAATTGCAGAAAATTCAAGTCAAAGTGGATCTAGGACCTCAACATAAAACCAGATACACTGAATCTAACAGAAGAGAAGTTGGGAAAAAGCACCTATTTCATTGGCATGGGGGCAGATTTCATAAATGTAACTCCAATGGCTCAGACTCTGAGATCAAGAATTGATAAATGAGACCTCATGAAACTGGAAAACTTCTGTTAGGCAATGCACACAATCATTCAGACAAATTGGCAACCTACAGATTGGGAAAAATTCTTCACTAACCCCACATCCATCAGAGGGTTAATATATATATATATATATATATATATATATATATATATATATATAATCAGAAAGCTAAACTTCAAAAATCCAAACAACCCAGTCCAAAAATGGGGTGTACTGGCTGGTTTTGTGTGTCAACATGAGGCAGGCTGAAGTTTGTAGAGAGTCATATTAGGGTGTCTTGTGGCCTGGCAGAAACTTGACATTGACCAAGGTGAAGTTCTCCCAGTCTGCGAGCTGAAATTTCTGTGCTAGCCATAAACCTGCCCCACCTAGGGTAGAGTAAAGGAAGTTCTTTGTTCCTTCAGGTCTACAAATTCATGAATTAAGCAGGTGACCCGCCCAGCTGCCCAAGCCAATGCCTAGTGAACAGTCAGACCAGATCTGCATATGTGGTTCCAGTTTCTGGGCGGGGGGAGGGCTTTTTCTCCCGCCTATTATATTTGAAAAGATCATTAAAGGTTTGAGACTTGAGCAGGAAACATAGCCTTGGCTCCATGTGTTTCTCTTGTCACCCTATTGTTTTCTAACCCCAACTCTCCGTCCAGAGAACCCAAGTTCCTATGAAGCTGCTGGCGGTTTCAGGAGTTATCACAGAGAAAGGAGCTTCAGTTGGGCAAGTGCCTCCAGCTGAGCTCCAGCTGTGGGGCATTTTCTCAATTAGTGATCAAGGCGGGGAGGGCCTAACCCCTTGTGGGTGGTACCATCCCTGTGCTGGTGGTCTTGGGTTCTATAAGAAAGCAAGCTGAACAAGCCAGGGGAAGCAAGCCAATAAGAAACATCCCTTCATGTTCCCTGCATCAGCTCCTGCTTCCTGACCTGCTTGAGTTCCAGACCTGACTTCCTTTGGTGATCAACAGCAATGTGGAAGGTATAAGCTGAATAAACTCTTTCCTCCCAAACTTGCTTCTTGGTCATGATGGGTGTGCAGGAATAGAAACCCTGAAAAAGACAAATTGGTACCAGCATAGTGGGGTATTCATGTGACAACCTGACCATGTTTTGGGGAGGACTGTGGAAGGACTTTGGAACTTTGGGCTAGATGATCCATTCGGTGTTAAGAGCTCTTTGGGATGTTGTGTAGGAGTTTGGAAGATAATGTTGAAGTGTAGAAGATGGAGTCCTTGCTTCGAAATTTCAGAGGGAAGATTAAAGACTCTTATCATGGCTGTTGATGTTTTGATTGTGAAGATTCTGTGGTTTTGGTTAGCTGAGGCTGAAGAATCAGCTGTGATTAACAAGATACCAGAATTACTAAAGCAAAACCTTTGCATTACTGGGACTATTGATGCTGGTTAGCTGGAACAAGAAGAGACCAGCAACACTGAAGTGAAATCTGGGAAGTGTTTTCTGAGAGCACAGAGGATGTGTTCCAGAGATAGCCATGGTTGTACTTTGTGCTGTGGCTGGACTTGGTACTGTGTAAGAGTCACCCAGGTGGTACTGGTTTTGAAGGCTTAAAGGGGTCATGAAGAGCAGCTGAGGCTTGGTAGTATGAGAGGCCATGGAAAGCCATTGGTGAAGGTGCAGCCTCAATTGAAATTGGTGGCCCAGGACTGAAGAAGTTGAGGCTTGGCACCATGAAGAGTGCCTATGAGAGGGTATTGGTAAAGCCTGGTTACAGTGGAAGACAGCAGTGGTTTGGAGATGCCAGTATCATTAGATGACCACCAAGAACAGCAGCAGCAGTGGAGTACAGGCAGCTGGAGCCTAGAATACAGAGTGTGTGCTACAAAGGGCAGGGCTGGAGAAGTGATCCAAGCCCTTGGAGGAGCCCAGAAGATCATGAGTTAGATCCCAGACATTGAACCGTTGGAGTTTGAGTTCTGCTTTTTATTGTGACTGTGCCCTTATATTTTTCCCTCTTGAGGGAAGAAAGTATTTTAGTGGAACCCACAGTTAAGAGACTTTAAATTTTTAAAAGACTTTGAAATTTAAAAGATATTGGACATTTAAAGGAATTGAACTTTTAATATGTAAAGACTGTGGGATTTTAAAGTTATTTAGATCTTGGGAATGAATAAGAAAGTAAGGGTTGAGGCTTAATAGTGACATGTTTGTGTGTCAAGTTGACAAGGGGTCAATTATACTGGCTGGTTTTTTGTGTCAACTTGAGACAGGCTGGGATTATCACAGAGAAACGAGCTTCAGTTGGGGAAGTGCCTCCATGAGATCCAGCTGTGGGGCATTTTCTCAATTAGTGATCAAGGCAGGAGGGCCTAGCCCCCTGTGGGTTGTACTATCCCTGTGCTGGTGGTCTTGGGTTCTATAAGAAAGCAAACTGAATAAGCCAGGGACAGCAAGCCAGTAAGAAACATCCCTCCATGGCCTCTGCATCAGCTCCTGCTTCCTGACCTGCTTGAGTTCCAGTCCTGACTTCCTTTGGTGATCAACAGCAATGTAGAAGGTATAAGCTGAATAAACTCTTTCCTCCCAAGCTTGCTTCTTGGTCATGATGGTTGTGCAGGAATCGAAACCCTGACAAAGACATGGGATATAGAGATAAACAGAGAATTCACAAAAGAGGAGTATCTAATGGTTTTTCAATCTATGGTGATTTAGAATATTGCTGGGTATAGTAATCTGGTATCTGTTGTTACGTAGGGTCTGTATGACATCTGTCCATGATCTTCTAGGTTTTAGAGTCTCTGTTGAGAAATATGGTATAATTCTGATAGGTCAGCCTTTATATGTTACTTGGCCCTTTCCCCTTATAGCATTTAATATTCTCTCTTTGATGTATGCATCTGTTGTTTTGATTATTATATGGCAGAATGATTTCTTTTCTGATCCAACCTATTTGGTTTTCTGTACCTTTATGGCTAGCTCCTTTTTTTAGGTTATGAAAGTTTTCTTCTGTGATTTTGTTGAAGATGTTTTCTGGTCCACTGAATTAGGAATCTTCACCCTCTTCTATTCCTATTATTCTCATATTTGGTTTTTTCATTGTATCCACAATATCCTGGATGTTTGGATTAGGACCTTTTTATTCCTTGCAGTTTTCTTTTTGGATGTATCAATATCTTCTATGGTATCTTCTACACCCAAGATTCTGTCTTCCATCTCTTGTATTCTGTCCTTTATGTTTGCATTTGTAGTTCCTGTTCTCTTTTCTAGGTCTTCCATCTCTAGGGTTACCTCCATTTGTGATTTCTTTATTGTTTCTATTTCCATTTTCAGAAAATGGTTTTGTTCAATTCTTGCATCCATTTGATTGCTTTTTTTCCCCTCTCTTTTTTTTAAAGGATTTAGTTGTTTCCTCTTTAAGAGCTTCTACCTCTTTGCCTGTGTTTTCCTGTATTTCTTTAAGGGAGTTTTTATATCCTCCTTAATATCCTCTATCACCTTCATGAGATAGGATTTCGGGGAAGAATCTTGCCCTTCAGGTGTGTTATGGTATCCAACGCTTGCTGTAGTAGGAGAACTGGGTTCTGATGGTACCAAATTATATTGGCTTCTATTGCTCTAGTTCTTGGGCTTACCTTTTGACATCTGGTTATCTCTGGTATTAACTGGCCTGGGTGTCTCAGATTGGAGCAGGCCTCCTTAGAGGCAGGCAGAGCTATGTGGCCTTGGTTAGAGCAGGTATCTTGGAAGGCAGGCAGTGCTGTCTCTGACTAGAGAAGGCCTCCTGCATCCCTGGTTCAGGAAAATCTCCTGGGATACAGGCAGGCTGTGGTGTCCAGGGTTGGAGGATGGTGGCAGGCATGCTGGTCTGTCCCAGGTGCAGTTAGAAGTGTAGATTGGAGTCTCTAGTATTTTTAAACATATATGTTTGATTTCCTTTATTCCATGCTAACAATAATGAAAGAGGAATTCCTACAGTGATCAACTTTGAAACTGATTCAGTAAAATTTGGTGTGACTTTCACTATTCAAATCCATAAACTTTGCTTTCCTTTACCAATATTTCTCTACTAATACAAAGCTTCTTTTGACTTTTGACAAACAAAATTCTAGATGCCAACAAGGATTTTTTTCTAAGAGGAAAAATTTAAGATTAGTTTAAAAATCCAGATAAAGTTAATTTGTGAAAATTAATTAGTGATACAACTCAGTAAAAAATGCATTCTATAGATATCAATGTTTTGTTATCCCGAATTTGAGGAATCTTGAAAAGGTCATCTATGGTGAGTGGGGACTTCTTTTTATTAATTTATACTCATACATTTATTATTTCTTCTACCCATTGCTGTATATATAAGCTGTTATAGGTCCTAGGATTAGAAAATCATTAATTCTGACTACCATAGTGATTTTATATGGGTGTTTGAAGTACAGTTACAGTAAAATCCACTATGGTAATTACTGAGCAAAATAAAAGCAGAAATATTACATTATTTATCCTTAGCTAACTGGTGATCACCCCAGTCAGAATGCCATGGAGATACTTCTATATCTGTGTGTTTTTGAGGTGTTACTTACAATAACTTTGATATAGGTTCAGTTTAGATGACCATCCACAGAATTAACAAATATTTAAAAGGACAGCACATTCATATATAATGAGAGTTTTATCAGACATAAAGATAAGCAAAATTATAAAACTTACATCAAAATCTATGAAATATGAGATTGTTAAGCAAAATAAATCCAATTCTGAAAGACAAATCTCATTTTATCTCAAATGCAGAAAATATATTTACATGCATGAATCCATTTCATACATGGAGAGGCTACTTCTGCTTTCATGGTATATGTGTGTACACTACCTTCATGGAGGAATGAGAAGAATACAGAAGTGTGTGTGTGTGTGTGTGTGTGTGTGTGTGTGTGTGAAAGATAGAGGTGAAGAAAAGGAGTTTTCATCCATCTGTTCAGTCATTCATCTACCCATTAAGAAGTACATTACTAAGGAACTTTTCAAGTGATCTTCATCCTGTGTAGATTGCCCATTTTTGTAGAGAAAGAAAGAACATGGGTCTTTGCTTTTATTGAGATCAATTTCTAGTGCTAGAGTCAAAATACAAACCTACTAGTAAATGTGATATCAGAATGGCAGTTGCTGGGTGATCCATAACTATCCACAAAATACAGGGAAACAAAAGGTGGTGAGTTGATTGGTAAGGAGTAGCATTCTTTAATCAGTACAAAACACAGTTGGAGGACAAACCATTGAAGATGGAAATAAAATAATTTTTTTTATGTGGTTATTTATTGGAGGTTCTAGAAGAGGATTCAAGACTATAGCTTAGAGGTACACAGAAGAAATTAACAGGAGTGCTTGAACAGTGACAAGAAAACAAAGTTTAGGCAGGAAATCACCAAACTCAGGGATGAAGTCAATCAAGTACAAACAAATAGAACCATATAAAGAATCAACAAAACTAGGAGTTGGTTCTTTGAGATAATGAACAAGATAGATAAGCCCTTAGCCAGACTAGCCAGAGGGCACAGAGACAGTATCCAAATTAACAAAAGGAGAAACGAAAAGGGAGAGATAACAACAGAAACTGAGGAAATTCAAAAAATCATCAGATCCTACTACAAAAGCCTGTATTCAACGCAACTAGAAAATCTCGAGGAAATGGACAATTTCTTTGACAGATACCAAATACCAAAATTAAGTCAGGATCAAATAGACCATCTAAACCATCCTATAACCCTTGAAGAAATAGAAGTGGGCATTGGAAGTCTTCCAACCAAAAAAAGCACAGTTCCAGATGGTTTTTGTGCAGAATTATATCAGACCTTTAAAGAAGACCTGACACCAATACTCTTCAAACTATTTCACAAAATAGAAACAGAAGGAACACTACCCAACTCGTTCTATAAAGCCACAATTGCGCTGGTACCAAAATCACACAAAGATCTGACAGAGAGAATCTCAGGCCAATTTCTCTTATGAACATCGATGCAAAAATACTCAAATTCTTGCCAAATGAATCAAAGAACACATCAAAATGATCATTCACATTGATCAAGTAGGCTTCATCCCAGGAGTGCAGGGATGGTTCAATATAAGGAAGTTCATCAATGTAATCCACTACATAAACAAACTTAAAGAAAAAAACCACATGGTCATTTCATTAGATGTTGAAAAAGCATTTGACAAAATTCAGCATCCATTCATGTTAAAAGTCTTGGAAAGATCAGGAATTCGAGGCCCATATCTAAACATAGTAAAAGCAATTTACAGCAAACTGGTTGCCAACATCAAACTAAATGGAGAGAAACTTGAAGCAATCCCACTAAAATCAGGGACTAGACAAGGCTGCCCTCTCTCTCTATATCTTTTCAATATAGTACTTGAAGTTCTAGCTAGAGCAATTAGACAACAAAAGGAGGTCAAAGGGATACAAATTAGAAAGAAAGTCAAACTATCACTATTTTCAGAAAATATGATAGTATACTTAAGTGACCCAAAGAATTCCACCAGAGAACTCCTACAGCTGATAAACAACTGCAGCAAAGTGGCCAGATATAAAATCAACTCAAGAAAATCAGTAGCCTTCCTATACTCAAAGGATAAGCAGGCTGAGAAAGAAATAAGAGAAATGATACTCTTCACGATAACCACAAACAATATAAAGTATCTTGGTGTGACCCTAACCAAAGAAGTGAAAGATCTGTATGACAAGAACTTCAAGTCTCTGAAGAAAGAAATTGAAGAGGACCTCAGAAGATGGAAAAATCTTCCATGCTCATGGATTGGCAGGATTAATATAGTAAAAATGACCATCTTGCCAAAAGCTATATACAGATTCAATGCAATCCCCATCAAAATTCCAACTCAATTCTTCACAGAGTTAGAAAGAGCAATTCTCAGACTCGTCTGGAATAACAGAAAACCCAGGATAGCTAAAACTATTCTCAAGAGTAAAAGAACTTCTGGGGAATCAGTATCCCGGACCTCAAGCTGTACTACAGAGCAATAGTGTTAATAACTGCATGGTATTGGTACAGTGACAGGCATGTAGATCAATGGAACAGAATTGAAGACCCAGAAATGAATCCATATTCCTATGGTCACTTGATCTTTGACAAAGGAGCTAAAACCATCCAGTGGAAAAAAAAGCTAGCCTTTTCAACAAATGGTGCTGATTATACTGGAGGTCAACATGCAGAAGAATGCAAATTGATCCATTCTTATCTCGTTGCACTAAGCTCAATTCCAAGTGGATCAAGGACCTCCACATAAAACCAGACACACTGAAACTAATAGAAAAGAAACTGAGGAAGTGCCTTGAACATATGGGCACAGGGGAAAATTTCCTGAACAGAACACCAATAGCTTATGCTCTAAGATCAAGAATTGACAAATGGGACCTCATAAAATTATAAAGTTTCTGTAAGGCAAAGGACACTGTCAAAAGGACAAAGCGGCAACCAACAAACTGGGAAAAGATCTGTACCAACCCTACATCCGACAGAGGGCTAATATCCAATATATGCAAAGAACTCAAAAGGTAGACTCCAGAGAGCCAAATAATCCTATTGAAAAATGGGGGGTACAAAGCTAAACAAAGAGTTCTCACCTGAAGAATATTTAATGGCTGAGAAGCACCTAAAGAAATGTTCAACATCCTTAGTCATTAGGGAAATGCAAATCAAAACAACCCTGAGATTCCACCTCATACCAGTCAGAATGGCTAACATAAAAAACACAGGAGACAGCAGTTGTTGGCGAGGATGTGGAGAAAGAGGAACACTCCTCCACTGCTGGTGGGATTGCAATGTGGTACAACCACTCTGGAAAGCAGTCTGGCGGTTCCTCAGAAAACTGGGCATGACACTCCTGGAGTATCCTGTTATACCACTCCTGGGCATATACCCAGAGGCTTCCCCGGCATGCAATAAGGACACATGCTCCACTATGTTCATAGCAGCCTTATTTATAATAGCCAGAAGCTTTAAGGAACCCAGATGTCCCTCAATGGAGGAATATATACAGAAGATGTCGTATATTTACAAAATGGAATACTACTCTGTGATTAAAAACAATGAATTCATGAAATTCTTAGGCAAATGGTCAGAACTGGAAAATATCATCTTTAGTGAGGTAACCGATTCACAAAGAAGGCATATGGTATGCAGTCACTGATAAGGGAATATTAACCCAGTATCTCGGAATACCCAAGACCCAATTCACATATCACTTGATTTCCAAGAAGAAGGAAGGAGAGACCCTGGTCCTAGAAAGACTGGATGTAGGGGAATACCAGGACAGAGAAACGGTAGAGGGTTGAATGGGGAACAGGGGGAGAGAAGAGAGCTTATGGGACTTTCAGGGAGGAAGGAACTGGGAAAGTGGAAATCATTGGGAATGTAAATAAAAAAAATATAGAAAATAAATAAAAAAGAAAAGTTTAGCCCCTTTTGAAACAGAACTATGTGTTCATCAGAGACAAATGAGTCTATTCTCATTTATTTGTGAGTTCATTGTTTAATGTTAGGTTTGTTTTGACATCTTTATTTCTGGAATTCACAGGAAGCAGAAGATGCCAAGAACAAAGCTCATTTATCAAGTGACAGAAGGAGCCACGTGATTACTTTGTTCTGTACTTTCATCTCCTAGCTCATAGCCAGAGTTCTTAATTCCAAATTCAAGTAAGGAGTTTGACAGTGACAGTCTCTTTGTCTAAAACATTATCTACCTGGACTCTACCTGGTGCTCTAATCATTATGGACATTTCTTGTCAAAATGGATCTATCCCTTAAGATGACTCTAATTCATTAAAAACAAACAAACAAAAAAACTCCATGTAAATAGAAGTAAAAAGCAAGATGGAATGCTTTCTCTAGTCTCCATGGTATCTCAGGACAATTGATGATGATCTGTCTTTGAGCACTCAAATGATAATGGCCTATCCAGAAATAATATTCTCTTTGTAAATTAAGAGAGCCAAAATCTCAGAATAATGGTGCTACTGATAGTCTCTTCCCATGAGAAATGTTCCTTAGAATTCCAATAACTTTTGAATCTAGAACATTCTATATTCTTGAATGCCCAACATCCTGAGACAGAACCTTATGGATCACATTGTGGGCCAGACATATTCCATTGTTCTTTTGTTCACAGGTGGTGCATGCTGGACAGGTTTATTATTTAAGAGAGAATGTTTAAGACAAGGTAGGATTTTATTTCTCTGGAAACTGGCTCATAAAAGAGAGAAGATGCAGTTTCATCAACTCCCCAACATTTTACACTATTTAATAAATGGGGAAATGAGAAACATCATGTGACCTTTGTAGTTTCTAAGAATGTTTGCTACACTTAACAGGAGGAAGTGCCTGAGAGATATAATAAAATAGTTCAACATTTGGCTTGTTTATTTACAGAAAAACCAGAAAAAAGAGAACATTTTATTGTTTCAATGTCTTTTATGGCTAAGTGACTGGAAATTGTGTGTCTGTATCTATTGCACAACAGTTAGTGAGATAACCCACATTTCCTTCTCATCTCTTGTTATTCTGTGGGTCTGGATTTTCTGCCATGATTCAGTCTTGCTACATGATTAACCTCACATATGACATTGGAATCGACCTCTTTGTAGGACAAGTAGGCTACACTGCCAAACATGTGTAATAACCAGTGGAGCATGCGCACACCCTGGGAATCCAGAGATCTTAGATGGTATAAGTAGAGCTGCCCCCTCCTAGCCTCTCATACCTCCTCTGAGACATGTAACACTGATCACAACTGAGAGGACCCACGGTCATCCAGTCAAGTTGCAGAGCACCTGGAGTTCTTTTCAGTGGCAATAAGGTATTTAGATAGTCTTAGCTTTCAGCCAGTGACCTTCTGTTCCTGGATCTTCTCACATCCTTCCCCCAAAATATATATTCCCTGGTTCACTCTGAATAAAATGCATGCATCCATATTCACTTGTAATAAATAATCTGAACAACCAGGATCAAAAATCTGCTTCATTAAAGATCACCACAGGGAAGGCTTTTGTATAAATAAGCTCTGAAATTAAGATTAGTTTTATCTAAAAGTTACTGGCTTATACCAGTAAACCTAGAACATGGTGGTGTGAGAGAGGAGGGGACAAAGGTTACATACCTGTGAAAGTAGTTTAGAATATATTTAATTTTACGTTTGGGCTAGCCTGTACTAGAGAATGAGACAGTGTTTAAAACAATTAAAGCAAAGGCCTCACTGATCTTCTCATTCAGAAGAATGTTCTCCCTCTGAAGTTTCCTCTCCTTGCCTGCCTTCTAGAGCATTTTATCCATTTGTACCCTGTGTTAACCAACTAGAATTTTATTCTACTGTGCATGTCACTTTGCCTTTTCAAATGAAGGAAACAGGTCATTTCCCATAACATGGACACTATGACTCCCTATAGACTCCTTGACCTGTCAGAGTTGATAAATCACTGAAAGTGGCAGCAATATAGCAAGATGAGGGGTGTGTGCTGCAGATGTTTTGGGTAGAACTAGATTTAGGAGGTTACCAAATGTCTCCAAGGTGTTCTCTTTCTTCAGCAGCTCCTGACTTTTCCAAGGCCTTCTTCCCTTGCCTTTTCCTTCCTCCTAATGTTGCTTGAGGGCACAGCCTGTTCAGTTCTTTTCTTCTTACACAAGCATCACAGCCAATAAAAGAGAGTAGAACTGCCTTTTGTTAGCTCTATTTTCCAAGAATACACTAACCACAAGTCCTAGTTTAATAATATATCCAATTAGAAAGTGGATTTTCACCAAAACCTTAAGCTTTAATTAAAGGAGACATAAGATTCCACACTAAAACTCAGACTTCTCATAACTTTTTCAGCACTAACAGCACTCTTTACTGTGTTAGATTAGGGCTTGATGACCAAGAAGGAGGAAGTACAGACAACTCGTTATCATGATATGCTCTAAGCCTGGAGCAAAAAATAAAAGAAAAAGACAAACAACAACCAAACAAACCAGCAGAAATCATCACCGAAAGGTCAGAAGCCTGATTGTGAAGCAGAGCTAGAGCCAATTCACTAGCCTCCTATTATTTCCATGTACCCCCATTACCAAAACCCTGAAGATAGTGGAATTTCTGTGGTCATTGATATGTTGTTAAACTTTT